>JAZKJV010001002.1:1795299-1985942 GCA_037367405.1 Ottelia alismoides | reverse complement strand
TAATTTGGGACACTCAATGTGATAGATGCGACACACAAAACGGAGGATGCATAACACTTGTTTTTCACTTGTCCTTTGTTGGAGCAAGTTTGGAAGGAGGTAGGGGCATTGTGGATCTTGCACAATGGATCGACTGATTTTCTGGAGGTCAGTAAGGTCGATGGGAGAAACTCGACGGACAATTGTGCACTGCCGTTTGCGGCTCTTTGCGTCATCTGGGGAGGACGAAATGATCTAGTTTTTTAAAATCAGAGCTTTTATTTGGAAAATGTAATCGCTTACTGTCTTTCCCTTTATCGTTTATGGTCCACAAGGTAACGTGTCTCTTTCTCCTTTTTTAATATAAAAGGCTTTATACGGTGAGTCCCAGCTCTGGATATCTCCCTCTTTTCCTTCAAAAAAAATTGTGCCATATAGACTGTAAGGTCATTCTAAGTTATATTTTCGGATGTGCTGTACGGAAGCTACAAAAGAAACAAGTGCAAAGAAATAAAAACTAAATGGTGGATTCTTTATAAAGTATTGAGAGTTATTTGTAGTTTCCTATTTCTTATGTCTTTTATGTACTTTGCCTGATAGGGTTTATCCACTCTATATAAAAGATCCCTATATGCCTCAGAATAACAATTCATTATTTTCTCCATATGGTATCAGAGCGACGGTCCTAGACCCGAGCTTGAATTTCTAAAACCCTAACCCGACCTTCGAGCACTTCTGCCGACCGCAAGGAGCAACCCACATGTAACAAACATCTCGTGTTGCCACCGTGCGACAGTCCGCCCCACAGCAGGCACCATCGCCTCACGTCCTTGCTTCGTTGCAACCCTTCACGTGTTTGCAACATCCCCTTCGTACGGTTGCAAGCCTCGTACCTTGCTGCCATCTTGCATCAGGTTTGATCTTGCGGTGTTCCTATCTACTTCCGGTGCATCCTTGCTACTACTATTTTGCCGCACCAATGGTTCAACCCTTTAGAGGCTACCCTAGTCATCCACATGGTCATCTGTGGCCCCACACCTTCTTTCACGGACACTGTGTGGTCTGATTTGGTGCGATTCGAGTGATTTCATACATAAAAAGTCACCCCGCCATCGCTAAAGTGTCTCCAGTGTTGATGGGAACGATTAGCCTTGAGTTTGCAAACACAATCGGCTCCCCATATGATTGTAGACATTTTTGGATCGTTCTACAACCCTAGTCGTATCTTTTCTCGAATCCCTTTATCATCATGTTAGAGGGCGAGGTTGATTTATCCTCCTTCGGTCCCTTCAAATGTCCGACGCCTATCGTTAGGATGTATGTGACCAATTGTGAGTTATGGATCATGCAATTCATGAGTATTATGGAATTCATCAATAAGGAGCACATTTTGACGCAACCAGAGCTGGCCGACAATACTAGAGTGAATGCTTCGTAGATGTATGATTTTTTTTGAGCCAAAAAAGGGGGAACACACTATGGTTTCTGTCCCAAATCGATAAAAAAGACGAGGAAAAATACAAGAGGACTTACGGGAGTCAAGACTTGAGAAGAGTCCTAGAATGAAAATTACATTTTCGCAATATAAATACTGTAAAGAAAAGAGTGCACCATTTCTTGCTAACCAAATAGCTTAAATCGTTGCTACTCTATAGGGCGAAGAAAGTTCTCTCTCGGTGATGCTTTGCCTCAATCAAAGAGTTCCAAAACTGATCTAAATTCTGGAGATTCAACCATCCTATACCAATGTCCAGCAATATTGGTGACGTTTTTGTGCAATGGAGGAAGAGATGCTCCACCGTCTCAATCTGTATCACGCGAAGGGGACACCTATTGGAAACATCCATGAAGAGCCTCACACTAAAATCCATAGTCATAATACGCTTTCTGCGTATCAGCCGCATAAAGAAGCCAGTTTTTTGTGGCAACTTTAGCAAGTCCAAATAAAATTACAGTCCCGAACCAACACATATGTCCTAGGAGATGGTGGTCTGGATATAGATGTGCAGTCTCATTTTACTGAAGATGAGTTATCTTTCCATACCCAATGATCTCACCCATCATTTGATTTATCAATTTGACTCAGAGATTCCGAGAGAAGGAAATCCTCTAAGTGCTGATTGGAAACATCCCTAAAAATGAAGGCATCCAGTTATCAGTAACCCAATAATCCGACACCCGTGCATCACAGTTAACAACCCAAGGAAAAAATGCACGGATACGTGGAGGAAAAAGGACATTCACTTGTCTAGTTATCAGTCCAAAAAGTAAAAGAATTACCATCTCCAAACAAAAAGAGTTCCTGCAGTGAGGCACCACAGAGATGATGCCCATTCAAAAAGCAGTGAACATTGGGCATTGGGGCAAGCTGCCTATCTCCCCTAAGCTGTAAATGCTGTGAATGAGTCTGCAACAAAGGTCTTCACTTCTGCCCCAGATTCTACTAACCCATTTCAGGAGAAGTGCCTCATCCATGGTTTCTAGACGGGTGATCCCAAAGCCATCATCCGCCTTCAATAAAGTTACAGTCTCCCAATCTGCTAGGTGAATACCAGAACCATCTTGTCCTGATTTTTCCCAAAGAGATCTTCGCATGATCTTCTCAAGTCGATTCCTAGTACCAATTGGGGGAAGACGGGATGGCATGAAAAACACCGGAATAACGAAGATAACAACCCTAACAAGCACCAAATGGCCACCACGAGACATAATAGCAGCCTTCCAACCTAATAGCTTTTTCTCCATCTTCTCAGTGATGGGTAACCAATCAAACATCTTAATTCTTCCAGTTGTTAAAGGGAAACCCAGGTAACAGATCAGGAGGAACCGCATTCCGTAACCAGCTCCTCACAACAAGCTTGTGCTTTTAAGTCGGAAAGACCGAACGGAATGTGTGTATTTGCTATGGTTGAGAACAAGCCCAGACAACTCCAAAAATCTCCAAAGTTACATCCATTCCATTTGCCACCGCTTTACCCCTCTCAATAACGAAGATGGTTCGTCTGCATATCGTAAAAGAGGAACAAAAAATATCATCAATGGGCATAACATGCTATGATATCAGTATGTAACACCTTATCAATCATTCAGGGCAAAATATCATTTGCGATAACAAAAAACATTGGGGCAAAGGGGCGCCCCTGCCCCACCCGTACTACGGCAGGAAAAAAACTCCCTCATGATGATCGTTAACAAGCACGGAGTAAGAAGTTGCAATGACACAATGCTTCATCCAAGAGATCCAAGTATTCGGAAGCCTTCCATGGCCTCATATTTCAGCGAAATTCGATCGAATTTCTGTCGAATGTCAATATCATGTCGAAATCGAAATTCGACCGAAATGGCCGAAATGACCGAAATATGGGGGTCATAGTATAAAAAATGACCGAAATGACCGAAATTTCGATCGGTCACCGAAATGGTGACCGAAATCGATATTTAGGGCCTTGCCCCTGTCTAGACATCGTCGTTTAAAGAAAATGCCAATCCAATGTGCCATAAGCATTTGAAAAGTCCAACTTCAAAAGTACCTCCTTCTACTGCCGTCTTTTCCAGCCTGGAATAATCTCATTGCCATAGCCAAGCTATCTGCAATCTGTCTGTCCGGAATAAAAGCTGATTGGAGTGGTGAGATGATGTGACACATAACCCTGTTCAATCGAACTGTTAGGACCTTTGCTACAATAAGATATAGCATTGGAGAGAGCAATCGACTGAAAATCCTCAACTCTCTCAGACTCCTTAGGAAGCACAAAGATAAGAGCCTTGTTAAGTCTCTTAAAACCTGCATTGCCACAAGCAAATTCCTCAACGGCATCAATCACCTCTCCTCCAATCAAAGCCCAAAACTCACAGAAAAAGTAGATAGGGAACACATCGGGACCAGGTGCACCATCCGCGTTCAGATTCCAGACTGCATTTTTTACCTCCATAGTAAAGCTTTGCACAAGATAACTCACGTGAGGCTCAGAAAGCTAATAAGCCCCAAGGCCAGACCACCTCCATGTCTTACCTCTTGTTTTCTTGAAAAATCAAGGAAATGATCAGCAATAACCCTCCCCATTTCACGACCACCTTCCACCCTATCTCTATTCACCACCACAACATGTATCAAATTATGACGGCACCTCCCGCTGGCAATCCTATGGAATAAATAAGTGGTACTTGCATCACCTTCTTTTAGCTAAGAGTGCCTCAAACCTTTGCTTCCACTTTGCAACACGTTTTTTTATCTTCAATCAGAATTATTTTTGTGCTGCCGCTCTTTCCTCGAGCTCATCTGTCACAACTCACAAGTTCTCTGACATCTTCCAACCCATCAATTATGCAAACCTCTGCTTCTACCTCCGCGCGACGAGCTCTTCTAGCGTCTCTAGAATCCTTAAAATAATAGAGCCACTTTCACAATGAAGTTAACTTCTGAGCCATACGAGACTCAGCGTATCCAGAAACCTCAATGGAAGACCAATGATTGGAGATCATGTCTCTGAAATTATCTTCCTGAAGTCAAGCACGCTCAAACCCGAAGAAACCCCTCGATGGTGAATCAACACCAGTTATTCAAACTTCTATTTATGAAATAAGGAGCATTTTTTCTATTACTGTTAAGTATGTTCGCTTTGACAGTGCATTGGAGTTTTATATCATTCAGTTCTCTAAGTTCTTTAGATCCCTTGGCATCATATATCAAACCTCTATGCTTGTACTTCTCAGCAAAACGGTGTTGCTGAGCGCAAACACTGTCACATTCTTGATGCTACTAGGACTATTCTCAAGAGTCGTGCTCCCCACTCTTTCTGGGGTATTGCTGTCATCACTGCCTACTACCAGGTCAACCATATGCCATCCTCCCTATTGGGAGAAAATGTTCATTTTTCGACTGCATTTCCGATAAGGACCTTTTCTCACTAACACTTTGCATCTTTGGCTATGTGGCTTTTATTCATCACCCGACTTTTCTCACTAACACTCCTGGCCATGACAAGCTATCCTCCAGAGCCATCAAGTATGTCCTTGTGGGCTACTACCTGATCCAGAAAGGTTACCTGTGCTTTGATCCTATCAGACGAAAGTACTATGTTAGTGCTGACGTTACATTCTTGGAGTCTGCCGTGTACTTCTCTTACATGTGACATGATGACCTTGTCTGAATCTGGTGACGAGGTTTACATTCACCTTCTCTTTTGCCTCCTCCTCCCGCCACACCTCCTCCACCTCCTCCTGTTGTGTCTCAGACTTTATTATGTTACTACGTTTGCAGGTCGAATACTGTACTCCATGCTCCTGTGCCTTCCCTATCATCCACACGCCTCGTGTAAATTTTGAACACTTGGCTTTTACTAATGGCATTGTTGACTTTTCTATACAACAAGAAACTTTACAGGTTGAACATGTAGCACATCAAGAGAGTATTATGTAGGAGTCATATCGTCCAAGGATCTTAATCGACCCATTGCTATTCGAAAGAGGAAGCCTACTTGTGCTATGTAACCTCTTGCTGCCCATGTTCCTTTCATGCATCTTTCAGAGGATTTCAGGAAATTTGTGGTGGGACTTTTTGATGTAGAGATCCCACACACATTATGAGACTATGTGAGACAATTATTAACGTCTTGCTATGGAGGAGATGTTACACTCCAGTCACCAATGTTTGAAAAACGAAAGGTAGACGAGGCGAGTTCCCTGAAATCGAGGCTAAGCCTCGAGGCGTTAGCTGCATTCGCACAAAAATGTGTAATTTAGTAAAAATTATTGTAATAGTATTAGAAAGATAATATTATCTAAAACAAATTTCCATATTTCGAACCAGGATGAGGTTTCACGGGCATCGATCTCGAGGGAGGAGGTCCCTGGCAGGACGCTTGAGGGAATTGGCAGGGGCAGAGGCAAGTGCGGCGGTGGTTGAACCCTCGGTTGGTAGTAGTGGGGGGCAACCGGGCATGGAGGTGAGCCGTGCTTTGCTGAACTGTCTGGGGGTGGTGCCACCGCCGAGAGTTGTTCTAGTTGATTTATGAAGATCATCTCTTGGAATGTTAGGGGTGTGAGGAAGGCGGAGAAAAGATTGACGATTCAAGACTACTGTGCGGAGATGTGGGCGGACGTCCTGTCTGCTGCAAGAAACAAAGATCTCTGAAGGGTTTGATGAGATTTGTGACTCGATGGTTGGCTCTCACCTGAGCGAATGGAGGGCGTTGGATGCTTTGGGCCTCGGGTGGCCTAGCAGTGAGCTGGAGCGGGGACTGCTTCGATCTGAGGTGAGGTGTGAGTAAGGGGTCAGGCTCTTGATGAATAATGTCTATGGGGCCGCATGCATGCCATGAGATGTCTAGGTTGACGGATGACTTGCGAATGATCCAGGAGACATACCCGGACGAGGTCTGGATTATTAGGAGGGACTTCAACGTGATGTTGCGACCAAAGGATAGACCTCGACTACGAGGAGGTGCGGATGCAGGGTCGGTGGAGTTGATGCGGTTCATTAATGATGCGTGCTTACAGGATTGTGATGCTACTGGGTGCTGCTACACTTGGAGGTACACGAGGTCTAGATCTCGCATCGACCGTTTCTTGGTGTCCCAGGAGGTGGCGAACCTCTTCCCTTTTTGCGGATGTGTGGGCTCTGCGACGGGCTCACTATGATTACACCTTGATCATCTGCTCCTCTGGGGAGGGCATCAGGCCAAGGTCCTTCAGATTTGAGCGATAATGGTTGCTGGAGGAGGGATTTCGTGAGATGGTGGTAGACTTTTGGCGGAGCACGCGGCTGTAAGGGTCGGCCTCGGTTGTTCTGGCCTGAAAACTTGGAATGTTGAGGAAGCGGTTGATTGAGTTCAAGAGGTGCAACTGCGAGCAGAGGCAGAGTGTGACGGCGGCAACCCACGAGGTCATCGCTCGCATTGATGCAGTGGAGGACACAAGGGACCTATTGGACCACGAGGTTGAGGAGAGGTGCTCCTGTTTGAATAAAGTGCTGCTGGAGGATAAAAAGAAGGAATTTGAATGGAGGCAGAGGTCGAGACAAACTTGGTTACGGGAGGGGGGACAACAATACACATTTTTTCCACTTCATGGCCAGTGGAAGAAGGCGTCGGAACTTCATTAGAAGCATTGAGGTGGATGGGGGGGGGGTGCAGGCGACAAATGAGGCAGTGATTGGATGACAACTCAGGGCGCATTTCATCGCTTTCTCAAGGAGGTTGGCAAGGGATGGGGTGGAGATGGCGTGGGAGGGGAGTGGCGTGTATTTCCACACTGGAGGATGGGGACCATGTGGTGGCCATCTTGGAGGATGAAGCTAGGCGGGCACTTTGGCAGCTGAATGCGGATGAGCCCCCAAGGTGGGATGGTTTTTCTGTATATTTCTTCAGGGAGTTCTGGGAGTGTGTGAAGTAGGAGGTGGTGGTGGTTCTAAGGGAGTTCAAGGAGGGCAATCGGGGATTTGAATGTCTAAATAAGGCATTGTTGTTCCTGCTGCCCAAAGGGGAGGGGCCGTTCGTGCAGAGGACTTTAGACCTATCGTTCTTTCCAATGCGATGTACCTTCTTGTGGCCAAGGTCCTAGCGATCCGCTTGTGGATTGTCACGATGGGCATCATCTCTCCTGAGCAGACGACTTTGTGCCCGGTAGGCACATGACAGATTCTTGGGTGCTGGCTTTGGAGTTGGTGCTGGATTGGAAAAGAGAGAAGCAGAAGGGGGTCCTCTGAAAGGTGGATTTCTCCACGGCCTATGATTGCGTGGATTGGCGCTTCCTTTGCCGGTCGCTGTAGAAGAGAGGGTTTCTTGAGAAGTGGACTGGTTGGATGAAGAGGTGCTTCACTACGGCGTCATATGCGGTTCGTGTTAATGGCATGCCTGGGGGGGGGGGTCGTCAGGGGTGCTCGCTAGCACCACTCCTATTTGTGAGCGAATGCGCTGGCTATCATGATGAGGCTGGCAACAGAGGAGGATGTTTGTGCGGGATACAAGAAGGACGACGCCTCCATCCCCATCCTGCAATACGCGGATGACACGGTCCTGTTCATTGATGGAGACGCGGAACGCACAAAGAATGCTTCATGGATTATGGACATCTTTGGGAAGATGTCGGGGCTGAGAGTGAACATAGACAAGTCCAGGGTGATCCCTTTTAGCATGGCGTATGAGGAGGCTTAGGATCTTTTCCATAGTTTGGTATGTTCGGGGGGGGGGGGTCTCTGCCAACCATGTACTTGGAGCTCCCCTTGGTTGCTGGACGTCTTGGGGTGGTGGATTGGAAGGTGGTGATTGACAGAGTAGAAGGTAAGATGGCGGGTTGGAAGGCAAGAACTCAATCTAGGGAGGAAAAGCTGATCCTCATGAAGCACACTGTCTCCACTTTGACGATTTTTTTCATGTCTGCAAGATTGATGCCTGTGGGGGTGAGGCAGAGGCTGGAAGGGATGATGAAGCGTTTCTTCTGGTCAGACGGGCGACAGGAAGGCGGGGGAATGCACCTGGTGAGATGGGATGTGGTGAAAGCGACGAAGGAGGGAGGCCTTGGTGTCTGCAATTTAGAGCTGATGAATAAGGCGCTTCTAGCAAAGTGGGTGCTCAGGATCTGGGGGAAGTCAGATGATCTGGTCTAAAGGGTGTTGTGGAGTATATATGGGGTCTGTGGGATATGGACATCGAAGGTATGCTTGCTGTCCTCATTGCTTTGGAGGGGGATATCTAGTGTCATGCCAGAGCTGGCTACTCTCGTGAGACCGGTACTGGGGGATGGGTGCTGTTTTTGATTCTGGGAGGATGATTGGCAGGGGCTGGGTCCTATATGTGAGAGGTACCTGGCATGCGCCTCTACGCCATGGCGGGGGTCAGATGTGCTACGGTGCGGGAGTTCTGGTTGGCGGGTTCCTAGTGTCTGACCTTCACTTCTGCTTTGTCGGACATGTGATGGGTTCGTGGCCCTTTTGGTGGAAGTGGCGGAGGTGGTTGGACCTGATAGGGGCAGAAACCACTTTGCTTGGAAGGAAGGGGCCTTCTCGATGAGGAAGGTGTATCGTTCCTTTTCAGGACATGTGAGCTTGTTCAGGAGGAGAATGCCTGGGATTACAGGATTATTTGGTCTAGCAGGGTTCCCTGTGGATAAAGGTGTTTATATGGTTGATGAAGGCACAGGGCGAGGCTTCTGGATTCCGAGGAGACGCTATGCGATAGATGCGGTATTGAGCAGGAGGATGCTGACCATCTTTTGTTTGGATGCTATGTGTCGGTTGCTGTTTGGGAGCAGGCAACGATGCCTTGGCTTCACTCCGCGGACAACTCATCGTTCTGGAGATCAATAAGGGCGGCCTGTGGTAGCTCGCATGAGGATGTGGTGGGTCCTTTTTCCCTACTGTGGGCTATTTGGTGTGCCAGGAATGAAATAATGTTCTGTGGACGTCCTTTTTACAGTGAGAAGGTGTTGGGACATTACATGGCGTTAGTGTTGTTGTGGGGTGGTATGTAATTCTCGGGGGGTCTGTCCCTGTAATATATCTTTAATTTAATAAATTTGAGGTGGGTTCCAATCTTGCGACTGCACCCTTTTTCTCCTAAAAAATCATCCAATATCTTAAATTTTTTGATGGATATCCATCCATTTGCATATATGTATGTGTAATATAACTCCATATAAGCGAAGCTAACATATGTATTTTTGATATACTTTTATATTTTATACCTAAAGTCTTGGGTTCAAATATGCGATTTTTTTAAAGGTACATGAGGTAGGCTACATCAAGTTAAAGTTATTTTCTTAAAAGAAGGGTGATCACCGTGTTCACCTAGAAGATAAGTCCATTAGTCACCCATTGCCAAAATTTACAAGGGCATCGACCGTGATTTGACTTGGAAATTAGCATGCACATCCACATGCGTAATGACGACCTTTTACTCGGTTCCGGTGGATGGTCGTTAGGTGGGGACTTCTTTCAACCATAGAGAGGAGTTATACAGGGTTGCACATTGATACTGCTGCTCTCTGTCCTCGTGGTTGAGGTGGTATCAATGATGGTTTCTTTGGCAATGGTCGGGGGAATCTGTTTTGGTTTCTGGGTCGGTGACTTGTTGATACCCCTATTGTTAATGTCCTTGAGCTTTTCGGTCTGATCTCGGGGTTACAGATCACTAGCAACAAGTCGTCCGTCCTTCCATTCGGGATGAATGATGCAGAGATCGGGGTTTGTGTGACCGCTCTGTAGATGCAATGTGATACTCTCCTTGATTAGTTTCCTGGATCTGCCTTTGGTATGCGGATGATTGTGCTAGAGTAACTGGTTTCTTGTAATGGAGAAACTGGAGTGAAGGCTTGATGGCTAGCAGGCCTCTTGCCTTTCAAGGGGTGGGTATCTTTTGTCCTTCTAAAAGGTGACATTGTCTACTATCCGATTTTCTTTATGTCGTCATGCCTGCTTCATGCAGGTGTTTGTGGACACATGGAGTTTTTGATGCAGAGGTTCTTTAGCCGAGTTCGGGGACTCGCAGGGGATACCTTTTGGTGAGTTGGAAGACGATGCTGCTCTCTACGGAAGCTGGTGGTTTGGGTGTGCTCTACACGAAGGAGATTAACAAAACACTTCTTGCCTAGTGGGTATCCTGCATTTAGAGCAGTGGTTGTGAACTGCTATGTCCGATGATGCATATGATTTACAGGATCTTGATGGATCTTTTTATGCAAGTCAAGGGTGGTGTGGTCTCCGTTGAGTTCAGTTAAGGGGATTTGCTTTGTTCTTCTTGAGTCCTCACATTTGATAAAAGCCTGTCCAAGGGGATGTGCATTAGCGAGGCCTGGAACAATGGAGTTCGGTCCCCTCGTTTCTGTTAGGACCTCTGAGATTAGTGAAGGATGGAGTTTTTGGTGCCGGTGGAGTCACTCTCCCATTTAGGATTTCCTCTGATGGGCCTGGTCATTGGACATGGCTGGATGGTTCCTTTTTGGTGAAAAAGGCATACGGGGTATTGTATTCTTGTTATATTTTGACCCCGAGGATCTCATCGATAGAGCATAAGAAAATATAGGAGTGGAAGATTCCCTTAAGGATCTAGATATTCCTTTGGTTGATACACAATCTTGTGATGACTGGCACTCTGAGAGCTATATTTTTCAAATGTTCGGATGGATCCTGTTAGCTGTGTGCCAAGAGATTGGAGGATGTTGATCACGTGTTCTTTACGTGTGGCACTTTCAGAGACGTCTGGGTGACTATGAGCTTGGATTGGGTGATCGTTGAGAGTGCTTTTGCATTCTAGGAGTTTATTTACCTGGCTTGGGTCGGCATGGAGTCTTGAGAAGATCTCTCAGGTAACTATTCTATGGTCTATCCGGCTTGCGGGAACTGGAGCGTTTTTTCGAAGTGAGAATTTATATAGTGAATGTTCCAGAGCATGCCAGGATCCTTTGAGATTTCTGGCATTTGTAACGCCAAAACTTTAGCTTGTGAATGCAAAAGTATCTGGGTGCTCGGTTTTATGGGAACACACATTTCTTCCTTTCAAATATGGAAATTTTAGGAGTCTTATGATCATTTTTTGCCTAGGTTGAATTGGTTTTACCACATCGTTGCTTGTAACATACTTCTGCCATTCAAGCCTAGAAATAGATGACTCTTAGGAGAAATTTGGTGAACATTTATTTAATTTAACAAACACATTATTCTATTTAGATGAACCTAGTTTGAATTTCAAACTCATCCAGCATGGGAAAAAGTCCTCATAATTACGATTATAGAGGACTTTATTGGTCTGTTCTATTTTTATATTTAGTTTTATTTTGGGATATCGAAATCAAAATCACGTGAGAAGTCATGGCAGTATAATTCTCTCAAGTTGTAGGCACAAAAGTTGGATATCTAATTTGACTTGTTTTTGTAGCCTGTTGGTGTGAATAATTTTTCTTTTAGAGAAGTGGGTATTTGTTTCCATTAGAAGGCTCTGTATGCTGTAGAATGAATATAGTTTTTTATGTTTAGGAATTGTGGTAATAGTATATCTTCTTAGATATTTGCTGTTTTTTGTATGGTGGAAGGTTGTAATCAGATTTTATTTGCAATGTCTCTCGATTAGATAGAGGGTAATATATTTTTATTTTTAATTTCATTTGAAATGAGTTTGGCAATTATTTGAGTTGGATATCGCTTAGAAAAGTAAAAGAGAAACCAAGCTTACTAGTTTATCCTACAAATAGTTAGTGGCCGTTCCAAGGGCAATGTGCAAAAGATTTCATGAAATGTGTTGTATAATGTGGAATGGTCTTCACAGTAGAGGCAACCTTATTTCTTAGATAAACCTAAAAGTGAAATGGGGCAATTACATGCATGAATGATTACACCGACACCTAACACACACATAATAGTATGCTAATTGTATTTATTCTTGTTTGAATGTGCAGGTGGAAACGTTGGAATCGAGAATGATTATATATTCGATGATTCAACTGGGTCAGTATATTTATTGCTTATCATAAGTTTATATAGTTCTTCCTTTATCGCATTATCAACATAAATATCTGTTTTTTATTGTCATGTAATTTTTTGGAATGTGATTAATTTTTAAAGTGAAATAGTCGAATTTTTCGACATGGATTTGAGCAAGAATCCATGTAGCCGACCCTACTTATAGTGAGAGAAGGCTTCACCATTTATGGTTTCATTGACACTGAAAAATTATAAAAATAATAAGTGTCCATGAAATCCATTCCAAAAGGCACTTCCATTTCATTTCGAGCTTTTAAGTCATTCAAGTTTGTGGAAGGGATGGAAAATGACTTGTCTTAGAGGCAAAATGTGAGATGGCAGAGAGAAAACAATTCTGGAAAATAATAAACTAACAATAATACACTCCCTTAAGTTGGATCACATCCATCGATCACGCCCAACTCTCAAGAGAGTAAAAAGATCTGCTAATTCTTCGAACTCCTGGATCATGAACTCCTTGGTTTAATAATTTATGGCAATGCTTGAACTTTTGGCAAACATAAACATACACATGCATGAACTCCTTGACAACCGGGAGTTCCTTGCTTTAAAAGTAAAGAGATCACTAATACGCTGTTCCTTGCCTTAAATTTCTTAGATTATGAACTCCTACTGCATGAACTTCGAGAGGGAGGACAAAGCAATCTTTCTTGGTGGCTACTCCAGATGTAGATTCTCGACAGATTGGGGACTGGCCCTGGATGAGGGCACTGGACAAGACGGTTGACCTTTTGGGCTCTGCAAGCACCCTCAACGCATCTGAAGATATCCCCTTACGTTCAACTGTACCTGAAGATGATACCCACACTTCCTCCTTTGCTTCATCTTCTTTAGGAAGGGGTAATAGTGTGAAAATGAAGCGGTATCGGAATAGAAGAAGGCATTCTGCCTATGTTGTGAGTAGCTTGGCCATCCCAATACAAAAAGACGGGTAGCATAGATTGTGGGCGTGTTCTCGTTATTAGGGAATAACTTGTTCTCTAAATAAAGGTCCTTACCTGGAATGTCTGAGGTCTGGGTGACCTGGAGAAGAGAAGAACGATCAGAACATTGTTGTAGGAGTGGGGTTGTGATATTGTCTTGTTGCAATAAACATAATTGGTTATGTAAATGAAATTCAAAATTCGTTTGGAACTCAACGAGTGCTGGAAACCTTTCAGACTTCAGAATGGTAGAAGCCATCGGTAGTGCAGGGGGGATGGCCATTGCTTGGAAGAGTTCTCATTTTTCTTGTCTCTGACATTCAGGGGTGACATGTGCTTACTGTCCTTTTGTAAGCATTACTTACATCTCTTACCTGGTCATGTCTTGTGTATATGGACCTATTGTTTCAGCGCAGAGAGTGGACTCTAGTCTGACCTTTGTGACGTTAGAAGGATCTTGCCTAGGGTGGCTTGGTTGATCGAGGGCGACTTTAATGTGTCCCTCCTTTCTTCGGATTGTCCTCAGTCGTGGGGTGTTCATGATTCAGGTTCCATTTTGCGGAGCTAATTGATGGACTACAACTAGAGGTAGTTGCATCAGATACATAGTATATTTGGAGAAACTCCGAGTTCCACTCTTGGATTGACCGTTTCTTGGTCTTGTCATAACTCTTGGAGTTGTTTCCTCTGTCTTCGGCCTCTTCGAGGCCACACACCTGGTCAGATCACATGCCTACATTGGATCTGTACGGTGTGCTCTGGCTTTGCCGATTTTCATTTGGCACAAAACTTAGCTTCTTTATCCTCTAGACATTGTCTATTTAAGGAGACTGAGAGGCGAGGAGAGCTCGCAGGGCAGCTACTGAAGCTGAGGTAAGGAGACTGGATGGGATTAGAGCCGACTGAGATCTTGCAGCAGATGAACTTAGAGAACAAGCGACAACCCAAGAGATCATCAAGCTTGAATGCAATAAAGGTACGACCGAATGGAAACATAGATCGACAAAATATATGGCTCAAAGAGAGGTACGCAAATACTAGATACTTTCACAGGGTTGCTAGTGGAAGGCATCATCTTAATACAATTCCGTTCGTGGTTGTAAACGACATGTGGGTTGAAGGTGATAGAGATATGGGTCAGGCATTAGCTGAACACTTTAGGAACTTCTTGCGATGTGTATATAGTAGACCGTGGTGGTGGTCATGTCCGAGGGTGGTGCAGGTTTCTGATCGACATGTGAATCATTTGGTCCAAAGCTTTATATGGAGGAGGTGAAAGCGATTGTATTGAATTTGATTGCGTATGGGCACCAAGTCCTGGTGGTTTCCCCATCTTTTTCTGAGAATTTTGGACAATGGTTGGAATAGAGGTTGTGGAGGTTATGGAGAAATTCACATGAGGGAGTATGAGGTTTGCTAGGATCAAATAAAGCTCTTATTTGTCTCCTCCCAAAGGAGGTTTTTGAAATGGTGGAGGATTTCTGGCCGATTGCTCTCTCCAACCATTTACTTGGTGGTCGTGAAGGTCTTGTCCAATAGACTAAATGTGGTCATGATCCGCATGGATCACATTATCTCCCCGCTTTAGTCACGACTCAACATTCATACTTGGCAGGCAGATTGGTTATAGTCTGCGTGTGGCCATTGAGATTAAGCAGATTGGAAAAGGCGACAAGCGAATGGTCTACTGTGGAAGGTGGACTTCTCAAAAGCTTATGATATATTAGATTGTCGCTTTCTTTGGTCTGCACTAGCACGTCAGGGCTTTCTAGACATCTGGATTACATGGATGAAAAGATGCGTCACTTCTGCATCTTATTCGATGCTTGTCAACTGGCACCTTGAGGGGGGATGCTTTTTCCAACTGCAGCGGGGTGCGAGGCAGGGGTGCGCTCTTGCCCCCATGCTTTTCGTCATTGTTGCATATGCCTTTGTTTGCATGGTGTATCAGGTGACACAACATGACATTACCACATGCTACTCTAATGGAGATATTTCCATACCACTCCTTCAGTAGGCGGATGACACCATATTTTTTATCGAAGGAGGTGGACATGAAGCAAGTGGTATGACTGCAATGCTTGAGATTTTTGGCGAGCTTTCTGGGCTCGTGCTTAATCGAAGCAAATCGATTGTTATACCCCTTGGGCACTCCGAAATAGATGCATGTATTTGTGGTGAGAAATTGAGTATAGAACAAGGGACCCTACCGATCCGTTACCTTGGGATACCTCTTACATGTAGCAGACTTAATACTAGTAACTGGCTTCCCATCATTGAGAAATTTGAAAGAAAACATTCCGATTGGAAGGGGAAAATTCTATCGCGAGGAGGTCGACTGGTTTTCTTGAAGGTCGTTGTTGTGATGCGGCAATTTCAACCTTTTTCATGTCATTGCACCTCCTTCCTGTTGGTATTCACTGCCGCATATATAGCCAAGTCTTCATACATTCATGCAAGGGTATCCATAGGAATATATGCTACCAAAATCTTCAGGTGGCGTGGGAGTCTCTCATTTAGAATCCATGAACAAAGCACTTCTTATAAAGTGGGTTTCTAGATTTGGGACCAGAGGTGAGGATTTATGCTACATGCTTACTCGTAGGATTTATGACATTCATGTATAGGGAAGCTTGGCACAATATTCCTTCCACCCGTTGGCTTTTTGGAAATGCATTCGCTCTGTGATGCCACATTTTTAGGAACTCTTTCACATAGTTCTATGCGAGGATCTTCATTTTCTTTCTGGACGACAATTGGATAGATAATGGTTCACTTGCTGCATGGTATCCATGCCTCTTTGCATTAGCGATAACTCGTGATGTTCATGTGGCACAATACTGGGTCGATGGAATTTGGACGCCCTCATTCCTTTTATACTTTTCAGATCAACACCTAGAGGAACTTCTTCATCTTTTGGATTCCCTGAATCAGGTATGTGGTCCGTCGGGCGGCGTGGACTAGGGATGAAAATGAATACAAATATATTCATATCCGTTCGTATCCACATTCGTCTAATAGAGGGTATGGATGCCATTTTCTTGTATCCGATGAACACGAATGCGAATATGAATACAAATGTTCAACATTCACCGAGTACGAATACGAATATAATATCCTCAAATTTGACGAATACGAATGTTCAAAATTTGAGGATACGAATATAAATATTCATTTTTTGAAGGATACGAATATGGATGCAAATACGAATGTTTAAATCTGGATGATACCAATACTTACATGGTACACAAAGAAGTAAGTTTGGTAAGCTTTCTTTTATTATTTAATTATATCTTTATGTTTTATTTTATTATTTAGTTATTTTTATGCACATATTTATTATTAAAATATTTAATGTACTTTTTATATATTCAAAATTGTTATGAACTTAAAATGCTTATTGCTTTTAAGTAAATTTGCTCATGTATAATATTCGTATTTTAATTCATATTTGTTTGTCAAATATCTGTATACGAGTTATTAGTATTCGTTTTACATTCATATCCGTATTTGAGGATATGATTTTACATTCGTGTGATATTCATGTTCGTATTCGTATTTTGATTTTAAAAAGGATAAGGATATGGTAACACCTATATTCATATCCGTATCTGACCTTTTTTATCCCTAGTTGGGACCATTGGGTCTGGAGAGATGGGGAGTTCGTAGGTAGGCATGCTTACAAGTCGGTTGACAAGCCACATGCTCTAACTGATGCCTTGTTAGTTCGAGATTGCAGGCTTATTTGGAATTTGAAGTTGCAGTCGGATTTGTATTTTCTTATGGTTGTTGTGGAGGAGACGTATCCTGATTAGGGATTGTTAGAAAATAGGAAGCGGAAGCGAAAATGATAAACAGAGCATAGAACAGAATGATAAAACATGAAGAACAAGAAGATTTTTACGTGGAACCCTACTCCCTAAGGAGCGGGATGAAACCACGGGAGAAGCCCTCAAAGGGGCTGATATTTCATTCATTTTTCTCAATGGATACAGGAGGTCTGGGGCTCCTTATATAGCCTCCACAGAGCCTCCAAGTCCCACCACCGGTAGATGTGGGACTAAACATATGGATGGGGTAAATGGATCCTAGAGAGATCCATTTACCCATCTCCCTCATAGATGACGCATACAACGAATACTCCAACACTCCCCCTCAAGCTGGAGCATGCAATGCTCAACTTGGACAAACAGAAAGAAACTTAACTCACGCTACATGACACTACAGACAATATCAACTCAACGCGCACAACTACTGCTGTCGAGGACGTTGCTTCTCATGCCGTGCTGGTGAGGAGGACGAACGGGCTGGTGTGTGAGTCAACTGAATCTCCTCGTTGGAGAGCATGTGCTCTGAACTGCGCCTGTTAGAGTCACTGCAACTGGAATGAGTCTCCTCGTCGGAGTACTGTGGCCCGCCACAACACGTGGACAACTGCTCCATCTCTGAAAAGGGCCGAACTGAAAAGGGCCGTGGAAGTGCATTCCTCATCGGAGTCCACGGTCGCTGGAGAATGGAGTCTGCAAGAAGTCTCCTCGTCGGAGAACTGGGTCTCTCCCATCTGACACAGAGAATGGTACACTAATCTGGAGTACCTATGATACCACATGAAAACCCTTGCCAACATGGTATAGGGAATGGTCCTCTACTCTGGAGTCCCTATGGCTCACATGAAACCTCTGGGCTCTGGCCGACAAAACAAGAATGATGGGGACTACTGAAAAATAATGAAAAGACCGCATACTCGTGTGTGTCTGAAACTGAAGACTCTGAAACATATGACGTCGAGTCTGAACAATTGGAGAGTCTGAATCTGAATGGCCTGCAATATGGAGTCTGGAGAATCTGGAAAATCTGACAAACTGGCCTGTGACTCTACATGTACTCCCCCTTTCTCCCATACTTGTCAGAAAATCAATATCGACAAAGTTGGGAGAAGACAATAACATAGGGAAAACACGAAACCAAATAAGCCGATTATATCATCATTTTTTCCGGCTTTTCCTTAAAACTTTCAAATCAATTTTTTTTTCCGGCTATTTCTCTCCTTTTTTTGTAATAGCAGTCGCATTTTTAATGTCGTGCATTTTTTCTTTCTCGAATTGAATCATTTTTTTAATAAGCTGTTGCCATTTTTTTTCTTCGGCTTTTCTTTTTCTTTTTTCAAATATTTTGCGTATGGCTTTTTATTGTAAGCAAGGTTTAAAAAAGCGCGAGGCGGTCCGAGGCGTTTTTCCTAAAATTGAGGCGAGGCGTAAGCCTCGAGGCGCTCGAGGCGTAAGCCTCAATTTTTTGGAAAAAAAATTAAAATTAGAGCAAAATACATTGGAAAAAGTATATGATAATGTTAAGTTTTCCCAAAAACACATTTAAGAATAGTTTAACACTAGTAAAAGATACAATACATAAGCTTGAAGGCATTGCAGTTCAAAAAACTAATACTAAGCTACCAATATATGGAATATCAAGTTCCAACTCCAACTTTCAATAATTCTATATGAGTATTGAATTAAAGTCTATGCTTAATACTAAAGTACAATAAAAACCATAATTTTTAGTGTTCAAAGTAAAAAAATACCAACATACCTTGAATCCCAACCATTTGTCTTGCTGGACGTTGTTGGAGAATCGTATGCATCCCCTCCTGCCATATGATATCCCAACAAGACGGGGGTCTCGCTGCCCGGTCAGCGAGCCTGTGGGGGGGGTCTAGGGGGGAGCAGGTGCGCTCCCCCCTGCGGGGGTGTGGGGGCAGCGCCCCCGGCGAATTTTTTTACTAATAATGTTATTTTTATTTTGCTATTCACAATAAAATATAATAATTATTTTACTTCACGTGTTTATTTTCAAACTTTCTTTCAAGCGATCTCTTCTCTTTACATGGAACTACATATAGAAATATGCAAGGTTTAACATGGAAACAAAAACACAAACATTAAAAAAATAATGCTTAAGGAAAAATAGGGTCATGTGCAAAGCACACAACCAAAAAGCTAAAAAAAGCCTCATGCTTGAGGCTTACGCCTCCGCCTCGCCTCGAGCGCCTCACGCCTCGAGCGCCTCACGAAGAGGTGAGGCGTACGCACCAGCAGTAGGTCTCGAGGCGCACGCCTCAAGGCGCTTTAGGCTCGCCTCACCTCGAGGCGTACGCCTTAGCGCCTCGAGGCGGCGCTTTTTAAAACTATGATTGTAAGCGCCTTTTTTTTTCAAAATACAATTTTTTGGAAATCAACTCTTCCCTCTCTTTTTTTAACATTTGCGACCTTTTTTTTTCTGCTGGGCCACCCTCTCCTTTTCCAGCCCACTGTTGGTTTTTTTAAACAAAGCTCTTCAAACGGCCCACTTGGGCTTAAATAATCAAGCACACCCTTTTTTTTTGTTAAAAAATCGGCACTTTTAGGGTTTCCCTGATGGGAACCCACCGCATAAGAAGCGACCCTCTCGGATCCTTGTAGATCGGTGCGCCGCCTGCGAGGAGGGTTTCGCCTGAGCATCTTCGGGTTGCTACCGATAGCGGTAGAGAGGGCATCCCGCCTGGACTGATGAGAGTATGCGAGGTGTGGCACGGAGGTGGGCCTCACCTGGGGACGCGCGCATAGAGGGCCGCGCTAAGTTTATCCGGGATTACGCCATTGCCTAGTGGGGGTTCTGCCTGGGTATTTGAAGATGTGGCTGGAGGCGACATAAGCGGCTGCGCGAATCGCCGTCATAGGCGGATGTTGAAGGTGCAGATCACCAAATTTCTGCCGCACCTTCGAGCAAGCACGGAGAGTCTACCAGAACACACAGGGCTCCGCCGCCTGCAGGACTGGAGCGGGGCCACGGGGATTCCGCATGAAGGTTGATCACAAGGGGCGGCTGGAGAAGGGTCGCTGCCTGCTGATATGAGGCCTCCTCCACCTGAAGGCGATGTTGCCAGGAGGTCTTGCAAAGGAGTGCGCCCCTCCGTAGGAGATGCGGCTAGGGCTTCTCCTGGACTTGGAGGCAAGGGCAGAGGTTTGCACGGAAGGGTGTCTTGTGCGTGTATGCCTGGAGATATGGGTAGGGCGCCACAGAAATGAAGAGTTGTTTTTGGTAGGCGCCACTTGCGTGACGTAGGGTTCCAGAATGAACCCTCCCTCAAATCTGGAGGCCGTGATGAACTTGCAAGATTGTACACGCCGCAATATCTGGATCTGAAAACTAGGGTTCTAGAAAACCCAAACAATCCGAACTTGCAACAATAAAAAAATCTCCAAACTTCAAAATCGACCAAGAACGAACCGCTCTGATACTGTGTTAAAAAATAGGAAGCGGAAGCGAAAATGATAAACAGAGAACGGAATGATAAAACATGAAGAACAAGAAGATTTTTACGTGGAACCCTACTCCCTAAGGAGCGGGATGAAACCACGGGAGAAGCCCTCAAAGGGGAGGATGTTTCATTCCTTTTTCTCAATGGATATAGGAGGTCTGGGGCTCCTTATATAGCCTCCACAGAGCCTCCAAGTCCCACCACTGGTAGATGTGAGACTAAACATATGGATGGGGTAAATGGATCCTGGAGAGATCCATTTACCCATCTCCCTCATAGATGACGCATACAACGAATACTCCAACAGGGATCATTGGCTCTACACTCTTCGTGGGTACCTCTGATTCTTGCCCGCTCTGTGTCACTGAGATAGAAACTATTGAGCACCTATTCTTCCACTCTGAAAAGACAACTTCGATCTGGCAAGAACTTGGAACTACTTGGCTGAATTTTCAGAGCCTCGAAACGTTTTGGGAATCTTTGCACACGGCTAAACAATGGCACCTCGACAAACTCCTTCCGATCGCTACTATATGAACCTTATGGCTAGCTAGAAATGGGGTAACTTTTGCTGCTGAACGAATTATCCTGACAATGTAATGTTCATGCCATGACTCTTCTTAAGTCTTGGCTCCTGGAAGTATTTCTCACGCTTGCAATTTTAATATATTTGAGACAGACTCCTTAACGTGTTTCCCTCTCTTTTGGTCTCATTTTTTTTACCAAAGTGCACACTCAGATAATAGCTGGAATGTTGCCAAGTAATTTTCATGTTGATTATTTATTTCCATGATTTCCATTGATATCGGGGATATATCTCCGATACACCCCTTTACAGATATGTCGATGCAAAATTGATATCGATATTTAAAACCTTGCTGGATTGATATCGATATTTAAAACCTTGCTGGATAGGGACTTCTTCGATGTCCCATGCCTTCATACATAAAGAGCGCTTTGGTGGATCGTAGTAGTCTCATGCAATGATATACCCATGAAACTTGAAAGGGAACCCTGATTGCTCTCATTTCTGTCACCGATGTTGCAGACATCTCATTACTACATTCCCATTACTGCCTCTCTTCGTTCCTCTCCTTACTAAGTCTCTGATGGAAGATTGCATTTTTTGTAGTTGTGTGAGGTTTCATGTAAAGGCCATGAAGGTTTAATCTGAATATGTCACTTTGCTTTCTATGTGAATTGCTTGAAAAGGGAATTCTATCCTAGCTGTACCAAAGGACGATGTGGATTGAACAGGCAAACAGTGGACGAGCAACATGTTAAAAGTTTTTACTTCTGCAGCGAAGGGTTGCTCTCTCTATTTTGGCACAGAAGCCAAATATCAAAATGGACAATGGAGGGCATGTAAAAGTGGTACTATGAGGTGGTTCCTCCATAGATCTTTAATATTTTCTGATAGGTGTGGGTAATTTCGGAGTTTGTAGAAGGAAGATTTGGTCTCTGGATGGATCATTATCGTGTCGATCACGACGAAATTTACTAACTATTGGCGTAGAAATGGTGTATTAAGCTATTTCTGCCACATATTATTGCCCAAGACTCAAAACTGTTTGTTTTATGGGATTTTTACCCGGCAGACCCTGTAATCTTTTGCAATTACCGCTACGACCTTCGAAACATCCTAATTCCTCCCTCGACCCCGTAAACTTGCTAACCCTTACCCTACAGACCCTGTGGTTAACCCACGTTTATTTATCCGTTAAACTTAACCCGTTTCCGTTATGTTGTTTTATATTTTACTCATTTTGTTTATCAAATTTACGTTTAGTGCCATTCCATCATCCGAGTGGAGTCGATCCCCAGAATCCGCTCCCCCGCCCCCCAGGCTGTCGCTGCTCCCCCTCTCAGGCGATGCCCCTGGTCGAACCCCGGCAGCTGCTCCCCATCTCACCCGCACGCGCCGCTGCACCCTTGGAGATGTCTCCCCCCAGCGCCGTTGCACCCTTGGACGGCAGCCGCTGCTCTCCTTCCCCCCCGCACGCGCCGCCGCTGCACCCTTGAAAGAGGAATAGCATTTGGCAAAGAAGTTACCCGAACTCCACAGAGCAACTGGAGAACATTAATCTTCTTCCAATGAAGTTGCCACGTCATCTAATATATACTGAGTTGCGGAGAGTGAGGATCCAGCGTGAAATGAAACTTGGGACATTTATATATCGTAATCTCTTCCAGGGGACATGGGATGTCATAGGGAGGCTCCATCTGCTCAAGATTCGAACATTCATTAACCTCGACTTGCTCCAGAGAAGGGAACTTGTAAAGCTGAAGTAACTCTAAGCTGTTACAGTTCCAAATCTCAAGCCGCCAGAGCTTTGGGAAGGAGAATTGTTTCTCTTTTGTTAGATTCATAATGTTAATATCAACAGGTTCAATACTTCGGCCTGGAACCAATTCTGGCAAGCTATCCATATTGTATAGTGCAAGCTTGACCAAAGCAGGTAGTTGGTCGATGGGTGATAACGATGTGCAGCAATTCATCTCGCAAAAGTGAATTTCCTTCGGTTTAGTGAAGCATCCATCTCCCATCCAAGATGGAAGCTTGAATCCCCTGCAACCACATATAAATACTTGTTCTATATTTCGATGAGGTCTCGACTGCTCAAAAACCCCTTCTTCACGACGGGGAATACCCTTGGACGGCAGCCGCTGCTCCCCCTCTCCCCGCACGCGCCGCTGCACCCTTGGAGATGCCCCCCCCCCCCCCCCCCCCCCCCCCCCCCGCGGCAGCCGCTGCTCGCCCTCCCCCGCGCGCCACTGCACCTTGGAGATGTCTCCCCCCAGCGCCGTTGTACCCTTGGACGGCAGCCGCTGCTCCCCTTCCCCCCCGCACGCGCCGCTGCACCTTTGGAGATGCCCCCCTGCGCTGCTGCACCCTTGGAGATGGACCCCCCGGCAGCCGCTGCACCCTTGGAGCTGGGGAACACCCCTCGCGTCGCTGCATCCTTCGAGATGGACCCCCCCGGCAGCCGCTGCACCCTTGGAGCTGGGGAACACCCCCCGCGTCGCTGCAGCCGATGGTTCTAGCTTGAAGGATTCTTTTCTTATTTTTTTATTATTTTGGTTCTTTTCCTATTTTTTAATTGTTTTGGTTGTAAAATGGTTAGGTTAACTCAAGACTAACCCAAGTAATTGACTCAAATATAGTTAAAATTGACGGCAGGGTTTGTTGGGTAAGACGGACCAAGTTTACGAGGTCGGGGGAGGAATTAGGATGTTTCGAAGGTCGTAGCGGTAATTGCAAAAGATTACAGGGTCTGCCGGGTAAAAATCCCTTGTTTTATATGATGCATTTTAGATCTGATCTTTTATGAATGGGCATGTCTTCTGGTTTTTAATTATTTTTTCTATTGTTCATTCGTTTAGAGGTGTGGTAAATCCTTGTAATCTACCCTGCTTGTTGTCGTAAAAGGCTTTGGCCTGATTGTGGTTTATGATATGATATAAAAGTTACTTTTGATGCCATTGACTGTATTGTGTGTTTAATATTTGATGTGAATTATGATTTAGTTTTCCATATCTGGTTTTTAATGCTTCAAACTTTAACATGTGCAGTTACTACTATAGCAGCAGTTCAGGATACTATTATGATCCTGGATCTGGGCTTTATTGCTCGGCTTTGTCAGGAAAATGGTGAGTCTGTCAAGTTTGTCATTTATATGCATTCTATTTCATTTTTTTAAGGATATATATGTGGCTTTTTTAAATTTCAGATCTAATACATCCTCACTTCGATGATCTGGTGGTAGTGCAGTGTGCTTACCACCCAAAAGGTCAGGGTTCAAATCTCTCCTTGTGGAGGTTGCGTTAAGTAGCCGACAACCAGCGTAAAAATAGCTGGATCTTTCAACATGGATTTGTACGAGAATCCATGTAGCTGACCCTACTTATAGTGGGAGAAGGCTTCACCATTTTTTTAGAACATCCTCACACTGGCGCCACCATTCATGCATGCATGTGTATGTTTTTTGTTTAGCTTTTTTCATGGTGTTGGTTTCGGTGGGGTGGGGTAGGGGAGTTGTAGGGGTAGCATATAAAAAGCATTGACATCTCAATGCTAATCTATTCTCTCAGTTTGCCCTTAGTTGTGTTGCCAACTGGTAATGCGGATGTGATAACTGGAATGGCATTAAATTGTTTACACGTAAAATTTATAACCCATCAAATTAGTTATACATGGAGAATTCAAACTAGACTGTAGTGAAGTATTATACAAGAACCTGTGCAAGGACAGATAGTTGGTTGGGGGAACACAACCTGCATTTGGGAATCGAATCAGTACATAGTCAATCACCCGGGATGAAAGTTTGGTTATGCTTAACTATGACCATCAGGGAGAGAATCAAGTCCCTCCAGGTTGTGCTTCTCGACCCTCCGATCCTAGTATGCTGGTTGGTTAAGACTCAAGAGAGGGGATGAACAACCCTGATTCTGACAGTTGAGGTCTCTCCGCTAGACAACTGGATTACCACATTTCTAAAAGATGTGGGAGCAAACAGCATGCAAGAGCTGCTGCTGCTGGTCGTTAAGGAGGTTGCGGGAGCAGGGGCATGCCATGCCTTCTGCCATGAGTTTACGTTCGGTATAACAGCCAACTGCACAAAGGATTCCTTCAATTGCAGTAATGAAAGACCTGCTAGGTGGTCATACACGGTCAACAATAGAATTAGGTGCTCAGTAAGAGCCAGCAAGGTTGCAAAAGTCGGTAGTCGGTACTCGGTCGGTTGGTTCACTGACTAAGGATTAATCGGCAGTCGGACGATTAATCAGATCTAGTCGGACTTTAATCGGTTTTGAATTTTATGATTATTTTAAATATATAACTCATTTTTATACATAGATTTTGTACATTTTTTATACTACCATAATAAAATAAAATAAGTAATTGAATTTAAATAAAATATTAAACATATTATAATAATTTTGCTTGTAAAAAACCAAAACATTAAAAAATATGGCATCTCCAAGCAAAAATTGGTCGATTAGTGTACCTAGTCGGAATTAGTCGGTACTCGGTCGGCCACCCCACTAACTAGACTAGTCGGACCTACTAGTCGTGCCAGTCGGGCGACTTTTACAACATTGAGAGCCAGAGAGTTTGGTCTGAGCTTGTATTCCGAGCTTCATTCTTAGCTTTAGGATCTAGATGTAAAAGAACTCTTGACGATTATATGAGGGAGATATGGTTCCCTGCAAAAAGTATGAGAGGACAGATATCTCCAGTCAGAAGAACCCTTTCCTCTCCTAGTTGTAGGACACTTCTTGTATAACCCGCGTCCCCATGGCAGTCTAACATGAAAACCTACACTGATTGCAAGTTATTTGAGTACTGGGTACTATTAGACAAATTTTTCCCACGTTTTTAGGTTGTAGTTTTGAGCCTAATTGATTTCAGACTCTTCAAGTCAGTGCAATTTTCCTTTTTAAAGAATCAGGTATACAGGCTGGGTTCCGAGTGTACCACATTAGCATCCTAATAGCAGCATGAGTTTCTAATTTTGTGAAATTATGAGAATCAAGAATATCTACTGTTAAGTTAAAATATCATATAATGTGTGTCTTTACCTAATTTCTTTTTCTCAGTGTATAAGAGGGGACATCTAATGCATCTAATGCATCGACTTCATTTCTCCCATCATGGTATCGGAGCAACGGTCCTAGACCGGAGATTCGTTATCACCACCCAAAACCCTAACCCTAACCCTAAGCCCCTCCACCCGCCGCCCCCACCCCTCCTCCTCCCCGGCACCCTCCCGCCGCCCCAGGGCTTCTCTCTCTCGCCACCCCAGCACCCAGGCGGTGCCGCCCCGAGCACAGGGGCTCCCCCTTGCACCGCTCCTTTCAGCAGCCCTAGCGACGCCTTGTCGCATTCCAGCGGGTCCTAGGTGTCTTCACAGCCACTGCGGGTCTAGCCGACCTCTCCTGGAGGCACAGAACAAGGGTTGACGCTTCATCGAGGTCTAGGGATGGTTGTATGAGCCTACACATACAACCTTCCCCTCCTATGATTCTGTAGACAACCAACTTGGTTATCTACGTCGGTCCTAGGCTCTTCATCAATCATGTCAGACAACGAGGGTGACGTGTTTACATCCTCGGGTGCCTTCAAAGGCCCAACCCCTATAATCAAGATGGATGGGACCAATTATGAACTATGGTCTATGCAGTTCCGCACCCTTATGCAGTGCCACAATAAGGAACACATTCCGACAGAATCCGAGCCGGAGGACAAGACTGGTACAAATGCGACATGGAAGCAAGATGATGCATATGCCCGTATCTGGCTATCTGGGACACTGTCTACGGAGATTGCAAATGATATTGTGAACCAACCCACAGCTAAGGCTATGTGGGATATCCTGGCTGCAACATATGAGCAATCCAAGAATGAAAGCAAGATTCTCCAGTTACAGTTTGACATCTTCTCTACGAAACAGAATGTGAAGCCATTACATGCTCATTTCTCTCATCTATGGGGCATGTTCGAGAGACTGCATAGCTTCATGCCGATCACTGCCAGTACAGATCAGCAACAGGCTTACAGAAATGCTACCATGACTGGTGTATTTCTGTCCTCCCTTGACCCAGAGTACGATGCAGCTCGTACTCAACTTCTGACTGGCGAGTCCATTCTACCAATGGAGGAGGTATTTAAGAGATTAAGTAGGATTACTACTGCATTGGCATCTACAGCCCAACCTACCCCTACAGCTATGGCCGCCACTCGTGGCAGAGGAGGCGCGCCACATTTTCGGGGTCGTGGACCTCGTGGTAGAGGGGGAGGCAGACACTGTGGCCCATGTACTCACTGCCATTGACCAGGCCACTCTGAGGAGACGTGCTTTCACAAGCATGGGTATCCTGCCACTGCACGGGTTGCAGAGCAGATTGAGACTACAACTGCACCTCTTCCAGCTGCTCGCTTTGATGATCTCGTCTCACGCCTTCGTGATATGATCATTACACCCTCGTCTTCGTCTCCAGGTTCAACGGATGCTGCAGCTTCGGCCAGAGCGTCTTCTAGCTCATCAGGTACCCCTTATGCACTTACCAGTACTACTTGCTCGGACCTAACAGATTGGATTATGGATTCCGGAGCCTCTCATCATATGTGCGGCGACAGACGACAGTTTACTACCTACAGAGCACTTGTCCCAGGACGATCTGTTGTCATTGCCAATGGGGTCCGATTACCCATTGTTGGTCAGGGGGATATCACCCTGACATCTTCTTTGAGTCTTCAGAATGTCTTACATGCACCGGATTTTCAGATGAACCTGTTATCAATTAGCCAACTTACAAAAGATTTACATTGCCGTGCCATCTTTGACTCCTCTACTTTTGTGTTTCAGGACATACTGACTGGTAGGATGGTTGTTGGTGGCCGTGAGCAGAAAGGCTTGTATAAGCTTGCTATATCATCATGTGCTGGTGCTGCTACTATTCCCTCAGGATCCATTTCTCCATTCCTTTGGCATATCCGATTTGGCCATCTGCCTCTGCAAAAGATGTGTCATGTCTTGCCGGAGATATCTACCCGTACTGCATTGGATTGTGAAGCCTGTCAGCTTGGGAAACACCATAGGTCTTTGTTTCCAGTTCCTCCGAGTCGTCATAGTAGTCGGTCTTTTGAACTATTTCACTTTGATATTTGGGGTCCGAGTCGCGTACATGATCTTTAGGGGCATAGGTATTATATGGTTGCTGTTAATGATTTCTCCAGATTATCTTGGGTATTCTTGTTAAAACAAAAATCTGAAGCTGATGCTATTATTCAAAAATTTATTCTGGAAGTTAATAACATCTTCTCTACCAATATCAAAGTCATTCTGACGGATAATGCTTTAGAATTTTCAACATTACATTTGTCCGATTTCCTCAGCTCACAGGGAATTATTCATCAAACTTCATGTATTTACACTTCGCAACAAAATGGTGTGGCGGAACGCAAACATCGCCACCTTCTTGATGTCACTCGGACATTGTTGATCCATAGTCATGCCCCTCATTCTTTTTGGGGGGATGCGGTCCTCACTGCATGCTACTTGATAAATCGTATGCCGTCTACAATTCTAGGAGATAAGATCCCCTTCTTGATTGCGTTTCCCGAGAAGGACCTTTTTCTCTCTCACACAGCGTGTCTTTAGGTCTGTTGCGTTTGTGCATAATTGTACCCATGGTCGTGATAAGCTCTCCCCAAGGGCTACCAATTGTGTGTTTGTTGGGTACTCTCGTACTAAAAAAGGGTATCACTATTATGATCCAACGAGTAGGGGATACTATGTGAGTGCGGATGTCACGTTCTTTGAGTCTATCATGTATTTTTCTCCTACAGGTGACATGTTATCCAATGACAATGCAAACAATATTATTGTTCCTCCACCGCCATCTAGAACATCAGCCGAACCAGAACGTCAAACTCTACCGCCACCACCGCCTCCGCCGCCGCCACCACCACTTCAGTCGAAATTTTTACCCATTGTTTACACTCGCAGGTCTTTTATAAGCACTTCTGCTCATCAGCCGCGCACATCCTCCAGCACGCCTAAGGTATGTCATGATAACACTGTTTCTACTAATAGCACTGGAATTTTACAGGATGACTCTGCTGTAGAGGACACTGAGGAGGACGATTTGGATATTCCTATTGCCCTGAGGAAGCCACGTCGTCAATGTGCCAAATACCCACTTGCGGCACATGTCTCTTTGGATCATCTTTCAGATGAGTACAAGAAGTTTGTTGTTGGTCTTTCCGTGGTTACTATACCCAGAATATATATGGAGGCACTACAGGACAACAGGTGGCGTCAGGCAATGGAAGAAGAAATGGCAGCCTTAACAGCTCGCGGGACATGGTCTATTGTCTCTCCTCCACATGGTGCTTCGATAGTAAGCTGCAAATGGATTTTTTCTATTAAGCATAATGCGGATGGGAGTGTGGATCGCTATAAGGCGAGGTTGGTGGCCCGTGGATTCACCCAGACATATGGGGTGGATTATCAAGACACATTCTCTCCAGCAGCGAGACACTCGACGCTTTGGATTTTACTAGCGGTTGCTGTTTCACGAGATTGGCCGTTATTTTAGCTTGATGTGAAGAATGCATTTCTATACGGGGACCTTCACGAGGAAGTTTACATGCAGCAGCCACCTGGGTTTACTGCTGAGGGGGAGTCACAGAAGGTATGCCGGCTACATAAGGCCATATATGGACTAAAGCAGAGTCCTAGAGCTTGGTATCAAAAGCTGTCAGAATTGATTGAGCAACAAGGATTTACGAGGTCCATTGCGAACCACTCTCTATTTGTTCAGAAGACACAGCGAGGTACGGTTGCCATTCTTGTCTATGTAGATGACATTATTGTAACATGAGATGATGCTCAAGGCATTCAGGTAGCCAAGAAGTTCCTAGGTATAGAATTTGTGACCAAGGATCTTGGCAACCTTCGTTACTTCCTGGGGTTAGAATTTGCCAGGAATCATCGGGGTCTAGTGATGACCAAGGTTTGAAAAAACGAAAGGCGGAACGAGGCGGTCTCCTTGGAATCGAGGCGAGGCGTAGCCTCGAGGCGGTCGAGGCGTAAGCCTCAGTTATATATAGAAAAATATGTATAAAACTACAATTATATGTCTCTTTATGTAATTATATGTTCTCTGCCCAATATATAATAATTTACACTACAAGATATGATGAAATAATAAAGATAAGAACCCCAAAATAGAAAGATATACAAATGTATGAGAATGCATATGTTAGTATTCATCAGAATTCTAACTCTCTAACCCAAGTTGAAGAACTAGTGTATGCACCCCTCCTGCCATAACATACCCCAACAAGACGGGGGTCTCGCTGCCCGGTCAGCGAGCCTGGGGGGGGGGGTCTAGGGGGGGAGCAGGTGCGCTCCCCCCCTGCGGGGGTGTGGGGGCAGCGCCCCCGGCGAAATTTTTTTATTAGAGATTTTATTTCTATTCAGATATATGGATTTGTTTGTATGAGAATGTACATGCCCTCCCCTTGAATTCTATCTTGTTTGTCCTTCTCAGTATATTGCATAGCTTATTGTGTAACAACTCCTTAAATTAAGTTTACAAGTAATGCTTTAAATGATATTTGCGGATTTGCGGATTTGTATGTTGCCTTAAATTAAGAGTTTTTGACATAATTGGACATGTTTAATGGTAAATATGAACATGAAAGTGGCCAAATTTAAGCATTCATCTTGTATATTTATATCCTAAACAACTAGACTTTTATAAACATATGAAATTACTAATAGGATAAATGATTAACATAACAAATATTTTGAAAATAAAAAAACGCCTCAGGGACCGCCTCGCCTCCGCCTCGACCGCCTCGACCGCCTCGACCAACTGAGGCGTTCGCCTCTCAGAGCCCCCCTGAGGCGGCCGTTCTGGGGCGGTTTTAGGCCGCCTCGCCTCGAGGCGTACGCCTCGTGCGCCTCGAGGCGCGTTTTTTTGAACCATGGTGATGACCCAGAGGAAGTTTGTTATAGATCTCCTTTGTGAGACATGTATGACTGGGTGCAAGCCCGCTATGACGCCTATGGATCCAAATGTGAAATTGTATGATGATGACACTGAAGAAGTTGATAGCAGGAGGTACAGGGAACTTGTGGGGAAGCTCCTATATGTGACTATCACCAGGCTAGATATTATGTTTGCAATAAGCAAGGTTAGCCAGTTTATGGAGTGTCCCAGAAAGACCCATATGGATGCTATCTATATGATCTTGAAATATATGAAGAATTCACCTGGTTCAGGACTCCTATTCAGGAGGGGCAGTTCATTGGAGGTAACAGCGTGTGCAGGCGCTGACTATGCTGGATGTCCCACGGATAGGAAGTCTACTTCAGGGTTTGCTGTTTTTGTTGATCACTCACTTGTCTCATGGAAAAGCAAGAAGCAGACGGTAGTTGCCAGATCAAGTGCAGAATCTGAATACAGAGCCATGGCCCAAGGGAGTAAAGAGATGATGTGGGTTAGATCGGTGTTGACTGATCTTTCCATAGATGTTCCTCTTCCTATGCAGCTATTATGTGATAATCAAGCCGCATTATTCATTGCAAATAATCCTGCTTTCCGTGAACGAAGCATATTGAGGTGGATTGTCATTACACTTGAGATCTGATTCAGAAGGGACTCATATCAACATCTCACGTGTCTATAGGAGATCAGACAACAGATATCTTCACCAAGGCTCTAGCACGAAGTCCATTTCAGAAGTGTTGGTCCAAGCTGAGCATGATAGATATATATGCTCCAGCTTGAGAGGGAGTGTTAAGTTAAAATATCATATAATGTGTGTCTTTACCTAATTTCTTTTTCTCAGTGTACTTATCATGTAATTAACCCAGGGCTATTCTCCTATATAAGAGAACCCTCGGGTACATCTAATGCATCGATTTCATTTCTCCCATCATCTACAACATGCAAGGATATTCCTTAATGGTCTCATTAGTAAAATGGGAAGAGCCTGCAGTATAAATGTCTAAAGTCGTCAGAGATGACTCTGACGACTTTATGTCCTGCCAAAAGGGGCGGACTGGAATGTCAAAAGGGTGGATATGGAAACATTTCCAGAGTAGGAAGTAAGCTTTCTACTAACCCTACTAGAAATTCTATTGAGATAACCTTTCATAGATACTGGTTATCCCAAAATATCGCACCAACTTTATGTCCTGCAATTACTTTGTTTATACCTCGTGGACATGCTACAATTGATGCAAATGTTTGGATATGCTTTTTCCTAAATTTGGAAGAGTGAACTGTTGCAAGTGATATAATAAAATGGAGATCAGATTGAATGAGTTTTCTTAAATACAACTGCGTCTGTAGGACTCTAGATGTAAGTCTTGAATAAGTCTTATTCTGGTTTTATGCTCTATTTTTCTCGGATATCAAGTTTTTTCTAGGTTGTCAAGTCCCAATTTCCACACTACTGCAGGTATTCCTTTAATGAACAAACAGGCTCATACGATGAGATCGAGAGCCAAGCTACTGAACCTGCACCTGCATCCATCACAGACTAAAGGGGGCTCGATGTAAATGTGTAGTATGCCTATTAAAGATCAATGACTATGAAGGTTCATACGACTCATACATGGTAAGTTTGTATGTCAGTTAAGTCCAACTTGTGCTTACAGGAAGCTTGTGTTTAAGCAGGGAACTTGGAAATCTGTTGGGAACCCTTATTCTGCTTATGGGGTTTGTGCTGAGGCAGGAAATTGTACGTTGTGATATAGTGTTTGGTTTTTTCCTTCAACTACAATCCTCAACTACGTGTTCTGCTATCCACTAGCACCCCCTATTTCAACTGACAATCTGATCTAGTCTTCACTTGATTTTAGTTTAAACTGTTTCCATTATTCTTTTTTATGCTCCTAATGTTTAGGGACATCCCGACAATTGTGTACCTGCTAATCTGATATCTACCCTGCCCCAAAGTGCATCAGAAAGGTATTTCTACTGATCTATGCCGTTCCTCAAGTATACCTGACAAATCTGGAGGTGTAGCCGCAATAATATTAGTTTTGTGCCTGCTGGCTTTACTTTCTTTTAAAAATATCTATCTAGTACTCTTTTTGCCCAAATCATCGAGGATTGCAAATTGCTTAAAGGGATTTTACTTCTGTGTTCGTCAGTTCGTCGATAACACTCCTGTTCTGTTTCATAATTAGATGATGGCCTTTACAAAATATTTATGCTTGTGCCCCCTGCAATCAACATCTCTGAGTCAAATAATTAGACACAATAGCGACTATCAATCTTTAAGATATTTAATTTTGATCATACCACTCTATAGTGGTGTTGGTTTGAGAATAAGCATGAATAATGATAGGGAATAAGGAGAACACGAGTCTATTCTCTGTTCGGATAGAAAGATATGAACAAGGAGAATAAGGTGGAATGAGAGTAGATGAGGTGGAATAAAGATAGAAATAAGGGTGAAATAAGGTGAAATAATGAGATGTGGATGGGAATAGTTATATTCTTGGGAACCACGCCGGTTGGGGAATTGACTTTTTATTCCAGTGCTTATTCTCCAAACAGACATGGCTTATATCTGTCTCTCTCTCTCCCTCTGTCACACTAGATTCTTCTCAATTATGACGAAGAAGATGTTGAACGGATGGGAGCCATGGAATTCGAGGTTATATACCCTGGGTGAAAATCTGGGCAAATTTTGGGTTTTCCTCATTTTTTTGCAAGGTTTTCTCCCGGGTTTTCTTGCATACCCATCCCTCTCAGGTAATCAATTTTTCAAACTCCAATAAAATCATATTACAATAAACCTCATCGACATCAAACTCATCATTCAAACATTAAAAAATAAAATAAAAGAGTTGCTCACCAAATAAACCTTCCAGAAAATAGTTAACCTCCACAAGATAAGCCCTCTAACCAAACGCCTTAGGTGCATGAAATATAAATCTGAAAATTGTCCATACATCGATTCTTTTGACAAGAGGTAGATAAAGAAGAGGGGAAATGATCAAAATTAAATATCTTAAAGTTTTGATATTTGTAAAAAATTCTTATTAAGTTTTAATCTTTTTATCGTTGGATATAACGATTTCACTCAGATGTCAAACGAGTGGTGTATTTTTTATTTTCACTGTCAATTTTTTTATGGATTTTGTTTATTGAGTCCTTTTAGATGCTTTAAGGATGTTTTATTGATTTTTATAATTTATTGATTTTGTATATGTTTATAGAGAGTTGGATATTTTTTTTTGCATATTTTGAACAAAAGTTAAAGTTGGACGAAGATTCGTGTGATATATATTAGGTAAATTACAAAAGAAGGTCTCAACTATGTCATGTTTCTCAATGGCCTCATTTTCGAGGTATAAGAAAGAGGGATACTTTATGGTGTAATGTTGAGATAGAAGGAAATCCCTCTTTGTTACATTGTGAAAGTGATGCTCTCTAAATGAGAGTTGAGGAATAGTTGGAACATTTTTTTTATAATTTACCCTATTTAACTTTTCAGATAGCATGATGCCCTTGCAAATTTATCCTTCACTATGCGCTCCTCTGTTGATTTGAGCACGCAACCTGCAAATGCAGGGGTGTCAAAGCGGTTTTGTCTTCTCATCCGTCCAATCTTTTTATAATCTAATAGTTTTTTAGAAAACATATTTTGATTTCCCTCTCTTGTGCTAATCTAGTACCGGGGACTAGTTTTCGAAAGCCTCTTTCAGCTAGTCCTGAAATGGAAGGTTCACTCTGGCAACCCAGAATAACTCTATCGATGGTTGGCGAGAAGAAGGTCACGAACCAGGAAGAGTTATGTAGCCAACTCTGGAACTCTCTAATATCACACCTTCCCCTCCGCAATGGCTGGCGAGAAGAAGGTATGCGATGTTTCTAGATCTTTATGGGGCGATGCATCAGGAGTCATTTCATGGGAGGTGTCAACTGTGCTATAGTTATTTATTGATGGGAAGGAGCGAGTGAAAGTGAAGACGTCATTCTCCTTGCTTAGTAGCTTAGGATCCTATCTCTGTTAGCTTTCACTAGTGGATTATAGAATTATCCTGGTTCACACGTACATTCTAGCACCCCACTTGCTTGGAATGCCTTTGTATCCTCAGTAAGCTGCTGTGATGCTACCTAGTCCGCTCTGAAACTTCTAACTTGCGGTTCCTTTTGTGAAAGGACGAAGGAAGGATATCTGCTTATCACAACGAGCTATACAACAATCAAGGCACTAGCTCGACCACTTGCTCGCCTTTTCATGCCTTCTTGCCCACCTTTTCGTTCATGCCCCAGGTCGCACATTCGCCATGCTGATGGGAATGGATTTTACCTTGCTTACTAAAGAATCCCATTTTGAGAGGGGAAATTCGGATCGGATAGAGACACGGGTCGCCTGCATCATGCTCTAGTATGCTAAATCACCTCGTTCCTACTTGTGACTGATCTGCTATACCCTCGACCTTGTCCTACCTTGGACCTGGTTTGTATACCGTTACTCACAAATACCACTTTCGCGTTCTTTTCGATACACACCCATCTCTACCATCCCTTTACGGATCTCTCTTGCAAATTTTAACATAAAAAAGTACGGATATATTTTAGAATAAGAACACATGAAAGACATTCAGTAATGACTAGCAGATTTCTTTAATATCCATTACTTGCAGGAATAATCAAGCTTACTGAAAAGTATTCTAGTTGTATGCTGGCAGGGGGCATACTCTTTTCTCTCTCAGACACGCATGGACACATATCTTTGCACACGTGCACACATGTGTGCTTGCACACGCCCACACACAAGTGCACAAGTGTGCTCACACATACTCGCACACACACGCATGCACATGAAAACACATTATTTCAAATAAATTATAAGTGAAGATTATGATTGAATTTCCAATGATTAAGTTATGTAGTATTAAGATTTTAATTATATTTTTAATGGCTAATCTATAGCATTTGGAAAAAAAGTGGATATATTTTAAAATAGAACATATAAATCATCCATCAATTATGAGAAAAAAATTGAGTAGAAACTCATGAATATAAAATATATAAATCATGACGCTAAAAATAAAAAATCTAATTTAAAACAAACAACTATAAATACAATTTTACGAGAGTCCAATGATTGAGTTATTTACTTTAAACGCTATTATAAAACAAAAAGTTTTGTTATTAGATTTTGTAAGATGACAATCTTATATTTTCAGCTAAAGTTCAATTCTTCGAAAATTTAACAAAATATTATATATCGATAAGAAATTGATTTTATAATATTCATTTTAAATAGTAGTATTTTAAAACTTTCTATAAAGTTAAGATTTTGATTTGATTTTTAGTATATAAGCATCGTGATTTAAAATAAGATAATCGTTGATATTTTTTTACAAGACTATACGTGAATATATTTGTAAGATAAGTAATAAGTTTCTTTCTATTTTTATATTAATTAAAAGTATGTATCTATGGTTTCCGCAAAAAGTTCAATTCTTAATTTTTTATAAATGGAGTAAAATATTATTTCTATAGGTCTATAAAATTGATGTTTTAGTAGGACGGCGGGTTTCAAGGATTTATAATGCCATAATTTTATATATATAAGACAAAAGGTCTTCGTATATTAAATTACAGATTCCTTCCATATCTCTTATGCTAATTTCCATCTATTATGAGTATATGTTTAATTCGGATGTATTCTCCAAAAAAAGCATATATTATAACATTATGATTAAAAGTTTTGATGATTATTTATAATAAATATGGGATTTATGAGATTTCCAAATGATTGAACTCAATTATACAACAAAGCTAAAAATATATTTTACTAAAATCTATATATCTTGAAAAGTTCAATCCTCGTAATTTAAAAAAATTAGTATGTGTCGATTCAAATGTTGATTTGTTGACCACTTATGTAAAATAATATTCCATTTTTTTATAAAATAAAATTTTGATGAGTTTTCTAATGGTTAAGTTTGGCGATATAGAATATAGCATAATAGTGTATAAATTTTATAATAAAGAGCGATGCCTTTCATGCTTCCTGTACTAACATCCATCGTCTGAAAAATACTTTGTCTGGTGAGAACACAAGAAAAAAATGTCAACTGAAATCATATTGTAACACAAATTTTATTTTAAAAATGTCTAAATAGAGGATGATATTCACATGATTTAACCGCAAGCTTTAAAGAATATTTAATTTTGGTATAATCTCAATCTATTTTAAGTAAGTTAAGTTTAACTCTTAATGAGAGAAAAGAAAATTTTGTAATCATTTAAAGAATTAATTTTATAACATTTAAATAAAAACATTTTTTAACTAAAATTTTGATTAATTATGGCTATGCTTGAGGATTTACAATAATATAATTGTTGATATATTATAATATAATAATAAATATTCACTAATCTTCTTAAGATAAATATCAGATTTCGTTCAACTAATATTAAATCAATTTTGTACGAAACATTAAGTCTAAGAAAAGCTTATGAATATATAATAGAGGTATAATAATAATAATAATAATAATAAAAAATTTAACAACTTCTTTTGATCTCAAACAATTATACGTCGAAGATTTACATGAAATTTCACTGTAATAAATTGGATCTATAATGACATTTATTTAAATTCGTGACTAAATTGTCTATTGTTACATATAGAGTAACGAATATTATCCGTGCTGAATAATTTTTTATACTTTATTGGAGGCCCATTTATTAGAAACAATACTTTATTGAGATTTTCCGTTCTAACATCTAAAAACAAAAAAAAAACGATATGATTTATTGGTTAATTTTGAGGATTCAGAATAACATAATTATTGATACATGTTAAAATAAGAGTACATTGAAAATATTCGTATGATAAATAACAATTTCACGTAGTAATATAGTATCGAGCCAAAGCTACTCAAGTAAAATTAAGAGTATAAAATATATATTGGAGTATTAGTGTAACAATTTTTAATTTTAATTTTGTCCCGAAAAACTATAAATAGCTGATTTTTATGAAGTTTCAATGATTGAACTCGACTTTTTGAAAAATCTTCAAAAAGTTAGAAGTTTTATTTATTTATTTATTATATCAATGACAATCCACTTTAAGCAGAGGAACAAATCTTCCAAATAAAAGAAAGTATTTTAAATCGATTATGATTTTGTCTTTTATAATGCTTGAACTAAATGCTATTTCAAAAGTTTTGATGGAAATCTGATGTTGATTTAGACTTGTAATGGCTAAGCCTAAGAATTTAAAATAACATATTTGTGGACTTATCTTAGAATAAAAATATGCAGAAAAAACATTCTTAAGATTAATAACGAATTAACTTCATAGCCGGAACATAAGAATATATGATACCTATATTATTATATTGATTTAATAAAACATTGATAATAAAATTTATTTGACACAATATAATTAAATGATTTTGATGTGATTTATAATAGCGGAGCTCAATTCATTTAAAAACTCTTACGAAACTAAAAAGTATATTATTTCGTGCTTTTTATACTAACATCAATAAAATTTAAGTAGAATTCAATTATTAAAAAAAGACAAATTTCTATATATCAATTAAAATATTCATTTAATATTATTCAAATAATGAATTTAAGATTATGATAAGGTTTTTATTGGTATGAAGATTTAGGAGTTTATAATTTTGAATATATTTAATATTGAGAGTTTATAGTAATGTCATCTTATGATAAACATTGGTTTTCTTGCATATAAAATGTACTAATATCAATCAATTTTGATCAAAAATTAAGTTGGATGAAAATACAAGAAAATGTAAAATATATTGAATATTAATTTAAACATTTTATAAATTTCTAATAGTTAAGTCTGGCAATTTAAGATAACATGATTATAAATATATTCTAGAATAATACTATAAAAATTATTAATAAAATTATTCTTAAAATAAATAATTTATTTTATATTTCAAATACTAATGCCCATTTTTTCGGAAAAAAGTAGAAGTCATCCTCTATTTTAAAATGCCATTTCTAAATTAGAATGCGAATATTTCTAAATTATTTATCCGTGTATTTTATATTTCTCCGTGTGATGGAGATGATGTCCACACATCGAATTGATGGATTGCCGATTAAATAGGAAATATGATGAAATCAATGATGAATTGATGATATTTAATTGATGACCAATTGTTAGATATCAAAATCGATTGGTGAATAAAAAAAGAAACCGTATGGTTGATGAATAATTCCAAAACCATCAATGACATGAAATAGTTTTAACTGAAACCATTGTGGAAAGATATATGGTTGAGATCGAGTGTTTATCAGTTTTCTAATGAGTCCTATGCTTCTTGGAAAATCCCCCCTCTCTCTTTAAAATGTATTTCTAATAAGCACAAGATATGCTATACTTTTTATTTATCCCGAAAGCACATGTTAAAGGAAAAATAATTATGAATATATATTTATTAGATGAATATACATAAAATATAACTATAATTGACATATATTTTAATTATTTATGCACTCCTTTCTTTCAACTTTGGAAAAAAGTTCATGTCAGATGAAAAATCACAAGTGCAATAATTAGATTAATATATTAACTTAATAAAGTTTAGATAATGAATTCTATTTCAAAGTGTTATAAATAGAATGTTTTGATATAATTTTGTTATGATTTAGCTCTAACATTTTTAATGATCTTTGGAAGCAATATATTTAGTTTAGAGTTTGCATATAAATATTCATCATTCTCCTTAAACATTTTTAAAATCACTACGTATAGATTTGAATAATGATTTAGTGATATTTAAATGAAATGGTTTTATTTTTTTAAAATTTCATTTTAATAAGGTTGCAATGATTGAGATCAATTACTTTGAAAGTTCTTTATAATATAGATTTTGCACCTAAATACTTATTAATTTGAATAGATTTTCAACTCTTTATATGGCTAAAATATTGATTTTGTGACGTTTAATAAAAATATTTCACAACATTTATAAAATTTATTTTGTACCAATACGTGCATGACTCATTAGGATTGTTATGAGCACCTTCATTTTGTAGATATTTACAATCATTTTGAGAAAAATATTTATTATTTCACAACGACTATATTACGTTACTATAACTAATCGATTTTACAAAAAAAACCTTAAGTTAATATGAAATGATCATTTATAAAAATAAAAAAAATTATATTTTTTGTGATACAAATAATGCTATGATCATTTTGTATGAACTTAATATTTGTATTTTATGGAAACAATTAATTATAGTAAGAACATGATACAACAATTGTTTAATAACAAATATTTTGCCTATACATACTTGTAAAATAGGGATCTTACCATCCTGATAAGCTTAGTGCTCATTATATTATTCTCAGATATATATTTGGGATGGAATAACTACAGAAAGAATAGAGTGCCGATCCTGCGAGAGCCAGAAATTTTGAGGGCATGAGAGCAGTGAGTTTGGAGCACTAGATTCTGCTCATCTCTCTCCTTCTCCAATCAACCGGGAGAGAAATGACAGAATCTAGTGGTCCAGAATTATTGTTCTCATGCTCTCACAATTTTTAGCTCTTACATGATCAGTCCCAGAAAGACTATATCTAACTTCCCTCTTGGCTATAGGAAAAGGTCTATGTCATCAAAAGATATCATACACCTTTCACATTATGCGTAAAAATATCAAAAAGGACAAAGAATATTCTAGTCAACCCTCTTTCTCTCTAGAGGAAAATAGTAGGGAAAATATGAAAAAGAATAAAGAAGGTTTAAAAGTAGATGGAGGTTCAATCTAATACTATAAACATAACAAGTTCGAATCCTTTGTTGTAAATATGGCAGGTCCCGAAACCCGTTTCCACATATATAACAATAACTGATCCATACTATATCCTCGTCCTTTATAAACATGTAGGATGGATAGATGATTCTTTATAATATAGGTTTGGAACCTGCTACACACACACGCACACACGCCCATTCCCACACACGCGTGTGCACCCCACCTCCCCCCACACACATATGCACGCACACACAAACCCACATGCACGCCCATGCCCACGCACACGCATGCGCACGCCCCCATCCCACCCCATCCACCCATGTCCACACACACACACACACGCACATGCACACACGCCCATGCCCATGCCCATGTACGCACACGTGCACACATCCCCTCTCCCCTACACAAGCACGCACACACATACCCGCATACACACACGCGCACATGCACGTGACCGCACACACGCACATGCATACACACACATCATGAAGCTTTATATATTTGTTCACATAAAACTAATGTTGACATGAAATTGTATTTTATTTTTATTATAATGCATATTATATTTTCTGGAATTTTTGAACTTTTACTCAAAATTGGTGATTGTTAGCACATATAAATAGACAAAATCTCATATGTATATCAACACAAAAAATACTAATATGAAAGGTTATTTTATATTTATAGCAATATATATCACAATTTCTTGAGTTTGATAAGCTTTGAACTTTTACTCAAATTTGTTGTATGTTCGCATACAAGTATGAACGGATTCTCATGCATATGTTAGCATAAAAAGTCAATTCAAACACGAAACTTCATTATATTTTTTATTATATTATATATCACGTTTCTTGGGTTCTTTTTAGGATTTTTACATTTATTCAAAAATGGAGTATGATAGCACACAAATAAGTAATCTCACGTGTGCTTAGCAAACACAAGTAATTCTAAAAATGAGATCGGGGAGCTTGCATCAAGGTGCATGTAACTTTACATGCATCGGTGCCATAAACGCTTATCTTTTGATATTTTTTTGAAATAAAATCATGTGGGATTTAGATCACCATATATCACCATGATATCATTAAAAATTCGACTTAATTCGAGACTTCTAATCCCACCATCAAGATTTTCAAATTTTAACAATCTCAAAATTGCTGAAATTGAGTTGTCTATATGGACATGTTAAGAATGTCAAATTTACATGAAATTTGAAATATATTCAACTAATAATGCTAAGTAAATCCCCAAGGTTTCATTTCAGAAAATAAGCGTTTGTGGTACCGGCGCATGTAAAGTTACATGTACCATGGTGCAAGTTCCCCAACATCTTTAAGAACTAGATATATTTTTTTTATAGTAATATGTATATATATATCACACATTTTATTGATTATTTTTAGGATTTGAACTTTTACTCAAAATTAGAGTATGTTATTACAAAAATATAGTTGAAATTTCACACATATTTTAGCAAATAAAAAAAGAATTCTAACAACAAAAATCTAGGTATTTTACACCATGAACCCTAACAACTTTGTAAATCACCTTCTTGACCTTGTACTTTTCGTAATTCTCACCTAAACTCCTACCATCTTACATCAGAATCCATATCATCAATTTTAACTTTATCTGAGTTAGACTGGTACACGTTTGCTCTCAAATATGGGCTAATTCTCATTTGTATGATAGTTAACAAAAAACTAATAATAATATTAAAATTTATGTTCTTTTTATCGCAATATATATAACACTTCCTTGGGTTTTTGGGACATGAATTAATAAAAAAATGATGTACGTTGACATACTAATATAGGATGAATATGATATGTTTGTTAGTATTTTAGAAATTATTTTTATCATGAAATCTTATTATATTTTTATCGTAATATATAACACACTTATTGAATTTATTTACTATGTGATTTTTCAAATTAAAATTGGTGAATGCTGGATACAAATATGGATGAAATCTATTATTTATGATAGCTCACATAAAATTAATTTTGTATATTAAACATTTATTTTATTTTTATGATAATAAAAATAACATTTTCTTGAGTTTTATTTACTATTGAAATTTTTCTCAAAATTAGTTTATGCTAGAACACAAATATGAATGAAATTTCATAAGTAAATCAATCTACAAATACATCACATTTAAATGAAACTTTATTATATCAATACCATTACATATATATAACAATTTTTTATAGGTTTTTTAGGATTTGAACTTTTACTCAGAATTTATGTATGTCGACACATCTAATATGGATGTTAGCATACACAAATCAAATTTAAAGTAAAACTTAATTTTATCATTATATATCACATTCAATTTTTATATCGTTATATACATCACATTTTCTTGAGTTTTTTTAAAATTTGAATTTTTAAACACAATTGGTTTATGTTAGCAAAAAATTTATATGTAATCTATATATACATTTAAACAAATACAAAACTAGTTTAAAAATTTAATTTTATTACTTTTTTATCATAATATATGTGTATCATATTTATTGAGTTTTTAAGAATTCAAACTTTTATCAAATTATGTATATTAAATAAAAAATAACGTATATAGTCTCATATATATTTTACCAAACCAACAAAATTAATAAGAAAGCTCATTATATTTTTATTCAACCATATGTCACAGTTTCTTGATATTTTTTAGGATTTGAATCTTTGCTCAAAATCAATGTTTGTTAGTATACGAACAAATCTCATATGACATTAGAATAATAAATGAATAATTTAACATGAACCTTTATTATATTCATAATATATATCTCACAATTTCTTGTGTTAGTTAGGATTTGATATTAACTAAAAAGTATTTTGTGTTAATTCAAAAATTTGGGGGAAATAGCCTATACATATTAAAGCACTAAAACTAATTTTAAAATTAAACTTTATTATATTTTTATTGCAATATATAACACGTTTTCTTGAGTTTTTTTAGTATATGAATTTTTACTCAATGTTGGTATGTATTAGCACATAAATATAGATGAAATATCATACACATATTAGCACAAAAAATTTATTGTAAAATTAAATTTTGTAATATTTTCATAATATATATATATATATATATCACATTTTCTTGAGTTATGTTGGGATTTGAACTTTTACTCAATCTTATATATGTTAGCACATAAAAAAATAATTTTAGCATGAAACTTTATTATATTTTTTACCATTATATAATATACATATATCACATTTTCTTGAGTTTTTTAAGAGTTAAACTTTTATTGAGAGTTGGTGGATGTTAGCACAACTACTATAGATAAAATCTCATTAGTATGTTAGCATACCAAAAACTAGCTTTAAAATTAAACGTTGTAGTGATTTTACCGTAATACACATACACAAACACATACACATATCACATTAGATAAATAAATACCACATTTTTCTTGATTTTTTAATGATTTGAACATGTGCTCAAAATTGGTGTATATTTGCTCACAAATATAGATGAAATTAGATATGTACATTAGAATACAAAAAACATTTTTAATATGACACATTATTATAATTAATAATAACATATACATATATAATACAATTTCCTTAGTTTTTTTGGAGTTGAATATTCACTCAAAACAGGAATATATTAGCACATAAATAGGGAAGAAATCGATATGTTTGTTTAAATGCTAAAATTTAATTCTAACACGAAGCTTTATTATAATTTTATTTCAATATATGTATAATATCATAATTTCTTGATTGTTTTTGTATTTTAACCTTTTTACTCAAAATTAAAGTATTTTAGAACACCAAAGATGGGTGAATACACAAACAATTAATTTAAAATGAATCTCTATTATACTTTTGGAAATATATCATATTTTCTTGAGTTTTTTTAATATTTGATCTTTCACTCAAATTTGATGTATGTTAGCATAGAAATATGGATTAAATATCACATGTATGGTTGCCAACAAATATGTAAGGAATACAATTTGTACACTAAATTAAAAAATGGTTTTAACATAAAACTTTGTTATAGTTTCATTGTAATATATATCACATATTCTTGAGATTTTTAGCATTTGAACTTCTAATCAAATTTGATACCATGTTAATACACAAATATAGATGAAACCTCATATGTACGCTAGCACCACAAAAAGTTATCTTTAACATGAAGCACCATTTTATATTTATTGGAGTGCATAACACATTTTTTTGAGTTTTTTTGAATATTTGAAGTTTCAATAGAAAGTGATGTATTTTAGCACATATAAATGTTGAAATGTAATGTGTATATTAGTACACAAAAAATATTAACATGAAACATTACTATATTTTACTATAAAATATATCATATTTTCTTGAGATTTTTAAAGAATTTGATCTTATATTCGAATTTGGATGTTTGCATGAAAAAAGGGAAGGATTCTAATAAATAAAAAATAATTATTATATGATATTTTTATCACATTGAGTTCTTTTTCTTTTAACTTTTTATCTATACGTGTGCTAGCATTCCCAAACTTGATGTTCATGTGAGATTTATTATATTGTTCTATTATTTTAAATATATCACATTTAAGTTTTGTAGGATAGACTTTTACTCAAACTTTGAGTATGTTAGCATATAAACGTAAATGAATTCTCATATGTATCTTAGCAAACAAAAGATGATTTTAACATGAAATATTATTATACTTTTATTGTTATATTTATATTTAACACATTTTTTGAGTTTTTATATGTTTACTCAAAATTGGTGTATGTTAGCACACAAATATGTATGAAATCTCATATGTATGTTAACATACATAAAGTAAATTTTAACATGAAACTTTCTTTTATTTTATCATATTCTATATTATACGTATATTAAAATTTCTTTATTTTTTAAGGATCCGAAGTCTTACTTAAAATAGTTGTAGGATAACCCACAAATACAGATGAATTTCCTTATGTTTTTTAGCATACCCAAAACAATTTGACATGGAAGTTTCTTGTACTTCTATTATCATATAGATATCATATTTACTCAAAATTGGTATCTGTTTTGCAAAAAATATGGACCATATATATATATGTATGTTAGAAGACTAAACATTATTTTTTATATAAAACTGCATTATATTTTTATCATGATAGATATCTCACATTTTTCTTTGTTTTAAGGCTTTTATTTTTCTAAAATTGGTGTATGTTAACTTGTAATTGCAGATGAATCATATATATTTATTGGTACATTAAAAAAATATATAAGTAAATATATTATAGTTATTGCCATATATAAAAATACATTTCACATTTTTTTAAGTTTTTTAAATGTCTGATTCTTTTTACCAAAATTGGTGTATGTTAGCACATAAATATGGATGAAATTATATATGCATGTTAACACACAAAAGATTACTTCTACATTGAATTTTATTATATTTTTACCATGTCATATGTTATATCATATCATATGTCACATTTTTGAGTTTTCTTTAGGATTTGAACATATACCTATAAATGGTTTATGATAGAACATAAATATGGATGAAATTCTTTATATACGCTAGCATACAAAACATTAGGTTAAACATGAAACTCATTTATAATTTTATCATCATATATATATATATGAATCAAATTTCTTAAATTTTTATATATTCAAACTTTTACTTCAAATTGGTTTATGTTAGCACATTTAATATGGATAAAATCTCTTATATGCATGTTATGACACAAAAACTAAATTTATAATGAAAATATGTAATAATTTTATATTATGCATATTGTATGATATATATATATATCATATTTTCAAGAGTTTTTTTATTATTTGAGTTATTTCTTAAACTATGCGTATATTAGAACACAAATATAAATGAAATCTCCTACGCATGTTAGCACACAAACACATATTTTTAAAATAAAACTTTGTTATTTTTATAGTATTATATACATATCACATTTTGTTGAGTTCTTTTGGGATTTATTTTTTTATCAAAATTTGTGTATGTTAGCACACAAATAAGGACCATATCCCATATGTTTGTAAGATCAAAAAATTAATTTAACATGAAACTTTATGATATTTTTATTGTAATATATGAAATTTCATCCATATTTGACATGGTAACTTACATCAATTTTAACAAAGTTTAAATACTAAAAAAATCAATAAAGCATGATAAATATATTATGATGAAACTAATAAAATTTTGTTTTAAAGTTATTTTTGTTTATTAACATTCTTACGAGAATTTGTATGCTAATATACACCAGTTTTTTGAAATTATTCAGCTCGCTAATATATGTGAGATTTTATTCGTATTTGGGTTCTAACATACTCTAGATTAATCTAAAAGCTTAATTCCTAAAAAAATAAATAGTATTTTTTATAAAAATGATAAATATTAACTTTAAATAAAATTTTGAGAGGTAACATAAATTTGTGATTCCATCAATATTTTTGTGCTAACACTCGCTGATTTTCGACGAAAAAAATAATGAACACGAAAAAACTCAACGAAAATGTTATACATGTTGCAATAAAATATAATAATATTTCATTTTAAATTAACTTTTTCTATTAACATACATATGATATTTCATCCATTTTTGATGTGCAAACATACATCTAATTTAACTAAAAGTTCAAAAATTATGGCATGTTTTATGATTAATTTTTTATGTATTAACATTCATAAGATATTTTGTTAATCTTTCCTTGTTAATATACATTGATTTTGAGAAATTATTCAACTTGTTAATATATACGGTATTTTATTCATATTTGCTTTCAAATATAATTTAAATTTTACGAGAAGCTTAGTTCCTCAATAAATCAAAGAAAATGACATATATTATTATGCATGATGATTATAATAAAAAATATTAGTTTTAAAATAGTTTTGTGATCTAACATACATATGAGATTTCACCAATATTGCGAACATACACAGATTTTGAAAAAAAATGTTCAATCCATAAAAAAGTCAAAGAAAATGTTATATATTGCAATAAAAGTACAATAAAGTTTCATTTAAGTTTTATTTCTACTATTGACTTACATATGAGATTTCATCCATATTTATCGAGATAACATATATCTATTCAAGTTAAAAGTTCAATACTAAAAAAATCAACAAGGCATGTTAGATATATTATGATCAAGGTTGCAAAAATCGATAGTCAGTACTCGATCAGTTGGGCCATTGACTAAGGATTAATCAATAATCGAGCAACTGATCAAATTTAGTCAGTCTTTGGTTGGCTTTGAATTTTTCATTATTTTTATTACATAAATCATTTTTATACGTGTATTCTTATAAATATACATAGATTTTTATGTATTTTATATTATCATAATGAAATAAAAGAAGTAATTGAATTTAAATAAATAATTAAGAATAGGAGCATAAGTTTGCTTTTAAAAAGCAAAAAAGGGGATCTCTAAGCAAAAATCAACTGATTGGTCGGCCTAGTCGGAATTAGTCAATACTCGGTCGGTCAACCCACTGACTAAACTAGTTGGATCGACTAGTCGCGCCAGCAGGGGACTTTTACAATAGTGATTATGATAAAAGTAAAGGTTTATCTTAAATTTTTTGTATATTCATATGACATTTCATTAACCTTAGTGTGCTAATTTTGAGAAATTATTCAACTCGCTAATATATATGAAATTTTATCCATATTTGTATTCTAACATACTCTAAATTTATACGATAGTTCAATTCCTAAAAAAATAACATGATTTATATTTTATGATAAGAATAATAAAAATTTAATTTTAAGACAGTGCTTTGTGAGCTAACATGCATTTGATATTTCATCAATATTTGTACGTTTGATATTTCACCAATATTTGTAAGCTAACATACATTGATTTTGGAAAAAATATAAACCACCAAAAACTTAAAGATTATATTATATAAATTGAAATTAAAATATTAAGGTTTCAATTTAAATTTATTTTTCTATTAACATACACATGAGATTTCATTCATATTTTATGGGATAACATACATCAATTTAACAAAAAGTTCAAATATTAAAAATCAAGAAAGCATGAAAGATATATTATGATAAAAATAATAAAATGTTATTTTATATAATTAATATTTTGGTATTATAAATCATATGAGATTTTTTTAATATTTCTGTGCTAATAGAAATAAAATAATAATTAAGTTTCATTTTGATTTAATTTTTGCATTAACATACATATGAGATTACATCCATATTTATCGTGCTAACATACATTAACTATTATTAATATTATTGTTATCATTATGATAAAAAATAAAGTTTATCTCTAAAATTATTTTTTATAAATTAACATTCAAAAGAGATTTCATTAATCTTTATGTGCTAATATACAATGATTTTGAGAAATTGTTTGACTCGCCAATATATGAGATTTCATCCATATTTGTGTTCTAGCATACTCTAATTTTAACTAATATTTTAATTCCTGAAAAAACTCAGGGATTAAGATATATGCTTCATGATAAAATAATAAAGTATTAATTTTAAATAACAGACATTACGTTTCCTCAATATTTTGTGCTGACATACATCGATTTCGAGAAAAAGTTTCAACCCCTAAAAAACTCCAGAAAATGTTGTATATATTGCGATATCATATATTTTTTTATGTTAACGGACATATGAGACTTCAATCATATTTGACGTGCTAATGTACATAAATTTTAACTAAAAAGTTCAAAGACTAAAAAAATCATGAAAGCATGATAGAAATATTATAATGAAACTAATAAAGTTTTGTTTTAAAATTTCTTTTTATATATTAATATTTATTTGATAATTTATTAATCTTTGTGTGTTAATACATAGTAATTTTGAGAAATTATTCAACTTGTTAATATGCATGAGATTTTATCCATATTTGTGTTCTAATAAACTCTAATTTTAAAAAAAGTTTAATAAAAAGTTCAAATATAGAGTAAAAAATATATATTTCATGACAAAAATAATAAAGTATTTATTTAAAAATAATATTTTATAATCTAACATGCATTGAGATTTCTTCAATATTTCTGTGCTAACATACACACATTATAGAAAAAAATAGACACACAAAATTGTATTTGTATTGAAATAAAATTATAATAAAGTTTTATTTAATTTGATTTTTTTATTAATATACATATGAGTTTTCATGCATATTCGACGAGCTAACATGCATCAATTCTAACTAAAAGTTCAACAAAAAATCAAGAAGGTATGGTAGATACACGATAAAGATAATAAAGTGTTGTTTTTCTCAAGATATTTTTTTGTGTATTAACATTAATATGATATTCATATTTATATTTATTTAATCTTTATATTCATATTTATATTTATTTCAAGAAATTATTCAGCTCACTAATATATATGAAATTTTATCCAGATTTGTGTTGTAACATACTCTAGTTTGAAATAAATCTTCATTCCAAAATAATGGAGGAAATATGATATATATTTTATGATAAAAATAGTAAACATTTTTTTGAAAAAATTCTGTATGCTAACATACACATGAGATTTCATCAATATTTGTGTGCTAACATAAACTGTTTTAAATAAAAAATTTCAACTCCTATAAAACTAAAGAAAATGTTGTAATAACAATATCTTAAAATTTTATTTAAAAATAAATTTATCTCATAACATATGTTTTAGATTTCATTCATATTTGACATGCTAACGTACAATGGTTTTAGATAAAAGTTCAAATACTAAAAAAATCAAGAAAAGCACCATAGATATTATATGATGAAGCTAATATTTTTTTTAAATTTTACTTTTTGTTGAGTAAAATTAAGATGAGAATTCATTAATTTTTGTGCTAATATACAACAATTTTAAAAAAACTCTAATTTTTACTATAGTTTAATTCCTTAAAAAATGTAGTAATACGATATATTTTATGATTAAAATAATAAATATAAAATTTAATTTTTGAGCTAACATACACATGAGATTTTGTTAATATTCAATAAAGTTGTTAAAAAGTTTCATTTAAAATTAATTTATTATATTAACATTCATATGAGATTTCATCCATTTTGATGTGTTAGCATACATCAATTTTAACTGAAAGTTCAAATATTACAAAAAATAAAGAAAGCATGATAGATATTTATGATAAAAATACTTTATTTTTGTTTTAAAATTATTTTTTTGTGTACTAACATTTGTAAGTTATTTATTTAATCTTTTTGTGCTAATATAAACCTATTTTAAGAAATTCTTCTACATGTTAATATATATATAATATTTTATCCATAATTATGTTCTAACATAATTTAATTCTAATTGAAATCCTCATTCCTCAAAAGTTAAAGAATATGATTGATATTTGCTATAAAAATATAAGAACATAAATTTTAAATCTTTTTTTGTGAACTAACATACAAATGAGATTTTGATAACGTTTTTGTACTAACACCAATTTCAGGGAAAAAGTTCATCCCCTAAAAAACTTAATGAAAATGTATATGTATTGGTAATAAAAATATAATAAAATTTCATTTAAAACTTATTTTCTATTAACATACGTATGAGTTTTCCATATTTGATGTTCTTACATACATAAATTTTAATAAAAAGTTCAAATAATAAAAAATAGTAAAGCATAGTAGATATGTTATAATAAAATAAGAAAAATACTAAATTGATATCTATGTAGTAACATTCATATGATATTTATTTAATCTTTGTGTGTTAATATACCCCGACTTCAAGAAATTATTTGACTCATTGATATGTGACAATTTATCCATGTTTGCATTCTAACATACTATACTTTTTACTAAAAATTTAATTCATAAAAAACTTAAGGAATATAATATATATTTTATTATAAACTTAATATAATATTAGTTTTAAAAAATTTTGTGTGCTAAAACACACGAGATTTTGTCAACATTTGTGTGCTAACATGCACCAATTTCAAGAAAAAAAGTTGAACCTCTAGAAAGCAGAAGAAAATGTTATATATTTCAATGAAAATATATTAAAGTTTCGTTCAAAATAAACTTTTTGTATTAACATACATATGAGATTTTATTGATGTTTGACGTGCTTACATACACAAATTTTAAAAGCTTAATACTAAAAAATATTAAGAAAGAGTGATAAATATATTAGGATGAAACTAATAAATGTTTGTTTTAAAATTAATAATTTTTAATAAAATTTATATGAGAATACATTAATCTCTCTGTGCTAATATACACCAATTTTGAGAAATTATTCAACTTGTGAATATATATGAGATCATATCCATATTTGTGTTCTACTATTTTAACAAAAGATTTTGTTTGTTCATAAATACAAAATAAGATATGTTTTTATGATAAAATATATAATATATTAACATTAAATATTTTTTGAGCTGGCATACTTTTGAGATTTCGTCAACATTTGTGAGTTAAAATACACCAACCTCAAGAAAAAGATCAACTTCTAAAAATTCAAGAAAATGGTGTATATATATTACTATAAAATTATAATAAAGTTTCATCTAAAATTTAATTTTTATATTAACATATATATATATATATATGATTTTATCTATTTTTGATGTGCTGACATACACCATTTCTAACGAAAAGTTAAAATATAAAAAAACATGATATATATATTTAAGATAAAAATAATAAAGGTTTGTTGTAATAAAAAATTCAATTCCTAAAAAATAAAGAATAAGATATATTTATGGTAAAAAATATTAAATTTAAAATATTTTTCGGCTAACATGCATAAGAGATTTCATTAATACATGTGTGCTAACATACATTGATTTCCGAAAAAAGTTCAAACACTAAAAGCTTGAAAGAAAATGTAATATACATTGCAATAAAAATATAATATTTTTTTTAAAATAAACTTATGTATTAACATGCATATACAATTTCATCTAACTTTGATATGCTAAGATCTATCAATTTTAACTAAAAGTTTAAATGCTAAAAAATCAATAAATATGACTTATATATTATAATAAAAATAATAAAGTGTTATTTTATACAACTATTTTCTAACATTCACATGCGGTTTCTTTATTATTTCTGTTCTTATGGCCACCAATTTTGAGAATTTATTTAACTCGTTAATATAGCGGAGATTTTATCCACATTTGTGTTCTATTTAACTAATGTTTTTATTCCTAAAAAACTCAGGGAATATAATTTATATTTTTTTTATAAAAATAATAAAATATTTTTTTTTAAAATAAAATTTTATCAGTAAACATGTAAATTGGATTTCATAAATATTTGTGTTCTAACATATACCAATTTCGGGAAAAAGGTTCAACCCCTCAAAAACAAAATAAAAATGTTATATACATTGCAATAAACATATAATGAAGTTTTATTTAATTTATTATATTAATAGACATATGATAATTCATTCATATTTATCGTGCTTACATACATTTATTCTAGTTGAAGTTTAAATCCTAAAAAAATCAAGAATGTACGATAGATATATTATGATCAAAATATGGAGTTTATTTTAAAATATTTTTATGCATTAAAATCTATTTTTTATTTCATTAATTGTTTTGTACTAATATACATCAACTTTGATAATTTATTCGACTCGTTAATATATATGAAATTTACTCCATTATTGTGTTCTAACATAATCTAATCTAGACAAAAAGGTTAAATACTAAAAGAAATATTGAATACGATAGATATATTTATATAAAAATTAAAAAGTTAATTTTAAAATAATTTTTGTGATCTAACATACATATGAGATTTTGTCAATATTATTTGCTAACTTATACCAATTTTGGGTAAAAATATAGAGCACTATATTTTTCTAAAGAAAATGTTATAGACATTGTAATAAAAATATAATAAAGTCTCATTTATATTTTATTTTCCCATTAACATACTTATGAGATTTCATCCATATTTATTGTGCTAACATAATTAATTTTACCTAAAAGTTCAAATACTAAAAAAATCAAGAAAACATGCTAGATTTATTATGATAAAAATTATAAAGATTTATTTTCTAGAACTAATATTTAGGTGTTATCATTCTTATGGGATTTTGTTTCTGTGTGTTTAATAAACATTTGGGAAATTGTTCAACTCCTTAATAGATATCTATATATGTGATTTTATCCATATTTGTATTCTAACACACTCTAATTTTTATTGAGAGTTCAATTCCTAAAAACTCAAATAAAGTGATATATATTTTAGATTTTTTTAAATATTTTTTTTCTATACGAGCAAACACATGAGATTTCTCAATATTTGTGTGCTCACATACCTCAACATCGAAAAAAATTCAATGCTTAAAAACTCATGGAAATGTTATATATATATTGTAATAAAAATATAATGAAATTTCATCTATAATTAATTTTTTCTTTATCATTATCTACATGATGTTTCATAAATATTTATGTGCTAATATACACCAAGTTTGATAAAATTTTTAACTCGTAAATATATATATATATATGATATTTTATCCATCTTTATCTTCTAACATATTTTTATTTCAAAAAAGTTTAATTCTAAAAGAAGTCAAAGAATATGACATGTATTTAATGATAAAAACAATAAAAAATAAATTAAATTTTTTGTGTGCTAACATACACAAAGGGATTTCGACAATATTTGTTTGCTAACTTACATTGATTTCGATAAAAAAGATCAACCCATAAAAAGCTCAAGAAAATGTTATATATTGCAATAGAAACATAATAATTTTTTTATTTTTTTGTATTAACATACAAATGAGATTTCATCCATACTTGACGTGATAACATACAATAAATTTTAACTAAAAGATCAAATACTAAAAAAATCATGAAAAAGTGATAGATATATTATGATGAAACTAATAAAGTTTTTTTAATAATTATTTTTCTGTGCATTAAGTAATCATATAAGATTTCTTTAATCTTTCTGTCCCAACATACATCAATATTGAGAAATTAGTTGATGAATCTACGATTCTCATTCTTTATTCTTTTATTTTAGCTTTATCTTTTAGCAAAACTACCTATTAATATATGTAAACACAACAAATTAACTTTGTAATGCCTTTGATAATATTGCATAATCAGCATTTGTTTTTCCAAATAAAAAAATAAAGAGAAAAAAAGAAGGATGTATTTAGATTAAATACAGAGTGACCCAAGCCCCAAGAGAAGGTCAAGACTTAACCTGATCGACACGAAATAAATAGAGAGATAGGGTATACTGTTTATTGTACATACCACCTATATTTGTACAAATAATTATTCATATTTATCTTTGATAAAGTATGAATACTTTATTATTTTGGAACACTTGTATATAGTCCTAATAATAATATAAAAATAAAATAAAATAAGAAAATAGAAAATAAGATAAAAATAAAATCCACAATTCATTGAACAAAGGCCACATGTATATATAATAACTATTTACTTAATACTCTTAATTTATGAAAATCAAATAAAAATTATTTTACACTCCTCAAATTATTTTGTAAATAAATAAAATATAAAATAAAATGTACTTTTTGTAAAAATAATAAAATAAAAATACATGTATATAATACATAGGTATATTACCTTTACATAATACTATATATAGTATATACCACAATAAGTTAATTCATAAAAATAATTAAAAATCATAGAAAAATAATTAAAAAATAATAAGCATTTTTCATTTTTACCACCTTTTATTTTAAATCTGTTTACTATTTTATATTTAAAATTCTTGTATTTTTTGTAAATCCTGAATTCTGATTGGTGCATGTCAGAAGGTTGACCTCGGCCAACCTTCTCCCCCAGCTCACCCGACCCAACATGACCTTCGTCGGACCCAATTTCTCCGATTTATCCAGATCGAGTCCAGCATCCATCCTCGATTCCACCACCCGACTGCTCTCTTAGTATCCGTGATCCTCAGGGATCCTAAGGCGTAGCCAGATTTGCTTAGGGTTTCACATCCCTCACCGATCCTTCTAGACCCTTGAGCACGCCTATATATACTCTCATCCCTCTCCCGAGCTCCTTAGCTCGTCCCTCATGCCACCATTCCTTCCTAGCCACATTCAAGTGAGTGGCATCCACCCTGAGAGAAGTTTTGGAACTGTAGGAGACGCTTGGAGGCTCGCATCTCACAACGCGGTCGGAGCTCTTTTGCGTGAAGCCTCTTCTGCCCACCGTAGTAGGATCGAGGCTATAACCTCACCGTCCGCCTCGCTTGGAGCTCCTGAGCTCATCAGAATCTTCAAGTACCCCCATCGCACTCGCATTCTTCTTTTTACTCCGTTTCCTTTGAGTCATCCACCGCCAGTTCACCACCTCCGACTAGCCGATTGGAGCCCCGCTACTCACATCTCACGCACAGATCAACACATCGATTCATCCTACATTTCCCTACGCAACCTGACTACCCTGGATCTTGCTCACCGGAGCAAGATTAGGAACGACCTTCTCCCTCACTTTTGCTGGAGGTCATCGAGCATTCCCCCTTCCGCTTTCTTTAGTTTCAGCCGAAATAACCCTTGGTCAAAGCTTTGTCTTCGAGCCGTGGTTATACTTGCAGATTCTGACACACGAAGGGTCCCAGATCATAGCCTCTACTGCTCCAGGCGGAGCATCCCCATCCAGACCATCTGATCGTCCACTCCTCCATCCGAGCCCCTTGGTCGATGTGGAGAGCCATAACGATTCTGCCAGACCCCTTGGCTCCTTCATCATAGTTGTGGATCACCCTCTATGCTCAGATGAAGCTCGCCTAGGCTGTGTTCGTCCAGCCTACTCCCCTGCTATATGATCCGAAGTCATCACTCCAGATCTGATCCAAGCCATCCGATAGCATCTTATTCTAACGCTTGGATCAGATCTGGGCCCTCACTTATGCCGCTCGACAGATTCCGTCTACAAATCGTTGGATCAGACCTTGCTGTCAGATCTGACCGTTCATCTGCGTCACTACCTCAACCATCAGATCTCTTTAGCAGAGCGCATCAGGACCATACATCATAGATTCATCATGCGTGTGCCACGTGTCTACATGGGTAAATTTCAACTTTTACCCTATCTTTTATGCTATTTCAGTTTAGTCTCATAATTGTAATAAGTAGTTAAGAATATTTGCAGTTTGGACCCTCATACTTTCCTTATTAGCATTTTAGTCCAACCGAGTCCGAGTCACGTGCCTCTCCCCATGTTATTTTAGGTTATTTGCAGTACTTATCCTAAACTCTTTGTGTTATGGAATGAACTTCATGTTTTGATATTTGCACTTATACCCCTGTGAGCTGTGTATCACGTGTTGCACGTGAGTATGCTGAATAATTTGCGTGGTTGGCCTTGGATTTTCAACGTGTGTTATTTTCTAGGCCCTGAAACTTAACATATTTGCAAGTAGTTCTTTGCAAACTATTCTTAATTGCTTGTCTTTTATTTTATGTAATAAATATTAAATCAACCCAAAAAATTGTTTAATAATTACCTATAGCTCCTGCCGGCATGTATTTTTGGTGGTGATTTTTGGGTATCGATTTATTTTCTTTTTATATTATTAAAAATTCAAAAACCCCTAAAAAGTGACCTGTCTATCTTATAAAAATTATAAAAATTCGAAAATATTTTGAAAAGTTCTATAAAAATTAGGGTAGTTGTATTTCATTGTTTTTGTTTGATCTCAAAACCCTAAAAATTACAAAACATCTAAAACCTTGTGAAAAATATTTAAAATTGAAGAAAAATCCAAAAAAATTGTTTTTAGTCCCTGTTTGTACATATTTCCTCATATTTTCTCATAAAAATACCATCCAGGAGTTTTGGGCATTTTAAGTATTTTTAACTTGCAAATTACTCCTGATTGTGCACTGTTTATCATTTTTACCACTATTTGATTTGTAGAAAATCACAAAAACATTTAAAAATTCCAAAAAAATACCAAAAACAATATAAAACCTATAAAAACCAAAAATTTATTTATTGTAATTTTCTGATTATTTTTGACTTATTAGAAAATTACAAAAAGAAGTGTGTGTGAGTGCTTTTATTTATTACCTTTATTTGGAAATTAAAAATTTGAAAAATTAAAAACCGCTAAAAATATTTTGTTTTCTGAAATCCGACTTCCAAGTTCTTAAATCGTGCTCCTGGTGTTCGACCCTGGTCACTATACCATGTAAATAAAATAACAAAGCCGCTTACATTAGATTGATTCATTTTTGAGTGGTTTGATTTTCTTGTGACCGATTTGATTGATTGAGGACAATGCCACCTGATTTTTTTTCCACCTTAGTCGATCAAAATCCATGCCACCAGAATGGCGTCGTTGCTGGGGAGCACGACTTAGTAGTGTGATTTCAGCTTTTGCCTATTTTTGTATTTATCTATTGTAACTATTTTCTGACCATCTTCTATTTCATTTTTTGTATGAGGAACCGCTTGGAGGACGAGCCGATTCGGTTTGGAGGGACCCGCATCTGAGGAGGAGCAGAGGAGAAGAGGAGATAGTTATCATATATAGAGTTATTTTTGTGAATATTATTGTAATAACTTAGAACTCTTTAGAATTTGTAATAACTTAGAACTCTATTTGATTCCCAAGGATTTGGCCCATATATTTAGGATTTCTATTTTCTTGAGCTCGGTAATTAGCTAGGTCCAAAACCCTAATAGACTATCTGTTCCTATAAAACATAATTGGACTTAGTCAAATAAAGGAAAAAATTAACTCAATTAGTTAAGAGACCACGTACTGAGAGAGGCCGTACACAATGCTGGCAGGACCCATTGTGGTGGGCACCGATCGACATCTAAGGCCGGACTCAGATCTCTTTTCTAATTAGTTGACTACCAGCTCTTCCCGCTAATAGAAGTTGCTCATCTTAGGGATGATTTCCTCGTGCATCATATAGGTAGTTTTATTTCTGTCTTTTAATTTATGCGTGGATCACCTTGCATGTAGAGTGTTGGAGCAAGCTATACATTTCTACTTTGCATGCATCATCTTGTTTGATTGGACATTGGCTTTTTCATCTTCCTGCCCTAGTTTTCTTGGACTTAAATAAAAAAAGAAAATCCGAAAATTTGTTAGACAATACATTTATTCAGAAAAATCCCTAAAAAGCAATAACCAATAAAATCTATGACTGCTAAAGAAAACTTGACCTAAAACTGAACTTCACTTAAAATCTTTGTTTTGGGGAGAGTCACCCCTCATTGTTTGATTTTTCTACAACGAAAGAGCGACTCGCACACTAGGATAAAGCCATGCCTGAAATCTCTTCAGACTATCGGTTTTATTGATTAGATATTTCCAGTAAGGATTTCACCGGGTAGCCGGTAATCGGTCCGAACTTCCTTAGCAGATTGGGTAAGATCGGGTAGCCGGTAAACGGTCCACATCCCATACTAGCTGGAAATAACCAGTCATAGAACTCGGGCCAATATCCTAGGAGCATCCGACTCCTAACAGCTCGCTTAACCGCTCTGATAGATTGGATGTTCACCTAATAAAATTTGACAAGATTAAGATCGAGCTTTAGGGTCATCACATTGCGTTGCGTAGGTGAACTGGTGGTTTGATTTCTCATCTTGTTTGCATCCCAGATCTACTCTTCATAAATCCTCACATCACGATGACGAGAAGGAGGTCCCCTAGGCCTCTGCCAGCACCACTTTCTAGCACTCCTCCCCGTTCATCTAGGGTGGCTTCAGAGAGCTCGGACCCACTCTATGAACCCGAATTCGCCTCCACCCTGTTCCCCCTCGACCACCTGATGAATCAGCGATTCGTCATCTTTATTCATTTATTTTAGCTTAAAATCACTTATAAAACACATGTATATAACACTAACTCCATATTCTTACTAACTTGCATCTGTGTAAATATTGTATACTTCTTACCATTTTAACCTAAAATAAATAAATAAAGAAAGAAAGGAAAAATAAAGAAAATAAAATAAAGAAGGAAGACTGTATGTATGTAATAGATACAGGCTGACCCGAACCCCGAGAGAAGATCAAGACTTGACCTGATCGACCAGGAATAAAGTAGGGGGAGATAGGGTCCTTAATCAGAAAATCCAAAAAAAATTGTGTATTGTGCATATTTTTATACTACACTATTTTATTTGTGCATAAATTTACCTCAAACAAAATTATTTTCAAAACAAAAGTTGTCAAAAAAATGTATCCTAAATAATAAAAATAATTGCACAATCAAATCATGTACATAATAAAAGAAACCACACTTGGAAAAAGCCACGAAGCAATAATTGAAAGGCCAATTCCGGTTTCATATGAACTCAAATTGAACCAAACTCACTTCTATTGTATTCTAAATTAAATTATATTTAAAATGGACATGATTTCATAATTTTTGGAGTCACGGGTGAAAAGTTGGTTTTCTGGGGTGGTTTGTGCAATTTTCCCATGTATTTTATACATATTGTATTTGAAAATATTTTTACTAATTTTTTAAAATAAAAATAAAAAAATAATAACAACAATTTTAAAATAAAAAACTAATTCGCTTATTTACCCATGTATACAATGTCATATATGTATATAGTTAATTTCTTAACTAACTATCACAAAAAAATAAAAAATTAACATTTAATTTTCCAATAATAAAGTGACGAAAATACAAAAAAAATTAGTTACTTTTTTAAATATTTATCTTTCTATTTTATCTCATTTCAAACTTTCTTTTCTCTTATCTCTTATCCTCATCCAAAAATTTAAAAAAAAATTCAAAATAAATTATCTTTTCTATTTATATGGCTCCTTCTCCCTATTCCAATTTGATTAATCTTTGGTGAGAGGAGCCTGATCTCCTAGAGTCTTCTCGTCGCAGAAGGGTGCCTAGCCTCCGAGCCGTCTGGTGACAGCGCGTCGGCCGTCGTCGAGGTGATCAAGGTTTTTTCCGCTCCTAAGATCCATCATTTTCTTCGTATTTTTCATCTAGATTAACGTTAGTTTAATTTTTCGCATCTTTATTTCGTAGTCATTTTTTATCATGATCTTAGAATCCACCATCACGATTTAATCGCCACACTCAATTTTTCATTTCACCATCTCGATCTCTACGCGTTCTTTTCTACCTATCACGACCTCTCAACTTCGGCCATGTACGGTGACCGGAGACTTGGATCCATTCCTCATTTTTCGTCGGATCCCCATTCGCATCTTCCGTTTTGATTTGGAACCGAGTCATCATGCCCGCGTCCTAATTTGTTGATAACTAAAGATTATAAAAAAAATATATATTTGTTTTCTTGCTCTCTAACATTTATTTTGCATGATCATCTAACAAATAATTTTTTTTCTATTTTTAATTCACTATTTCAGATTTACAAAAAAATTAAAAAAATTCTGATTACTGTTTACAATTTAAAAAATAAAAAAAACAGCAGTCAGCCCCGTGCGCTTCAGCCCAAGCCCATGCCCTCCAAGAACCACGGGTGGCGCCACCGCCAGCGCGCCTCCCACGCCGATTGCGAGCCGCACCCATGCACGTTTAGACCCCCTCCGCCGCAACATCGCAGTCGTTGCACGCCATGTCCTCCGCGACGACATTTCCGACATTGCCAGTTCCCTGCCACCGCTAGCGCCGCATCCACGCCTTCAGAAGCAGTGGTGGCGCGCGACGTGCTCCAGCCCCCACTGCGCCTCTCCGTGCGCGTTGTGCTCCACCGCCCTAGAACGACGACCTCCGACGCGTAACCACACCACCATTCCCTCCAGATCTCCAGCCTGCATGCAAGTGCTCCATCTGACCTCAATCGCCGCCATCACCACCCGCGCGCTTCAATCTAAAGCCCTCCATCCGTCGATGCCATCGCTTTCTGAAGAGCGCGTGCGAGTTCTTCCTACCATCCAACGCCGGCCGCCGCCGTACGCCGCAAATTGAGAGAGAAACAAGAGGAGTGACAGCGACTGATTAACCGAGAGATACGAGGGTCTAAATGTCTCACACAAGGCGGAGACAAAAGTCGCTACGATGACCCTCGGTAATTCCCGATTAAGTCAACAATTAACCCACAATAAGAATTAAACAAAGAAAAGCGATGTGGAGTTAAAATTTATTATAACTCTACAAAGGATGTGTATAGTGTGCAAGCAGTGTAGAGATCGAACACAGGGAGCAGACTGGTAAAACGGGGCAATAATTCTCAAAAATGTGAAAGTTAATATTTGTCTATCTATGCTATTTTTTGTGGGTTTTTAGTTTTATATTTTTATTTATTTTTTAATTTTATATTTTTATATTTTGATTTTTTATTTCTGATTTTATATTTTCTTTTTATATTTTATATATTTTATATTTTTTTCTTTAAGTAGAATATATATACAAAGTAAGAAAAGAGATAGATAATGTATTTATAAAAATAGGTAAAAATAAGGAAACTTTAGGAAATAAAATATTTTTAGGCTTTTTATATTTTTCTAATGTTTTTATGATTTTTTCTAGAATTTTCCTAATTTTTTTGGGTAAAAGTCAAAAATACTGAAAACAGTGAATAAAATAAAAAACTGAAACTAAAATGGAGAAATAAGGTAGAAAACAGTAAAAAAAATTCTCTAAATTAATTTTAAATTAAAAATAATGAAACAAAGAAAATTTAGAAACAGAGTTTGTATTTTTAGGATTTTTTATGAATTTTTAATATATTTATGAAGGTTTTTGGGGTTTTATAATTTTAGGGGTTTTCTTTTATATTTTTTTTATGATTTTTGGGTTGAAGTTAAAAGACACTAAAATACATAAAATATATTTTTTAGGAATATTTCAAAAAACGTTTTATAATTTTTATGTATTTTCTAATGCAAACAGTGCTGAAAATGCATCTTTTTGAATTTTTTATAAAAAATAAAATGCAATAAAAATGCAAATAAAAATATGACGAGAAAGAGCAATCAAACATGAGCTTAACTTGATTTTTTTGGTGATTTTTAGAATTTTATAGACACATGAAATAAATAGAAGAAATAGAAAGAAAATACACTGCTGGCATGGGTATAAATGCAAATAACCAGAAGTCCAGGGGCCAAAGTGTAATTTTCCACAAAATTTATAACTAATAAACTAATTTCCAGGACCAATCACAAATATCAAAACCTGCACGGGTACGCCTGCAATATTCCCAAATCCGCACGTGGTATACACGTGCTTGGGAAGGACCTAAATGCAATATACAAAAATCCCAGGGGTTGACATGCAAATTATGCAAAAATATTACACGTAAAAGAAACTTTCCTGGACTAAAGTGAAATAAACAAACCCCAGGGGGGTCCTATGCAAAATACCCACCACCCCACATGCACAGGTCACGTGTGGTGATGTGGATTGGACCTAAATGCAAATAATAAAAGTCTAGGGGTTCAAATGCAAATATTACAAAATATTTTAACTACACATGAAAGTTTATGGCCAAAATAATAAATACAAAAATGCTCAGGGTAGAAGATGCAAAATACCCAAAGCCTGCAGATCCGACGGCTGACGTACTTCCACTTGCCACGTGTCGAAGATCTGACAGTCGATGATGGTTCGCAGCTGGCGGCCACGATTAGATCCCCAAAAATGATCCGATGGTGGAGGTGCAAGGAGATCCAACGGTGGTCTGGCAATCTGGATCCCAGAACCGATCCAACGGCTGGCGACGTCGGAGGAAGAACACGGAGGAGCTCCGGCCAGGCGAAGTTCTCCAGGCTCCTCTTCCGGGCTCCGACGGGGTTGAAGCTCGCAAAAAGGTCGGGGAGGATTTGGCAGGTGTCAGCAGTCGACAGGAGACGTCAGAGGGCGGCAATGTCCACCGGAGCGCGCCGACGGAGGTGGAGGAGCGGAGTGCCACCAACTGCCTCCGGCGATCTCCCAAAAATGCCTCAGACACGCGAAGGGCTCCAATGTCCTGTACAAAAAGAGTGACACCGTCGAGGGCAAAATGCCTCGACGGTTTGCGAAACAAATGGTGCGCGACGACAGTGTAACCGAAGTTGGCCGGAGCCACTCCGGCGAGGGGGTATGATTTGGTGGTCTGATGGGCGAGACACGAAGCGGAGAGGGGGAGTCGATTCCTAAGAATATAGTGAACGATAAGAAGCAAGAAAGAGTAAATAAAATCGAGCCTCGAAGGTGGGATCACCTGAGGAAGAACCTCGATGGTAGGGGAGTTTGCCGGAGGTGGTGGAGCCGCCTCACGCATTCCTCGACTCGCCTGACGCACGGGTTGCGGAGCTGTCACCTCCAGCTACCTTGAGAGCACGAAAGGAAGGAGGATGATGGACTAGAAGGGTTCAAAAATCGAGTTGAAGGTCGGGGATCATATTTGAGGAGTTGACACTATGGCTCTGACGCTCCAAAGATCGAGGGGGATCACTCGAATCACCGCGCCTCGGCCCTAGGAAAGCCTAGGGCGTGAAAGAGGGATGATCGAGGAGCAAAAGTGTTCCAGGTCGCGACATGAAAGGGTGCAAGGGGCGCCCTCAAAAATTCATCGAAATCAAGGTCAAACCAACATTCTAACATGAACAGAGAGCCACCTGGTTGGTCCAAGTGGACCAACTAGGAAAAATCCTGCAAAAAATGTTTTATTAATTCAATTTTAATTAGTAAATGAATTTATTAATTTTTGGTCATTAAATAAAACATACTTGTTATTTTATAAGGTATTTTAATTGTATTTTGGTCCTTATCTCCCCCTACTTTAGTCCTTGTCGACCTAGTCATCGAGATGCCTAGGTCTTGGGGTTTCGGGCCATAAAATATTTACGATATTTTATTCGTTTTCTTTTCTTTTCTTTATTCTATAATTTTGGCTTTAAAAAACTGTATTTTATACACTATTTACACAATAATGCATAAATGCTAAAATGCCCGAATTAACAGTATTTACACGCATTTACTAGGATTTTTAAGGCCAAAATGATAGAATAAAGATGATGAAACGTAGATTCATCATCCCCCTATACTTGCCTTTGCTAGTCCCTAGCAAACACTTATGCAATAAATGCAGAAAAGAAAAACAAAGAAAAGAAAAAGAAGAAATTGGATTAAGTTTAATTATGAAACTTGTCTTTACAAAATCAAAGTTTGGAGCTTAAGTCGGACCTTTGGAATTTATATGCGGGTGGAACCTTAATGAGAACCAGATTTGAAATCCAACAGCCTTCGAGAATCCAAAAACTCTGTTCAAGTCTCCTCAATAGCCAGGTCAGAAATATCTCAACTCATACGTAAACCCTTACGACTATGAATCTGACTCGTACAGTGTAAGTGATTGTGGCTCTCCCCAACTGAAATGACAAAGAGTCTGTCTTCTCCAGTATGACAACCCAATGATTCCCCAATCCAATAACTCCTTCCTCGAGGAGCGGGGTATTCCCTTCTAAATTCAAGTGGCAACCAGCTCAAGAGGAGGGGGTGAAGAGAAGAATGGACGGTAGCCAGTGTAGCTACCTATCCTAGGATGCAAGACCAGTGTAGTCAAGTCATCCAGCTGCAGGCTCCCATAATTTGACCTTGATGCTCAAGCTTGCTATTGGCTATACAACATATTCACATACTTTGCAGGCATTTTATTTTTTTGTACATGCATGTCTCTTCTTTTTTTTGAAATACTATTTACAACAACATTTACATAGGGAGTTTTTCCTCTTGAGCCAGTAGACTATCCCTCTTTTGAAGCTTTATCGCAACCCACACTCTCCTATCTTTAGAATTCCTCATCACTGGACGGGTTGGGGTGCACTTCCCTCCCCAGAGGAGGACAAGTGTTTCCACTTGTATGCGTCTCATATCGAAAAATCCAATCCCCTCATCACTCCAACTAAGTTGAGCCATGTGAAAGTTGCAGGTGTCCAAGTTAGGTCATTATCAACAAGAGTCGTGCATGTGCTCTGAAATACTCTACTTAAGCAGTCAGGAATCCATTGAACCAAGTCCCATGATCCTCAAAGAATTAAGTCAACTAGACCTGAAGTACCTCAATTCCAGTTCCTATAAGGTTCTTGTTATTAGGTAGATTTTAAGGTCCAATCAAGCTCCAATCTCCGGATTTTACTTATACTTGTTCGACTTTCAAACTCAACCCGAAAAATGCGAATGCTATGCAAATGCGATGCAGAAAATATTTTTGTGATGCAATTTTTCAAAGATTTTGAACTTTTTACGGATGTTTGAAAAGATGATGATGCATATGCATTTTTTTATATTTTTCAAAAAGATTTTTCAAATGTTTTTGGATTTTCGTTTTGCAAATATTTTTGGGATTTTTGAAAACAAAGAAAGTTTGGCTAAAAACTAGGTACAAATATTTACACGGGGATGCCTTTTATATTTACAAGAAGTGGATTTTAAGAATTTACAGGGGTAAGTGATCAATTTTATAGGTATATATATAATGAATTCTGATGTGATGTATGTATTCCTCAAACTTTGGTTTTTCAAACAATTTTGAAAACTATAGTCCAAAATAATTTTTACAAACATTTTACAAACATGTACACATATTTGAAAATCATTTTGCAAAGGTTTTTCAAATAGTATAGATAGATCTTTCAAATATTTTGCAACCATTTTTCAAACCATTTTCAAATCATTTTTCAAATATTTTATTTCATACAAAGAAAATAAATTTTTCAAACATTTTCAAAATAGTTTTAAAAGATTTTTCATAGAGATTTTCAAACTATTTTTCAAACATTTTGCAAAAAATATTTTCACCTGATTTATTAAGTAACTACAAAAAGAATTTGAGGAATGATAACATCTTTTTATTAAGATTTTTAATGAATTTTAAAGATTTTTTTAGCCATAATTATTTAGAAAATACGAAAGTACGGGTTATGGCTAAAGTATATACGTAGTATATATGACCTCCCTATACTTAGCTTGAGCTATGTCCTCATAGATCAGAGAGAAAAGAGAAGACATAACTCGTACTGAGTATAGGAAAATCTAAAGAATAAATGAATGGAGAAATGAATGAACGAATGAACAAAAGAATGAGAAGTTGATTGTCCCCCCTATACTTAGGATCAAATAATCCTAAGTATAGCAGACTGTACACAAAGCAGAGAGGGTCAAGGGTGGGAATGAACACATCGTATTCAGACTGTCTCCCCTATACTTAGGGTAAAAGAAGCCCTAAGTATAGACAAGAAGAGGAGACAATGGAGAGGATCGAAATAAATGAAAACTCAGGGTGCACACCCCCTATACTTAGGACAAAGTAAGTCCTAAGTATAGAAGACTGACAACAAGGGGTGGCACCTTTTTGATAGATATAGAGGATAGAAAAGGAAAAGAAGAAAAAGAAGAAAAGAGAACATAGATCAGAAGATGGAAGAGAAGAGATCAGAAGATGGAAGAGAAGAGATCAAAGGACGGAAATAGATGTACACATCACTCCTCCTATACTTAGGATAAAAGAAGCCCTAAGTATAGGCGACAACAGGAGTAATGAAACGAAACGATGAATGAGCACTCGGCTCGTCCACCCCCCCATACTTAGGACAAAGTGCATCCTAAGTAAGGCAAACACGAGAATGGGTGGATGAGCAATACGGACGATAGACAGAGATACACAAGAGAGAATATACAATAGAGTGGATGTACAAAGGATCAAGAAGGTAGAAAACGAACCTTCTTGCGAGACCGCTGAGGAATGGATCTAGTGTGGTGCAGGTCGACATCGGGGTCCACAGTGGACGGAATCCGATCAGGGTCGACAAGGTGAAGGCCCTCAGTGGAGTCAAATCGAAAAGGCACGAACTGGTCAATGGAAGTAGTATGTCTTGGTTCGCCTTGGTGGTCCTATGGTGTGAAGGCGCAGACGGGTGAGTGGAAGAAGTACAACTAGGTCTGGCCTTGGGGGTCTCGCTGATATCAAAGTGGAATGGGACGAACTCATCATCATCGGAAGTAGTGTAATAAGAGTCGTCCTGCGAGGTGTCGTCCATGTCAAAATCAAAAGGAACGAAGTCATCAGTGGAAGAAGTCAAACTCTGTTCGTCCTCAAGAATCTCACCCGAATCATCTTTTTCATCGAAAGGCCCGAATTTCTGAAAGTAATAATTAAAATCATACTCAGCCTCAATCATCATCACTTTCGAGTGACCAGGAACGGATTTATCAGTGGAAGTAGTCAAACCAGGTCTGTCCTGTCTAGTCTTGGTGTCCGCCCTCCGCTCTATAGTATCAATCACGTAAATCCCACGGATTTCATCAACACATTGCTACACACCAGAAGAAGGAACCTCGGTGGATGTGAAGGTGGAGGTAGATTATATACAGGTGGAGGTGGAGGTGGGTAGAAATCCGAGTCCTGATACTGTGGCTGAGGCGGGTATGTACAAAAATCAGAAAAAGTAGGAGGAAGGTCCTCCTGATAAAAGGGAGGTGGACTGGCTGGAGTGAACGAGGGATCCACAAAGTCCGGATAAAATACGTTCCAGGGGTCCATCTCGAAAACAAAAGGAAAGGATAGACGGGAGAGCCCAATGGTCAAGTCAAGAGAAGTGAGAAACATGCGCAAATGCGCAGGGACGATCTATAATGCACACAAGCAAGAACAAGCAAACTCACACAAGACAAACCCTCAATTCACCTACTCAACTCGGTAGAGACCGTAAAATGCGGTCTTTTTACCTTGTCTGTTTTAGAGTTAGGTGAGAAGTCAAGAAATTGCACAAACACTTAGGGGTTGAAATGGGATTTTGGCACTAATCCTTAGTGTGTGTGCGAGCAATGTAAAACAAAGACAATGAGGGGATTACTCGCCCCAAGAGAAGATTTTTTTCGTTTTAATTGATTTTAGGGTCAAGTGATGTTAGCAGTCTCAATTTTATTTGTTATCACTTTTTTTGGATTTTTAATGAGAATGTACGAGCCTAATGGGGAGTCAATTCCTTTAAGCACCTAGGTTGGCAAAATCAGAGATAGAGTCGGAAAAGCAATGCAAGCTGCAAAACGATGATGTATGCTAAAGCGTAAATGCTCACCTTGCCTCCAGCACTCTACATGCAAAGATGCTCAGCAGAATTGAAACATAGACTATATGCAAATGCAACCGATGAAATCGTCCTAAGATGAGAAGCTGCTATTAGCGTGAAGCACAATTTCAAAATTTGACTAGATCCAACACGTTACTATAGGCACAGACAAATATATGAGGTGTTTGGACCTAATGCTATGAAAAGCAACTCCTACAACTAAGGGCTCAATCACACAAAAGAAAGAAAATAAAACCGAAAAATAAAATAAAAAATGCGAAGAAAAGCTGACAAACTGCGGTGAGCCCCCAAGTGTACAAACACTTAGAAATTAGGCCCGAGTGTTCAATGTCTGAGTACCTGTATTATTACAAATAATGGTGTCTCTCTCTCACTAAAATTACAAAAATAAATACAAGAAAATGAACGTGCTAAAAAAATATGGCTGTCTTCTCAAGTCCTCCCTGCCTCCTTTGATGCTAGGTCAGAAATCTCATGCCGCCTTCACGTGGGTGCGTAGACGCCTAGGGTAGAACGTCTCCCTCGATCCGCGGTTCCTCGCACAAAATCAACAAGAGAGGGTGATTAGATAAGTCAAACAATTATATCAAAAAAATAAATAAATAAAGCTGCAAAATAGACAAATGATCACAATCAAGCAAAAACCGAACTATGCGTTGTTGCTCCCCGGCAACGGCGCCATTTGATTAACCGAGAGATCCGAAGGTCTAAATGTCTCACACAAGGCGGAAACAAAAGTCGCTGCGGCGACCCTCGGTAATTCCCGGCTAAGTCAACAATCAACAAGTCAAAGTAAGAAAAGAGATAGATAATGTATTTATAAAAATAGGTAAAAATAAGGAAACTTCAGGAAATAAAATATTTTTAGGCTTTTATATTTTTCAACTATTGTTTTGATTTTTCTAGAATTTTCCTATTTTTTGGTATTTTTAAAGTCAAAAATACTGAAAACAGTGAATAAAATAAAAAGCTGAAACTAAAATGGAGAAATAAGGTAGAAAACAGTAACAAAAGTTCTCCAAATTAATTTTAAATTAAAGATAATGAAACAAAGAAAATTTAGAAACAGAGTTTGTATTTTTAGGATTTTTTATGAATTTTTAATATTTTTATGAAATTTTTTGGGCTTTTATAATTTTTAGGGGTTTTCTTTTGTATTTTTATGATTTTTGGACTGAAGTTAAAAGACACTAAAATACACAAAATATATATTTTTGGAAATTTTTCAAAAATGTTTTATAATTTTTATGTATTCTCTGATGTAAACAGTGCTAAAAATGCGTGTTTTTGAATTTTTATAAATAATAAAATGCAATAAAAATGCAAAATAAAAATATGGCGAGAAAGAGCAATCAAACATGAGCTTAACTTGACACATGAAATAAATAGAAGCAACACAAAGAAAATACACTATTGGTAGGGGTATAAATGCAAATAATCAAAAGTCCAAGGGCCAAAGTGTAATTTTCCACAAAATTTATAACTGATAAACTAATTTCTAGGACCAATCACAAATATCAAAACCCGCACGGGTACGCCTGCAATATTCCCAAACCTGCACGTGGTATACACGCGCCTGGGAAGGACCTAAATGCAATATACAAAAATCCCAGGGACTGACATGCAAATTATCCAAAAATATTAGACAGAATAGAAACTTTCCTGGACTAAAGTGAAATAAACAAACCCCAGGGGGTCCTATGCAAAATACCCACCACCCCACGTGCACAGGTCACGTGAGGTGACGTGGATTGGACCTAAATGCAAATAATAAATGTCTGGAGGTTCAAATGAAAACATTACAAAATATTTAAACTACACATGAAAGTTTATGGCCCAAATAATAAATACAAAAACGCTCAGGGTAGAAGATGCAAAATACTTAAAGCCTGCAGATCCGACGGCTGACGTACTTCCACTTGCCATGTGTCGAAGATCTGACGGTCGATGACGGTTCGCATCTGGCGGCCACGATTAGATCCCCACAAATGATCCGACGGTGGAGGTGCAAGGAGATCCAACGGTGGTCGGGCAATCTGGATCCCAGAACCGATCCAACGGCTGGCGACGTCGGAGGAAGAACACGGAGGAGCTCCGGTCAGGCGAAGTTCTCCGGGCTCCTCTTCCGGGCTCAGGCGGAGTTGAAGCTCGCAATAAGGTCGGGGAGGATCCGGCAGGTGTCAGCAGTCGATAGAAGACGTCAGAGGGAGGCGATGTCCACCGGAGCGTGCCAGCGGAGGTAGAGGAGCGGAGCGCCACCAACTGCCTCCGGTGAGCTCCCAAAAATGCCTCAGACGCGCGAAGGGCTCCAATGTCCTGTGCAAAAAGGGTGACACCGTCGAGGGCAAAATGCCTCGACGGTTTGCGAAGCAAATGGTACAGGGCGACGGTGTAATCGAAGTTGGCCGGAGCCACTCCGGTGAGGGGGTATGATTTGGTGGTCTAATGGGCGAGACGCGAAGCGGAGAGGGGGAGTCGATTCCTAAGACTATAGTGAATGATAAGAAGCGAGAAAGAGTAAATAAAATCGAGCCTCGAAGGTGAGGAAGAACCTCGACGACAGGGGAGTTCGCCGGAGGTGGTGGATCCGCCTCACACCTTCCTCGGCTCGCCTGACGCGTGGGTTGCGGAGCTGTCACCTCCAGCTACCTTGAGAGCATGAAAGGAAGGAGGATGATGGACTAGAAGGGTTCAAAAATCGAGTTGAAGGTCGGGGATCATATTTGAGGAGTTGACACTGTGGCTCTGACGCTCCAAAGATCGAGGGGGATCACTCGAATCGCCGCTCCTCAGCCCTAGGAACGCCTAGGGCGTGAAAGAGGGATGATCGAGGAGCAAAAGTGCTCCAGGTCGCGACATGAAAGGGTGCAAGGGGCGCCCTCAAAAATTCGTCGAAATCGAGGTCAAACCAACATTCTGACATGAACAGGAGGAGGTCAGACAGTTGACCTCGGGTCAAATGTCAGAGCCACCTGGTTGGTCCACATGGACCAACCAGGAAAAATCCTACAAAAAATGTTTTATTAATTCAATTTAAATTAGTAAATGAATTTATTAATTTTTTGTTATTAAATAAAAAATATTTGTTATTTTATTAGGTATTTTAATTGTATTTTGGCCCTTATCTCCCCCTACTTCATTTCTTGTCGACCTAGTCATCGAGATGCCTAAGTCTTGGGGTTTCGAGTCATAAAATATTTACAATACTTTATTCTTTTTCTTTTCTTTTCTTTATTCTATAATTTTGGCTTTAAAAAACTGTATTTTATACACTATTTACACAATAATGCATGAATGCTAAAATGCCCGAATTAACAGTATTTACACGCATTTACTAGGTTTTTAAGGCCAAAATGATAGAATAAAGATGATGAAACATAGATTCATCAATGGCATATCTCCATCTGTGAAGAACAAAGAAAGAAACGAGAGCACCTAAAGAAACCCTAGGGCATTAAAGTATTGGAACATTTTCAACTCAGCCCCCAGGTATAATTGATATTGCATGAAGACCCCTTTCAGTTCCAGATCAAACTTTATTGGGCGAATTGTAGATCCACCCCCAGACTATTATGAAATTTCAAACAAGCCCCCGCTTTCAGAGACAACTGACGCGTTTTTGGCTGGGTAATTTATGTTTTTCTTCCTGAAGTTTATTCCTATTATTTATTTGATGAACAAACAATAAATATTTGCATTCTAGTCCTTCTATTACAGACTTGATTTTGCATGATCTTTTTATTGAAATAAATGTTTTCTTTGGTCAATCAAATTCCCAAAAATTATGCTATGCTCCTGATGCATTATAGTTTTAGCATAAAATTTTCATTGCATTTTGTCATCATTTATTATTAAAAAATCAAAAACATTGTCTTTCTCTCTTTCTGAAATTCAAAAATTCATAAAAATTTGAATATTACTCCAAAAATTCTAAAAAATTAGAGTAATTGTATTTCATTGTCTTTTAATTTCTATCCAAAATTCGTGCATTAACTATTTGAAAACTCAAAAAATTGAAACACATCAAAAATCTTATAAAAATCACAGAAAATTCTACAAATATCTAAAAAAACCACGATTTCAGTTCCTGTTTGTAGATATTTGCTTATATTCATCATAAAAATAATTGTCAGGATTTTTGGGCATTTAAAATATTTTTAAGTTGCAAATTACTCCAGGCTGTGCACTGTTATCATTTTTACCATTGTTTGATTTTTACAAAAAATACAAAAGCACCCGAAAATTCTACAAAAATTCCCAAAAATATTTCAAAGTCTTTAAAACCAAAAAAATATATTTTCTGTAGTTTTCTGAGCATTTTTGGATATAATTGAAAAATATAAAAAGAGTTCGGTGTGCGTAGTTCTTATCTTGTGCATATTGTCATTATTTGAAATTAAAAAAATTACAAAATTAAAATCATTAAAAATTTGAAAATCTGAAAAAAAAATTTATAAATAAAAAATTAAAAATAAAAAAAATAAAAAAAATAAAAAATTCCACAAAAAACCAAGGATAGTTTGCCTTTGAGATTCCTAATTTCTCTTAATTGCATTCCTTTCGATTATTTGAATAACCCTAGGGTTTTGTAGCCTCCCTGAGTTCGATCCTGTCCACTATACAGGTAATAAGTAGCAAAATATTCTCTTGCTCCACATTAAAGCTTGAGAAGAAAAAAATGTTTGTTTGTCACGAAATTTTTGGGGATAGCAACGACCAATGTATTATTAATTATCAATCTTCAAAGAGCTGGTGTTACCAATACAGAGGCCAGCACAACTATATGTTCATTTGACAACACCTGAACTAGGGTATTTTGCCTTTGCAGAGACCGGTGACATGGCCAACAACAGGGGAAGAACTGATGAGTAACCACAAGGATCTGCGTTCTTATTGGACCAGGCTGCTATCAACAACACGTTACTAGCCTCCTTGGAGACCATGTAGAGATAGATCGGGGACCAAGGAGCATTCATGACAGAGGCGAGGAGAGAGATCACACATATGAGAGCTGACCGAGAGGAGCTGTAGAGACCAGCTGTCGATGGAGAGATACCCATAGCTGAAGGAGGAGACAGACGTCAGGATGAGCCGCAGGAGCCAGCCAGACCAACACGCACGATGAGGCAGTTGCATAATCCTGGTGCAACCCTCACCCACAGATGGATCCAACTGCCCGAGATCCTTGGCGACTTCGAGCTTCGCCCTCAAACTATTCATCTACTGCCCAAGTTCCATGGGCTAGCCACCAAGGAGCCCCATCTCCATCTGCAGGAGTTTGAGATGATCTGTAGCATTGTCCACGACATAACTGTGGATGAAGATACCATCAAGCTGATTGCCTTCTCGTTCTCTTTAGTTGACAAAGCAACCTACTGGCTGAAGCATCTGGGGAAGATCGTTACCATTTGGGAGCTGCTCCGGACCGAGTACTTGAACAAGTACTATTCACTTGACCGGACTAATGCAACGAGAGCAATGATCATCAACTTCACTATGATCCCAAATGAACGGTTCCATGAAGCCTGAGACTGCTTTAGAGAGCTCATTGACAGGTGCCCCCACCACGAGATCAGCAAGCCGAACCTCGTCTAGAGTTTCTTTTGTGGGCTGACACCTGAGCTGCAACGGCTTGTGAATGTCTCGTGCGGAGGTTCTTACTTTACAAAGGATGAAGACAAGGTCTGGGCCATCTATGAGGAGACGGTAGAGAACTACACAGTGATGTCCCAGACCCATGTCTACACTCAGGGGAAGCCTCTTCCACAGGTTGTTTCTTACCAGAAGATTGCATGCATCGATGCCGATCCCTCCACATCTTCTTCAGCAGCAACACTAACAGAGTCTTCGGCTGCTGACATGGGCATCATTAGCAAGAAGTTGGATTAGATAGAGATCATAGAGAAAAAGCAGTGCTAGGGCCTGGATAAGCTCAACAATATTGATGAGCTGGACCAAACATTAAGTGATCTGAAGACCCAAATCGTGTGTCTCCTAGAGGTACAGACGGCTTCTCAGCCCCGTCTCAGGTCATGGACTGATCCAGGAAGCAGCTCTTCCCACCCTTGTGCCTCATATCATCAGGTTCACTACATCCAGGCAGAGCCGGTCAAGCAGCTTCAACAGTACCAGCCGCCACCACCATCTTCAGACACTAAGATGGTGGTATACCAGTCGGATCACCCCTTGGAATCCCTTCCCCCACCACTCCACGAGCAGCAAGAGCCATTGATGGATGTCAATAGGATCTGATACTCCCACTACCAACCACAACCCGGAATCCACCGTGACCATCTCAGCTTCCGATGGTCTACTGGAGACAGAACTTCCCAGCAGCAACCTCCAGCTCAGGCAGGGCAGCCAACCTCAGCAGCCCCAGTACTCCCACCACCAGTAGCAGCAACATGGTCCTCGTCCCCAGGACAAGGGACAATAGTGGAGGCAGCCGCAACAGCCTCAACAGTATTCCCAGCGCCATCCTCACTACCAGCAGCAGAGTTAGCCTCATTTCCAGCGAGGCAATCTGTCTGGTTCTCATGCACCAATTTATGAGAACCCAACCCTTGATGACCTCGCCCACTTTCTCTTTGATTAGCAGGCCTCCTTCCAGTGAGAAATGGACAAGTTTCAATAGGAGATGAGGGAGATAATAAAGGGTAAGGCTGCCATACCCGCTCAGATCAAATCTAACCCGAACAATCTGAAGAGGAAATCTGCAGGTACAGTTTACAGAGACCATGACTCCTAGTGATATTTTGGATGATACTTCTTCTTCTATATTTGATTCTGATTTGGTGACACATAGGAGCGGTAGGAAGCCAACCGGCGGTGACTCGTCTGAGCGGCATTCTGATGTAGATCTAGAGCGCCAGATGAGATCGGGAGCGGTACTGACATCTCTCATGATGATGATGGTGGTGGTATTGAAGCACCAAGGATGTTGATATAGACAACGGTACTGAGGCTGTCGTATTTCCAATTGCATATTGTGGTACTGATGCCACCAAGTTACCAGACACCAGGCCAGAGTGCGGTACTGATGTCGCAAGTTCAGATGTGTCGGTGGTACTATTGCCACCAAGTTTCCTTCTGTTGTGTTGACTCATCATGTACCTGAGGACACTTACAGAAAAATATAAAAAATGGAAAAACAACAAAAATAAAAAATATGAAAAAAGGAAAGGTTTATGTATCTCCTGTGAGTCCATCTATTGTGCTTGATGATCTTTGCATGGATTCTAGCTTATTGAATGCACATGAACCTACTCTTGACCCTCATCTTTCTGGAGAGGATCCTCTTATCCCTTTCCCTCAAGCACTCCACTTAGAAAAGGGGCCAAAAACAAAAAACCCAAAAGAGAGACACCGGTTAGAGTTTAGGGAGCAGATGATAGACATATTCCAGATACAACTAACTCTTTAGGAAGCACTTGAGCACATTCCTTTGTTCCAGAAGAACTTGAGAGAGAAGACCACCATCCATAGGAAGAAGATGAACCATAATGCAGAAATACATGTGCTCACCCGTGCCACCTGCTTTGCTATCTAGAACCGATTGCCAGCCAAGAGACCAGATGCATGAGCTCCTTATGTAAGATGCCTTATCCGTGAGTAGCGGTTCGATCGTACTCTATTAGATAATGGTTCTTTGATTAACTTCCTCCCGCCTGCCTTACTCGACCGATTCGAGTTTGCCCTCTTAAACAGAACATGATCGTCCTTTAGTTTTTTGATAGATTTGTTAAGAGGCCGAATGGGTTATTAAAGGATGTTGTCATCACAATTCATGGCCTGAATTCCCTGTGGACTTTATTGTACTGGACATGTAGATCCCTGAATCTGTGACCGATACCCCCATCATCTTAGGACGACCTTTATTGGCCACATCCAAGGTAGTATCCGACCATAATAGCAGGATGATATACTTTCGCATCGAGGGCGAAAGTGTACAAATAGAGACAATGTAGAAGACTAGAGCTAGATATTCAGCTTGCTCAGAGCAGACTATCGACTCAGAGCAAATGAAGATGCAGAGCTAGATATCCACCAGGAGTGTGATTTTGTGATTACATATGATGAAGCAGTTTGGGCAGATCCAACATCACGAGCTCTTGTCACACCTTCACACACTGCTGAGTTACAATTGACAGTTGATGGGAGTTCAGAGAGCACACTCATGGCACAGGACACCTTAGAGGATGACGATTACGCTCAGGGTAGCGAAGTAGATTTTATTGCATGTGATTCAGATTAAGATCCCTTAGATTCAGACACTTTGGCAGGACTTTGATGACTATTACCGTGTCTGATTACCACAGAGTCAACAACTAGGCAGAGTGCGAGCCAGTATACTTGATAGATACACCATGAGGGCCATCTTCGTCTGATTCACAGATTCAGTGAGAGTTCCCACATGCAGATTTGGCAGCTTTCACGTAGACGTTTCAGAGGCTAGATTTGCCAGCTCTCACTTGTCCTGAATTGAAGACCTTACCGTAGAGCATGAAGTATAGATTCCTTGCGGGTGAGCCAGATATGTTCCCAGCAATTATCTTAGCAGATTTGACTGAAGACCAAGAATCTCCTTTGATGGAGGTTCTTGAAAGAAACTGCAAGGCAATAGGATGGAGTGTAGCTAATCTCCAGGGGATAAGTCCAGCCTTGTGCTCCCACCACATCTATCTTGAATAAGACACCAAGCCATTGCATGAGTTCCAGCGAAGGCTGAACCTGAATCTTCGAGATGTGGTCATGAAGGAAATATCTAAGTGGTGGAACACTGATTTTATTTACCCCATCTCCGACTCCAAATGGGTTAGTCCTTTGCATGTAGCACCTAATAAGATGGGTATCACCACAATTGTGAGTGAGTCTAGAGAGGAGATAGCTACTTGAGTACATACTCTTGGAGGGTTTGTGTGGACTACAGACGATTGAATCAGGCCACCAAGAATGATCATTTCCCGCTACCATTTATTGATCAGATTACCGAGAGGTTAGTTGGGAAGAGTCACTACTGCTTTCTTGATGGGTGCTCAGGATAAAATCAGGTGTCCATAGTGCCCCAAGATCAGGAGAAAACGATGTTCACATGTCCGTTCGGAACATATTCTTTTAGACGGATGCCCTTTGGTCTATGTAATGCCCCAGCTACATTCCAAAGGCGCATGCTTTCCATATTCTCGGACATGGTGGGTGAATGTTTAGAGTCTTTATGGATGACTTTTCGGTCTATGGTGATGGGTTTGATGCTTGTCTTGACTGCCTAGACCGAGTACTTCGATGCTGCATCGAGGTCAACCTTGTTCTATCTTGGGAGAAGAGTCATTTCATGATGACTCAAGGGACGGTCCTTGGTCACATCATCTCCAACAGGGGCATGGAGGTTGATCTGGCCAAGGTGGATATCGTTAAGAAGCTCAATCCACTGTCCAATTTGAGATAGTTGCGGTCTTTTCTGGAGCATGTCAGTTTCTACCGATGGTACATACAGGACTTCAGTCGGATTGCCCGATCTCTTACCGACTTGCTGATGAAAGGCACCGAGTTCATTATAGATGATAAGTGTCTTGCATCATTTGAGACTCTCAAGGTATTAGTTGTGCAGGCTCCTGTCCTTCAGCCACCCGATTGGTCTCTCCTATTTGAGATCATGACGGACGCTTCTAATTTGCCATAGGGGCTGTGCTTGGACAAAGGAGGGATAGATTGCCTTTTGTCATTCACTACGCTAGCCGGACTCTGGACACTGCTCAACGGAACTATACTGCGACTAAGAAGGAGATGCTATCCATAGTTTTTGCTTTGGATAAGTTTCGATCTTACATTCTTGGATCTAGAGTGACTATCTACACAGATCACATTGCCATCCGATACCTCATGGCAAAGAAAGATGCCAAAGCCAGATTGACCAGATGGATCCTTCTACTCTAGATGTTTGATATAGAGATTAAGGATAAACCTGGAGTTAAGATGTGGTGGCGGATCACTCTCGCGATTGGAGCATCTTGAGGATTCAGAGCAGACCACACCTATCACAGAGACTTTCCAGATGAGGCGATTCTTGCTATCACCTCGCTTCCATGGTACGCTGACATTGTGAATTATCTTGTTGCCAAGAAAGTTCCACAAAGTTGGCCAAGACAACAACTTGAGACCTTCCTTGCGAAGGCCAAGTCGTGCCATTGGGAGGATCCCACCCTTTACCACGAAGGGGGGATAGTGTCTGGCATCAGTGTATTCCTCAAGAGGAGCACCATAGTGTCCTCACATATTGACACAAGCTTGAGGGAGGAGGGCATCACTCTGGGAGACAGAAAACGCAAAAAGTTCTCCAATCCGACCTTTGGTGGCTACCCTCTTCAAGGATTCAGATGAATTCGTGAAGAGGTGTACTGACTGTCAGATGATGGGAACTCGTGGACAACGTGATATAATGCCGATGCAACCCATTCACTTCTATGAGGTTTTTGATGCATGAGGCATTGATTTCATGGGTCCATTCCCTAAGAGTCAGGGTTTGAGTACATTCTGCTTGCTGTGGATTATGTTAGTCGTTGGGTTGAGGCCATCTCCGCCCGAGCTGCAGATGCAAAGACTGTTTGCAAATTTTTGAGGAAAATATCATTTCACGATTCAGGGTACCTAGAGTCGATTTCAAATGGGGGACTCATTTTATCAAAGGCAAGGTAAGGTCCCTTGCCAACGAGTTCAACATTGACCATAGAGTTGCCACTCCATACCATTCACAGACTAATGGTCTTGCTGAGGTTTCGAACAAGGAGATCAAGACTATTTTATAGAAGGTTGTCCACCCAGATCAAAAGGATTGATCACAGCTTTTGGACTTGGTCTTGTGGGCCTATAGGACTTCCTTCAAGACACCTTTGGGCACATCTCCCTTTCGGCTCGTTTATGGAAACCCATGCCACTTACTAGTAGAGATCAAGCACAAGTCACTTTGGGTAGTCACTGAGCTACTATTGGATTCAAAGAGTATAGGAGATCAAAGGAAAGCAGAATTGACAGCCTTGGAGGAGTTGAGAGACACAACCTTTTCAAGTAGCCTACAATATAAGGATAGAGTGAAGATATGGCATGATTCTCACATCAGCAATAAACAGTTTGTTCCAAAGCAGAGAGTATGGCTATTTGATGCTAGGTTGAGATTATTTTTAGGGAAATTACAAAGTAAATGGAAGGGACCATACTTGATTAGAAAGGTGCACGACAACGGAAGCATTGATATATCTGAGTTGTCATCTGATTCCACCTTTCAAGTTAACGGTCAACGTCTGAAGCCATATCCTGATCTTGATCCGTTGATCGTTGACGTTGCCCCTATTCATTTTGTATGAGATGTTTTCTTTGACTCACATCATTTGCATCTCATACCTGATTTTCACTTCCACTTCCGCAACTTTATTGATCCATTATGTCTATATCATTTATTCATTCTGCTCAACATCCCAATTTCATCTTATAATTATGCTATACTCAGGGTGCACTTTGCCCTAAGTATGGGGGTGTTGAATACATGATTGTCCATTAGATTCTATTACCTCTGTTTTACTGCCTATACTTAGGGATATTTTACCATAAATATAGGGGAGGTAATATTTGCACATCCTACTCCTTAGTTTTCCCCTTTTATACATTCTTCTATACTTAGGATTATTTGATCCTAACTATAGGGGGATCACCGACTTCTATTCATTTGATTCTTACATTCTCTCATCCGTCGTTGCAGTATAGCATTCTTTTCATTTCCGCGTACTCAGCACGAGTTATGTCTTCTTTCATCGCTCTTTGATCACTCTGAGGACATCATTCGAGCTAAGTATGGGGGGGGTGTCGTATATATTATATATACTTTAGTCATAACTCGTACTTTGTGTGTTAATAACATGGCTATTATTATTATTTATAAAACATAAATAAAAATCTTTGCAAAAATTATTTTTTTACAAATTCTTGTAAATTATATCCTGTATCAAAATCATGTATATATTACAAAATTTTTGATAACTATGTGAAAATAAAAAGTTTCAAAAACAATTTGTAAACCCAGATTTGAAAACTATTTTGCAAAACTATTTTGTCACATGAAGGAATAAATAAAGGGTATAAAAACTCTTTGTATATATGTATACATTAAAAACCCAAACTTACCCCTAAAAACTTTGTACATAAGTATTATATTTGTAAATGTTTTTGCAAAAATCTTTCCTTATTTGAAAAAAATCAAAATTTCCATAAAAAACTGCATATTTTTGAAAAATTCCCTACAAAAAGATTTTTGTATATACTTACAAGTGCTTCTTCTGAATCATGGTTGACATTTAAACTAGTCTGGAATTAAATTGAAGAATGGAGCTTGGTTAAGATCTTAATTCACTTAACTTCAGAGGAACCTTATAGGATTTGGGGTTAAGACTTTTCATGTCCATAGTGACTTAATTCTTCGAGTCCACTAGGCTATATTCACATGTCATATGATGAGCCTAAGTAGAACACTTAACAACGCACGCATAACTCTCAGAGACAATGAATTGACTTGGATACACACCTTACACGTAGCTCAACATGGATAAGGTGGTGAGGAGGCAGAATTCTTTGGCTTGGGGTAGCATACGAGGATAGTACAACTAGCCAGAAACTCTCGTCTTCCTCTAGGGAGGGATGTGCACCTCAACCTGATCCAGTGGCATTGAGGTCTAAAGACTGGAGTTTGTGAGTTGCAATAATGCTTCAAAAGAGGGATAATCTACTGGATCAAGAAGAAAAGCCCCTTAGTATATGATGCACTAAGTAGATATGTTGTACATATGCACATCAAAAAAAGTGCAAAAAATTGAAAACTCCAAAAAAGGGAACATGCTTGATTGAAAATAAAATGCATGCCGTAGTGTATATAGTGAATAAGTAAAGCTTATGTATTCCACTGTCTCATCTCTTGGAAGCTTGCACCTGGAGACTTAGCTACACTGGTTAAGATCCAAGGGATACGTGGCTACACTGGTTACGATCCATTCTCTCCTTTCCCCATCTTCTTGAGCCGGTTGTACTTGAACTTAGAAAGGAATACCCCTCTCCTCGAGGAAAGAGTTTCTAGACCGAGAGATTAGAGTTACCTTGTTGAGGGAGGCTGTTTCTTTGTCATTTTTGAGGTGGGGAGATACATATCACTTACACAGTACAAGGAAAGATTCATAGTCATTAGAGTTTGCGTAGGTAGACTTGTTCTGACTTGGTTATTAAGGAGTCCCAACCATAGAACTATGAAACTTGGAGCCCGTTGAGTCTTAAACCTATTTCCCAATAAGGTTCTGCCAAATTAACAATCCAAAGGTCTGACCGAGCTCCATACTCTAATTTAAGGAATATAAGTTTAAAAATCAACTCTGGTTCCTTTTCTTTTCTTCTCTTCTTTTTCACTTCTTTTTCAAATAAGTGTTTGCTAAGGAACTAGCAAAGATAAAGTATAGAGAGATGATGAATCTATGATTCTCATTCTTTATTATTTTATTTTAGCTTTATCTTTTAGCAAAACTACCTATAAATATAAGTAAACACAATAAATTAACTTTGTACATGTCTTTGATAATATTGCATGATTAGCATTTCTTTTTCCAAATAAAAGAATAAAGAGAAAAGAAAAAGAAGGATTTATTTAGAATAAATACAGAGTGACCCAAGCCAAAGAGAAGGTCAAGCCTTGACCTGATCGACAAGAAACAAATAGAGAGAGATATCATATACTGTTTATTGTACATACTACCTATATTTGTACAAACAATTATTCATATTTATCTTTGATAAAGTATGAATAGCTTATTATTTTGGAACACTTGTATATAGTCCTAATAATAATATAAAAATAAAATAAAAATTAGAAAACACAAAATAAAATACAAATAAAATCCACAATTCATTGAACAAAGGCCACATGTGTATATAATACATATTTATTTAACACTCTTATTAATTTATAGAAATCAAATAAAAATCATTTTACACTCCTCAAACTATTTTGTAAATAAATAAAATATAAAATAAAATGTATTTTTGTAAAATAATAAAATAAAAATATCTGTATATAATACATATTTATATTACCTTTACACAATACTATATATTGTATATACTATAATAAATTAATTCATAAAAATATATAAAAATCATAGAAAAAAGCTTGAAAACTAATAAACAACTTTCATTTTTACCACTTTTTATTTTAAAATCATTTACTATTTTATATTTAATATTCTTGTATATTTTTAATCCCTGCATTCTGATTGGTCTACGTCAGAAGGTTGACCTCGATCAACCTTCTCCCCTAGCTAACCTGACCCGGCAAGATCTTCGCCAGACCCTATTTCTCCGATTTATCCAGACCGGGTCCGGCATCCATTCACCTCAATTCCATCACATGTTGTACTTCTAGGATTCGTGATCCTCACAGATCCCTGGGCATAGCCAGATCTGCTTAGGGTTTCACATCCCTTGCCGATCCTTCTAGACACTTGAGCACGCCTATATATACTCTCATCCCTCTTCCGAGCTCCTTAGCTCGTCCCTAATGCCACCATTCCTTCCTAGCCACATTCAGGTGAGTGACAACCACCCAGAGAGTAGCTTTGGAATCGTAGGAGACGCTCGGAGGCTCGCAGCTCACAACGCGGTCGGAGCTCCGTCGCGTGAAGTCTCTTCTGCCCGCCGCAGTAGGATCAAGGCTATAACCTCACCGTCCGCCTCTCCTAGAGCTCCTGAGATCATCAGAATTTCCAGGTACCCCCATCGCACTCGCATTCCACTTTTTACTCCGTTTCCTTCGAATCATCCACCGCCAGTTCATCAGCTTTGACCAGCCGGTCGAAGCCCCGCCACTCGCATCTCACCGCACAGATCGACAAGTCAGTTCATCCTCCATTTCCCTATTCAACCTGACCACCCTAGATCTTTCTAGCCGGAGCAAGATTAGGAACAACCTCCTCCCTCACTTCCGCCAGAGGTCATTTAGCATTCCCATTTTCGTTTTCTTTAGTTTCAGGAGAAATAACCCTTGGTCGAAGCTTTGTCTTCAACCATGGTTATCTTTGCAGGTTCAGACACGTGAAGGGTCCCAGATCAGAGCCTCTACTGCTCCACACGGAGCATCCCCGTCCAGACCATCTGATCGTCCACTCCTCCATCCGAGCCCCTTGGTCAACATGGAGAACCATAACGATTGTGTCGGACCCCTTGGCTCCTTCATCGCAGTTGTGGATCGCCCTCTACGCTCAGATGAAGCTCGCCTGGGTTGTGTTCGTCCAGCTTACTCCCCTGTCGTATGATCCAAAGTCGTCACTCCATATCTGATCCAAGCCATATGATAGCATCTTATTTTGACGCTTGTATCAGATCTGGGCCCTCATCTGCGCCGTCCGACAGATTCCATCTGCAAACCGTTGGATCAGACCCTGTTGTCAGATCTGACCGCTAATCTGTGCCACTACCTCAACCATCAGATCTCTTTAGCAGAGCGCATCAGGATCGTACGTCAGAGATTCGCTAACCGAGGACGACTTGGGTTCGTTAAGGTCGCGAAAGTTTTCATCGCATTTGATTTCGCAGATCTGTTTAGTAAATAAATTCGGCACTGTTTAAATTGTTTAAACACGAATTTAATACTTGGATTTTTTTCCCATTAAATAAGGAAACCATAGGATCTGAGTTTGCGTAAATCGGATTTCGTATGCTCGAGATATGGTCGTTTTAATGAACATGTATGCACTGTTGCGGGTACTGTGAATCTGAACGTGATTAAAATATTAATTACTGTTTAGACTTACCTTGAAATGCGTGAAACATCACTTAGGTTCTGTTCTAAATCAAATTAGCAAACTTTAGAAATTGACTTTGCTTAATTTGGATTTAATATGATTGAGATATGCTAATTTTAGTAAGTAGGGGTCACTGCTGAAATTGCTTTCCTAATCAAGAACCATGTGATTGTCAATTAATGAAATTAATTGTTAATTTCGAGAAATAATTATGGAAAATATTTGTGAAATATTAGAAGATGATTATTTTCTTAATTGACTCGGCCCCAATCAATTAATTGATTAGATTTGATCTAAATCTTAATTGGTATCACAATCATCAAACTTCTTGCTTGAATAGGATTGGGAATTTGTCTAGCAAATTTCCTTATAATCAAAATTGTTTTGATTACTATATGGTATAATTTCGATTGAAGAACTGATGATCATCTCGAGTACAAATTAATCAATTTGGTATTATCCTTTCCCGAGGCAGATATGGTGTCTAGTCGGGGATCGCTATGGTAGCGGGTTGCAACGTATGCGGTCCGTCCCACTCCCGCCGGTACTGGCCATGACAGCGGGTAGGGCCGGGATAATGTCCGAGGGATTATGATGTATTTTTTCTAATTATTAAAATACGAATTAATACGTACTTTGAGAATAATACCATATATATATATTCAAGCATAAAATTAAGTTTGATTGATTAAATTGGATTGATGATTAATTTAATATGTTAAGTTAATTATATCCAATTAAGAATACTCTAATATGATTAGAGTTAATAATTCCCTTGGAAGAATTAATTATGTGAATGTGATTCATAGTAATTAATTAAATTTGAATAAGAGGTGGAGGATCACATAAGTGACATCCATGGTCTCCCGTCATGGCGAAGGATTTCCGTCGCCAGGGATTGTATATAGGAGACGCCTGTACGAAGTGTCAGCTCCTATATACAAGCGCATCTGGATCGGACTCTTTGCTTCTCGAAAGAGTAAGGACGTATGCGTAGTGACCCCAATATCAGATCCTCATATTATTGGGGTGATATTGGATTGCGCATAGCGAGTTCTATTCCTGTTGACGGTTGGTTCAATTAATGACGGGTCAACATCACCTTAGGGGTGGTGGGCCCGGGCATTAAAGACCGAATTGGGAAATGCAAGTTGGACTTGCAAGGCGGAATGTGTTCCCGCTTCTCTTCATTAGAGTTGCAGTTTCTCATATTATTGGGATGTAACAAAGATAAAGAGGAGATCCCAGATCTTGCTGAGATATAATGGTAAGTATATCTCTTACATTGAAAGTGATTAAGGGAATGAACTTTCAGTGTCTTTGACAAGGCAAGACAACTTTGATATAAAAACTCCTAAATCAAAGTATAATATGTATATATATAAATATATACACTCATGCAAATTTCTTATTTCAGATAATCCTTCATTAAACCCACTCAATTCTATACTCAATAATAACCAGTAAAATATCATGGATTGAACCCTTTGATCCAGATATTGTATTTGCAGTTGGACACATAATGTATGTGGTTGCAATGTGCAAGTTTCCTCATAATAATGAGGAATGATGATTAATAAGACAATAGGACTAAAACCCTAGGGTTTTTATGTCTCTATAAGTCTTGATCTTATCGAATGTACTTTTAAAGTGACATGTCGATAATGATCGTAATTATCAAATAATCCTTATAAAATTCTAAGAAGATGTTCTGGCATACATATGTGCTCTCGACATTTAATCATGAATGATGTGGTTCTCTGCATCATGCAGAATCGTGGCTCTATAAGAGATAATGCATTCAAATTGTTTGAGTACCCACCTGAACCAATATTTTAAGAGTCTAGATGGATGTAGATACGATGAATGTCATCATTCTACTATCTATACTCTAGTCATTCATGAAGCTTCATAATATTCATATTGTATGAACTTAAATGAAGCTTGTATAAATGTTGAAATACTCTTATATTGAAATTTTTGATTTTAACATAAGAGATCCTTGGTCTTGAGCAATAGTTGCTTATAGACAAAGGGAGCGCAGTGGAAGCATGGGTTGGACCCAAGCAAGAAGTATAATCAAAGAGTTTACTGTACTTCTGTGACTTCCATATGTCATCCAAAGAGTTGGATGTATGCCAATACTGCAATAAGTTGATGTGTTGATAGTATGACTATCAAAATCTATCTAGAATCCTTAGAGAAGGAATCGGATAGTGCATCAGATTAATCTACATATAATTATTGATATTGACTTACTTATTTGATAAGATAAAGTCTAATAATTGTATCTCAATTTTCTAATGACACTTGCAATTGGTTGCATATGTATTAGAAATTCGATCTTAAGGTTTATTGGTCATCCATGTTGAAAGTGATGCAAGTGTTGCAACAATTTCCATGAGATCAACAAACTTCATATTTTCAGTGGGAGCCCTTAGTCTTAGAGAATGTCTCTATGACCTAGATATTAGAATACACTCATTGTTTATTTCTAATTGTTGGATATAAACATGAATTCTGTAATAAATCTATCATAAAGAGTTATGATGGAGATATTTCAGATAGTATTCTAAAATCTAGTAGACTCTATCAAATTAGAAAATTAATGAATGGTTCATTAAATTTTTTTTAATACTGAGAATTAAAAAGATCAATAGGAGGATAAAGATCATTTGATAATGACCTGACATCAAATTTTGGACATATGTCTGTTGATGAGATCAATGGACTAGTAAGACATGAAACTTTAGATTGTCTAAAGATTCAAATCTCACATAATTGTGAATATTGTATTCAAAGTAAAATATCCAATACACCCTTCCTTGGGAAAGGAGTAAGATGTCTAGGTATTAAGGATCTCATACATATTGATGTATGCAGATCATCTATATCATAGTAAACATTATGGATATGTGATATCTGTTAATGATTATGTATGATATGAGATTTCTTCTCTTCACCTAAGAAACCTTTGAAATATTCAAAGATTTCGCAATTTTGGTTTAGAACCAAAGTTTGAAGGAAGATGAAATGAATTTAATCTAACCAAGGTAGCCTGTACCTATTAGATGAATTCAAGAAATATCTTATGGAGTTATGAATATCATTCCTATCTCAATCCTCCTAATGAACCTTAACTCAATAGAGTTGTAGGGAGATACAATTGATCATGTATGACATGATTTGATCAATGATTAATCTTAGCATAATTATCTCTTAGTTTCCAGGTATATGTGGTAGAGACTACATTATACACTTAATAAGGTCCCAAGCTGGTAAGCTGGAATCTAGCACCAGAGAGTGCTACTTCATTAGGAAAATAAAGGATGGTATTAGATACCTACTTTATGACCTTGAGATTCTTAAAAGATCTCATCTTTGAGAATATGATTCTTATAGGATGACTCTCTTGAGAATCAAGATGAAAATGAAGTAAAGGAACTCATTTAATCTTGAAAAGATAATGAGGCTCCTGAAATCGGAAACTAAAATAGATAATTAAAGATGAAACATTAACACCTCTTCAAATAACTTTGAGGATGGATTCCATGTGTCAGTTAAATCTGAAAATGTTCGGACTTCATGTGATGAAGCTCCTGAGGATCATGACATGGAAAGATGGATGCTAGCAATAAAAGTCTAATGTAGACTTCATATACAAGTGTTGTATATGGACCCTCGAGGATCCACCTATATGGGTCAGACCCATTAAGGTGTAAATGGATCTTCAAGAGAAAGAGGGAACCTGATGAGAAGGTATAAACCTTCAAAGCACGGTTCGTAGCCATGAGCTACACACCAAAGAAAAGGCATCGCTTGCGATAAGACTTGCTCTCCAGTGACCTTGCTTTAACCCATCAGAATATTGCTAACTATAGCTACACAACTTGTCTATGACATCTTCATGGTGTGAGTCAAGATTGCATTCCTCTATGAATACCTCTCTGAGGATATTCATATGAAGTAGCCCCAGGACTTCATGGTTGAGGAAAGCAAGGTGTGCTAGCTGAAGAACTCCATCTTTGGACTCCAATGATTTTCTTGTAGTTGGAACATAAGATTTGATGAAATTATAAATGTTGTGATTTCAGATAAAATCTTGATGAACCATGTGAAGCTTAGTGGGAGTGCCATTGTATTCATCGTGCTTAATGTAGATATTATTCTAATGGTTCGGAATAATATAAGAATAATAATAAGTGTTTTAAAATTTGGTTGTTCCATACTTTGAGATATGATCTCAAGGATACCTCTTAGATCTTAGTTCTGAAGTCGTTCAGAAACAAAGAGAAGAGATTATTGGGACCGTCACATTAGTAGTACACCTTGGACTTATTCCATTTTATGGAAAATTCCAAGAAAGGCTTCTTTCCCTTAAGATATGGTACTGACCTATCTAAAGGGATAGCACCTCAAAGAGTTGAGGAAGAGAATGCTAGAACTGCTTGCACTTGTGCATCAGTTACAAGAAGCTGAAGTGTATGCTGGATGTGTACAAAAACCATATGTCTGCCATGCAGTGGGAGTAGTAAACTGTTACTAATCCTACTCTGAAAATAAAACACTTAGTTGCAGTAATAACAATATCTTCAAAGATGATGAAACTTAGAGATAGTGATCTCAAAGTCTTATCTTCAAAGGTTTAAGACCTTGTAGATAGTGATCTATAAGGGTCTTAACTGTAGATACCTTAGGAGATAGAGATCCCTAGGAATGAAGGTATTCTAATAAGGATTATGGGAATACTGGTTATGATAATTAATAAGATGTAGTGTCAAGAACACTATAACCAACAAAATTGAGTATCGGTTGCATGAGATGCAACATTCGCATTGGATGCGAGCACTGTTACTAGGAGATATGCAAGTGCCGTAAAAGGACTTGGCGTAGTCCCTTGGGAACGGAGTGACTGATCAGCTTACCTAGCTATTTTCTAAATAGCCTATGATTGTCACATGAGTGTGGGTTTAAATGATTAGCCCATTAATGGCTCTTTGGGCTAGTGGGAGATTGTTGGACATGCGAGCCCAAGGCGAGCCATTATGCAATAAATGTTATTGCAATTCACTCCTTAATCTGAAATAAAGAGTACACAGTTTGCTTAATAGGTCCCTTAGTACAATTAGGGTTATGTACCATGGCCATCTTAATGATCATACAGCTGTTGATTCAATTATTGAATCATAGAGGCTGGTGCTTAGATGAATATATAATGAGTTAGATTGAGGACTCATCAAGCACCGTCAAATGATTATTAAGAGATGATCTCCAGCCTGAGTAGGAGATGGCAATCCTTTCTCAGTTAGGCTGATATCTGACCGACTTCTTGATGCAGGTCCTCTGCATAGGAATAGAGATTCGGAGGTGTCAGATTAGTTAGGTCAAAGAGTTGACTTAACGAGATCGAGATAACCAAAGTCCTATATCATATGCTGTCATGATATAGGCACACATCCTCAGACCGGAGACAGATGTGTTACTATATGTCTGAGTATGTACATTTGGCAGACCAATAGGTTGATGACCTAATCAAGGTCTATACACCGGCGCGCTGGTGTGCATATAAGGGCATATGAGTAATACGATCTCTCAAAGGGATCATACAGGTTCACTACTGAACCGGAAGACATGAGCTCACTCATGAGATATTGGGAAGAATCAAATTCCGTGCGCACGGTCGTCTCGCTTTGGAAGCTTGACTGAATTTGTTGGTTTGATATATACTTTTGGAAAGTATATGATCAAGACCTAGGTATGATATATGCTTTTGGAAAGTATATGATCAATACCGACTCCCAATGATCGAATGAGAAACTTACTGATAAAACCCCGAAGTAGACAGTATAAAGTTGATCTAATACTTCGGGTTTATTCTGAGTCTTCCAGTATGCAGGATGTACATGTATGGGGAATGCCTGAGGGTGGTGTGATCATAAACGGTTGTATAACCATGACGCTTCCATTCCTAGGGAGTGGTGAAACGGGTCTGGATTTTAGTGACTCCTCTTAGTAGAGAAGTAATCTGATCTTAGTCCAAATATTGGACATTAATCTGAATGTGATTCAGATTCAATGAGAAGATTAGATTTGCGGTCTTGATTTAATCAAGCATCTATGGGAGGCCCGAGATCTGGATTTGAGATGTGATCTCAATATCCATGTCACTATACGTGGAACAATGCAATCGCCCTGCCCTTATCTCCAAGTATTCGCGGAGAAAGCGTATTGTCTTTGAAAGAGTTCATGGATAATTCTATTGTTGATATATGTATCCGAGCATTGAGAAAATGGATAACTAAATGTGATTTAATTATCATGAATAATATGAATTTGATTCATATTATAAGGAGAGTTATCTTAGATAATTAAATGTGATTTGATTATCAAAGATGTGAATAATGTGAATGTGATTCATATTATTTGAACACATGAGATAAAGAGATACAAGATGATTAAATATGATTTAATTATCAAGGATAAGAATAATGTGGATAGTAATATCCAATTATTCATAATATATTATAAATGTGATTTATAATGTATTAGAGAGAGTTAAATATAATTTATATTAGTAGATTAATTATTAATGTGTATTGGATACACATTGTCTAATTAATTGAAAATGTAAATTACATTTGGTTTTGGGTTGTGAATATGATTCACAATATTCCAATGTCAAGATTGCAATATTCCCAAAATTAATTGAGAGTTATTTTGGTGAATTAAAATACCAACAAATTGTTGTTGGAAATTCAAGGAGATGTGCAATCTCATGGATTGCCATGAGATTGCCCTCCCTTTTGGAAAGAGGGGGGCGGCACCAATTTCCTTGTGAAATTGGTGGCCGTCCCCCCTTCCAAAGAGGAAGGTTGATCTCTCTTTATTCCTATCTCCTTATTTGATTGATTTAATATGGTATTAATATTTTTTTGATTTATCAAATATATTTTTATCAAATTAAATCACAAGTTGTTGGTTTTTACCAACAACAATCTTGACCATTGGATTGACATAAATCAATCTCATCCATTGATTCTATATGTCACATGGATTGAGATCCATGGATCCCAAAACCCTATAAATAGAGAGGCATACCATGCTCTCTATTTTACACACAATGCTTGAGAATCATCTCTCTCTCTTTTCTCTCTACTCGACAGCCCTCTCTCTCCCTCTCATGTGGCCGTCCACCATGGATGACCTAGAGAGGTTCTCCATCGCCGCGGCATCGTCGTTATGCTGCCCGTTCTTCTGCTCGTGGATCTCCGTCTCCTTCGGTGCGCCTCGCTCGTGAAGAAGACATCGGATCTCGTGTGTCGAGATCAGGAGATCCGCCGCTTGGATCATCAACATGGATTGCGAGAAGCACGCGGTTCATCCCCGCGCTCGCAAGCGTCTCCTCCGTCGGATCGAACTTGAGACAGGAGGTCTCTTCGTTTAGAGACTCGATCGCAACCACGCTTCAAGAGGTAATCCTATTACTTGTTTGTGGTTTAGACGAAACGATTCGAGAAGTGTTCTTGGATCATGTGGTTTCGTCGTATAAAATTTTTTAAATTCTGCTGCATCGAGCAACTAGTCCAACTAGTCGCTCCTCGTCGTATTCGATACGACGCTCACGCTTCCGTGATGCGCTTGAGGATCATACCATATCCTTCAAATCCATCCTGACAGAAAGGTCTATCTATTTTCTTGAATTATTCAGTTAAAGAAAAGTGCTGTTGGTCCTCCTTTGTCCTCTGTTGTTTGGGACCCACTAGAATTTCATTTCATATGGATTTTTGCTTCCTTGATAGCTGGAAGTTCTCCAAAATTATGAAAGGCTGGGGGACTCTGTACCATCCATTCCGGTGTGGTTGGATTCTGTTCAACAACCCAAGGAGATGCCACACATCTTTTGTTCTTTCCACGGCTTAATGATCTTGATATAAATCAAAAAATACATGCATTTATGAGTTCAATGCGAAAATGGTTTTGGATGAAATTCTAAAGAATTTTTGAGATCAAAAATGAATATTTGTGAACAATGTGGATATCATTTGAAAATTAGTAGTTCAGATAGAATCGTACTTTTGATTGATCCGGGCACTTGGAATCCAATGAATGAAGATATGGTCCCTACAGATCCTAGTGAAAATGAAGACCCCAATATAAATGATAGAGAGAAAAATATTTTCAGTTGGCATGATAGTGGGAGTTGCAATTCTAGTAATGTCGAGCGCTTATTTGATATTAGGGATATTTGGAGTTTGATTTCTGATGACACTTCTTTAGTTAGAGATAGTAATGGTGATAGTTATTCCATATATTTTGATATTGCAAATCTCATTTTGGAGATTGACAATGAGAGTTATTTTCTGAATGAACTAGAAAGTGATTTTTCTAATTATATGAATTTGAATTATATAAATAGTAGATCTCAAAGTCAGAACCGCCACTATTACCTGTATGATACTAAATTCAGTTGGAAATCATATCAATAGTTGCATTGATAGTTTTCTTCATTTTGAAATCAGTATTGATAGTGACATTTCAGAAGGTGCTGACGATTACAATGACTATTATATCTATAGTTTCATTTGTAATGGAAGTCAAAGTTCTAGTATGAGAACTAGTAATGGCAATGGTGTTCATATAAGGGGAAGATCTAATGATCTTGATATAAACAAAAAATACAATCATCTATGGGTTCAATGAGAAAATTATTATGGATGAAATTCTACAGAATTTTTGAGATAAAAAATGAATATTTGTGGACAATGTAGATATCATTTGAAAATTAGTGGTTCAGATAGAATCACACTTTCGATTGATCCGGGCACTTGGGATCCTATGAATGAAGATATAGTCTCTACGGAAATCTACAAAAGTATTAATTTGAAATTATTTTTTTGTATTAACATACACATGAGATTTCATCCATATTTGACATGGTAACATACACAAATTTAAACTAAAAGTTTAAATACAAAAAACTTGAAAGTGTGATAGACATAATATGATGGAACTAATAAATATTTTGTTTATTAACATTTATACGAGTTTTCATTAATCCTTATGTGCTAATGTACATGAATTTTGAGAAACTATTAAACTTGTTAGTATATGAGATTTTAAAGATATATTGTTTTAAAATATGCTAATTTTAACAAAAGTTTAGTTCCTTAAAAAAGTTATCAAATATGATATATATTTTATGATAAAAATAAAAAAATAGATTTTTTTAAAATATTTTTTGAATTAATATACACAAGAGATCATGTCAATATTTGTATGCTAACATACACCGATTTTAGGAAAAAGATCAGCCCCTAAAAACTCAAGAAAATTATATATATTACAATAAAATTTTAAATAAGTTTCTTTTAAAATTATTTTTTGTACTAACATACATATGAGATTTCATCCATTTTTGATGTGCTAATATACATCCATTTTAACTTAAAGTTCAAATATCAAAAACATAAAGAAAGCATGATAGAAATTTGTGATAAAAATAATAATGTTTTGTTTTATTTTTTTGTTTTTAACATTCCAAGAGATCTGTTTTAACATTCATAATACATTTCATTAATTTTTGTACGCTAATATACAATAATTTTGGGAAATTGATTAACTCATTAATATATATATATATGTGACATTTTATTTGTAATTGTGTTCTTGCATACTCGATTTTTTTTAAAAAATTAATTCCAAAAAATTGAAGTGTATGATATATACTTTATTATAATAATAAGAACATATTATATTTTGAATAAATGTTTGTGAGCTAAAATTTGTATAAGATTTTTTCAATATTTTTGTACTAACATACACTGATTTTGGGAAAAATAGACCCTTAAAAGCTCAAAGAAGTGTTATTTATATCAGAATAAAATTATAATAAACTTCCATATATATATATATATATATATATATTAGTTCTTTTCATATAATCATATGAGATCTCATCCAAATTGAAGTGCTAACATACATCAATTTTAACTTAACTTAAAATATTAGAAAAATCAAGAAAGCATGATATATATTATGATAAAAATAATAAAGTGTTATTTCAAAAATAATTGTTGGGATATTCTTATTCTTACGAGATTTAATTTATCTGTATATGATTTAAACATCAATTTTGAGAATTTGTTCAACTCGTTAATATATTTTATTTTTCCCATAATTTCATTCAAATAAAATGCTATTTTTACGAAGAGTTCAATTCCTAAAAAAGTCTAATAAAACGATATAAATTTTAGGATAAAAATGAAATATTAATTTTAAAATGATTTTATGTGTGCCAACAAACACAAGAGATTTCATCAATATTTGTGCGCTTACATGCACTAATTTCGAGAAAAAGTTCAACACCTAAAAAATAAAGAAAACATTATATATACTGCAATAAAAATATTATAAAGATCCATGAAAAAAATACATATTTATGTATTAAAATTCATAAGATATTTCATTAATGTTCGTGTGCTAATATACACCAATTCTGAAAAATTGATCAACTCGTTAATATAAATAAGATTTTATACATTTGTATTTTAATATACTGTTAGCTGAAAATCTAATCCCTCAGAAATTATAATATAGGAAATATTTTCATGATAAAAAATATAAAATACAAAATTTAAAATAATTTTTGTGAGACAACAATCATATTTTATGATAAAAATAATAAACAATAATTTTAAAATACAAATTATGTTATAACATACTTATGAGATTTTGTCCACCTTTGTGTGCTAACATACACCCATATTGAGGAAAAAGAAAACCCAAAAAATCTCAAGAAAATGTTTATATATTTCAATAAAAATATAATAAAATATTAATTGGAAATACATTTTTTTGGAATTAAATACATATGAGATTTCATTCATATTTGACATGCTAACACACACACATATATATATATGAACTAAAAGTTTAAATACATAAAAAACAAGAGAGTGTTATAGACATATTACAATGAAACTAATAATGTTTTGTTTTAAAATTAATATTTTGTTTATTAACATTTATATGAGATTTCGTTAATCTTTGCATGCTAATATACACCAAATTTGAGAAATTGTTCAACTTAATATATATATATATGAGATTTTATCCATATTTGTATTTTAACATACCCTCATTTTTAGAAAAAAAATCAATTCCTTAAAAAATCAAATAATAAGATATATATATATATATATTGTATGATTAATAAAAATATCATTTTTAAAATAAAAGTTTTGAGATAACATACATAAGAGATTTTTTCAATCTTTGTGTGCTAGGATACATCGACTTAGGGAAAACCACGAACCCCTAAAAACTCAAGAAATCTATATATATTGCAATAAAATATAATAAAGTTTCGTTTAATTTTTGTATTAACATACGTATGAGAGTCCATCCATGATTGATGTGCTGACATACATCCATTTTATCTAACAGTTGAAATATTAAAAAATAAAGAAAACATGATAGAATTTTATGATAAAAATAACAAAGTTATGTTTTATTTTTTTGTTTTAACATTCCAAGATATTTTAATGATCTTTTTGTGCTAATACACACAAATTTTGAGAAATTGTTCAACACATTAATATATATGACATTTTATCCATATTTGCATTCGAACACACTTTAATTTCAACTCAAAGTTCAGTTTTCCAAAAATAGAGAATACGATATATATTTATGATAAAAATAAAATTATTAATGTTAATTTTTTTAGTTAGCATACATATAAAATTTATCAATAATTGTGTGCTAACATACATTGATTCCAGGAAAAAAGTTCAACCTCTAAAAATATCGAAGAACGATAATTTATTAAAATAAAATTATAATAAAGTTACGTTTGTAGTTTCTTGTCTATAAACATACATATGAGATTTCATTGAAAGTTGATGTGCAAAAACACATCACTTTAGCTAAAAGTTAAAATACTAAAAAAAATCAAAATATACGATAGATGTATTATTATAAGAATAATAACATATTATTTTCTAAATATTTCTAACATTCATGTGAGATTTTGTGAATATTTATATTCTAATAAAAACCAATTTTGAGAAAGTCTTCAACTCGTTAATATATTGACATTTTATCCATATTTCATTTCAAACATACTCAAAATCTAACCATTTTTTTTATTTATAAAAACTCAAGGAATATGGTATATATTTTTTTATGAAAATAATAAATTATTATTTTCAAAATAGTTTTTTATGTGCTAACAAACACATGAGATTTCATTAATATTTGTGCACTAACATAAATCAATTTCAAGAATATTTTTCTATCTCTAAAAGCACTCAAGACTACATTAAATATATTTATATTGAAATAATATAATAATGTTTTATTTAAAATTAATATGTTATTCTTGTACATATGAGAATTCATCATGTTTATTGTGCTAAAACTCATCCTTTCTAGTTAAAAGCTCAAATACTTAAAAAGTCAACAACACATGATATATATATATATATATATATATATATATATAGGATTTAATGGGGCTGCCCCCTGGGGGCAGCCAACATGGCTGCCCCGCCCCATATTTCGGGCGTTTTTTTATTATTTTTTTGAAAAATAAAACCATGTATATTCATCCCTATATCCCTCCTACATGCCATTCGAATTTCGTCAGAAACAGAGACTCCTTCTTTCGTCCCCTGGAAAAGTGCTTTCTCTTTTCACTGACTTGATCTTGCTTGAGAACAAACGCAGGGTCGTAGAACCTCCTCAATAGCTCTAGACTGACAGGGACTTCCAAAAAAAACGATTAGGACAAAGGCGGGGCTTTGAGCGGCGACCAATTGGGAATCTTTTTCGCTAAAAGGGCTATCATGAAATCAGATCTCTTTCCACTACAAATATGAAATCGAGGCATCTATTCTATGACTGATCTGAACTGACCCTCTCTTTTTTTGCCTTTATTAGGCCTAGTATTTCTGGCAATTGCAATGGCTTCTTGATTTCTCCATGTTCAAAAAAATCAGATTGTCTAGATATAATGGGGGACCGAATCTCATCAAGTCATTTCAACAGTGGATCATTAAGATTTTGTCAATATTTATATACTAACATACACCCATTTTGGGGAAAAAATAAACCCCGAAAAACTCAAAGAAATGTTATTTAAATTGCAATAAAATTATAATAAAGATTCATTTATATTAGTTCTTTCAACATACAAATGATATTTCATCTGTATTTGATTTCTAAATATACATCAGTTTTAACTAAAAGTTCAAAACCTAAAAAAATAAGAATGTACGATAGATATATTAAAATATTGTGTTACTTTGCCTCGTTAGTTTTTGTGTATTAACATTTTGTCAAATTTTGTGTGCTAATATGCACCAATTTTGAGAAATTGTTCAACTTGCATATATATATATATATATGGGATTTTCCATATTTCTATTCTAATATATTCTTATTTTAATAGAAAGTTTAATTCTAAAAAAATTGAAATAATATAATATATATTATGATAAAAATAATAAAATAAATATGTTAAAATATTTTTTGGCGCTAAGATACATATGTGATTTTGTCAATATTTGAGTACTAACAAACACCAATTTTGAGAAAAATATCAACCCCAAAACACTCAAGAAAATATTATATATATATTATGATACAAATATAATAGGGTATTAGTTTGAAATTATTTTTTTGTGTTAATGTAGATATGAGATTTCATCCATACTTGACGTGCTAACATTCCTAAATTTGAACTAAAAGTTTGAATACTAAAAAAACAAGAAAACACGATAGACATATTATGATGCAACAAATAAAGGTTTGTTTTAAAATTACTATTTTGTTCATTAACATTTATATGAGATTTAGTTAATCTTTGTGTGCTAATATACACCTATTTTGAGAAATTATTCAACTCTTCAATATATATGAGATTCTATACATATTTGTGTTCTAACATACTTTAAAAAACTTAAAGAATTGTTATTTATATTGCAAATAAAAGCAATAAAGTTTCATCTATATTAATTCTTTTCACATACATAAGAGATTCATCGGTATTTGATGTGCAAATATACATCAATTTTAACTAAAAGTAACAAATACTAAAAATAGAGAATGCTTGATAGATTTATTAAGATAAAAATAATAATGTATTATTTTATAAAATTTATATTTGAATATTAACATTTATATGAGAAATTGTTTAACTCGTATATATATATTGTGTGCGTGTGATTTTATACATATTTCCATTTTAAGATACTCTTATTTTAACTGAAAATTTAATTCTAAAAAAATTAAAGGATATAATATAGACTTTACTGATAAAAATAATAAAATAATAATTTGAAAATATTTTTTTGCATGCTAAGACACACATGAGATTGCATCAATATTTGTGTGCTAATATATCATACATATTTGATGTTCTAACATATATACATTTGATAAAGTTTAAATAATAAAAATAGAAAGCATGATAGACATATTATGATGAAACAAATAAAGTTTTATTTTAAAATTAATATTTTGTTTATTAACATTTATATAAGATTTTGTTAATCTTTGTGTTCTAATATACACCAATTTTAAGACATTTAGAATTGTTCAAATTACAGAGGTATCAAGCTGATGAGTCACACTATGAAAATTTGGGAACATGTGATCGAAAGAAGATTGAGGCAAGTTTCCAAAGTTAAAGAAACCAATTCAGATTCATGCCAGGTCGCTCAACTATTGAAGCCATCCACTTGCTGAGGAAAACAATGGAGATTTACAGAGCTAAAAGGAAGAATCTCCATATGATTTTTATTGAATTAAAGAAGGCTTATGATTCTGTCTCATGGAATGTATTTTAGCACACCAAGTATATATGAAATCTCGTATGTATATTAATATAAAATAAAATTTAAATGAGACTTGATTACATTTCTATTGTCATATGTATTTTTTCGAGTTTTCTACTGGTCTATATTTTTTTTCGAAAATAGTATATTTAGAACACAAATAATGATGAAATATCATATGTATGTTAGCTCAAAAAATTTCATTTTAAAATTATTTTTTATAAATTTTTTCGTAAAATTTGTTTCCTATACTTTATTTCTTGAGGAATAAATTTGAAATTAAAATTAAATATGTTAGAACCAAATATGTATAAAATGTCATAAATAATAACAAGTTGAACAAATTTAAAATTCGTGTATGTTAGCAGACAAACATTAATGAAGTATCATATGAATGTTAATACACAAATAACTAATGTTATATGACTATTTATTATATTTTTATTACAATACTTATAATATTTTCTTGATTTTTTATGTGTTGATTTTTTCTCGAAATTGGTGCATATAAGAACACAAATATTAACAAGATATCATGTGTATGTTGCCACATTAAAATTTATTTGAAAATAAATATTTTATTTTTCATATAAAAAATATATCATTTTCTTCGAGTTTTTTAGGAATTGAACTCTAAGTAGAAGTTACAGTGTGTTAGATCACAATTCCGGACAAAATCTTGTATATAATAATGGGTTTGAACAAATTATCGAAATTTTTATTTAATACACACACGTATAAATGAAATTTCATAAGAATAATAACACCCCAATATTATTTTTTGAAAATAGACTTTATTTTTTTATCATAATATATGTATCATGCTTTCTTGATTTTTTTTAGTATTTGAATTTTTATTAAAATTGATGTATGTTATTACACCAAAAGATGCAGTCAATACACCCAGAACTACACCCGTAACCCAAGTTAATTCGCGGGGTTTTTTAAACCCACCCGTGAGATATACATGAAATACGTGCAAAATCATCATTAGAACCATCATACTTGCCGACCATCGATGAACTGATCGAATTAGCCAACCAAAGTTGACCTCAGTCATTATGTATTGAGCATGAAATCTTATTTGTATGTGAAAAAAATTAATAGAAATGAAACTTTATTATACCTTTATTGTGATAAAAAAAACATTTCCTTGAGTTTTTAAGAGTATGCTTTAACTGAATCGGCGCATGTTAGTACATAAATTGACGAAATTTTATATGTATGTTATATCACAAAATTTTATTTAAATTTAATACGTTATTATTTTTTTTATCAAAAATATATATCTCAAAATTTTTTAGGATTTAAATTTTCAATTAAAATTAGAGTATGTTAGAACACAATTATGGATAATTATATTAACGAGTTGATAAATTTCTCAAAATTGGTGTATAGTAGCATACAAAGACTAATGAACTATTAAATGAGTGTTGATATAAAAAATAGTCATAAAATAAAACTTTTATCATAATATATCTTGGTTATTTATTTTTTTAGTATTTTAACTATTAACTAGAAAATATGTATGTTAGCATGATAATAATGGATGAATTCTCATATGTACTAAAATACAAAAAATAAACTAAAACTTTACTATATTATTATTACAATATATATAATACAATCTTGAATGGCTTTAGGGGTTGAACTTTTTTCTTGAAATTAGTTTATGTTATTGCACAAATATTAAAAAATATCACATTCTTGTTAGCACACAAAAAATTATTTTAAAACTAATATTTTATTATTTAACTAAATATATATATCATATTACTTAAGTTTCTATAGGATTTTTTTTTTAAATTAGAGTATGTTAAAAAAATATGGATAAAATCTCATATATGTTATTGAATTGAAAATTTTCTTAAAATTGTTTTCTATTAGCACACAAATATTAATGAATGCTCATATGAACACTTGAAAATAATTAGATAATAATGCCTTGCTATTTTTATTGTAATATATCTATCATACTTTCTTGATTATTCTAATATTCAAACTTTTAGCTAAAATTGATACATGTTAGCACATCAAATCTGGATGAAATATCATATGTTCGTTTATAGAAAAGAATTTTTTAATGATCTTTATTATATTTTTATTTCAATAAATATTATAGTTTCTTTGAGCTTTTAGGGGTTGAACTTTTTCTCGAAATCAGTGTATGTTAGCACACAACTATTGATGAAATCTTAGAGGTAAGTTAGCTTAAAGAAATTAAAATTAATATATTTTTAATTTCATAATCAAATGTATATCTTATTTTAATTTTTGACTAATTACACTTTTAGATAAAATTAAAGTGTATTTGAATGCAAATATGGATAAAATGTCAAAAATATATAAATGATTTAAAAATTCTCTAAGTTTGTATATATTATCACAAAAATATTAACAAATCTTTTGGAATGTTTAAAAATAAAAAATATATTTATAGCATGCTTTCTTTATTTTTTTAATATTTGAACTTTTAATTAAAATGGATGTATGCTAGCATATCAAAAATGCATGAAATCTCATATTACACCATTTTTGACTAAAAATTCAAATAATAAAAAATAATAAAAACATGATATATATATTTGTGAGATTACATTAATCTTTTTTGTGCTAATAAACACCAATTTTGAGATTTTTTCAACTTGTTAAAATATTTGAGATTTTATATGTATTCATGTTCCAACATAATCTAATTTTAAATCTTCAAAAAATGAAAGTATATGACATGTACTAAAGTAATAAAATGTTGATTTTGAAAATTGCCTTTATGAGCTAAGATACATATGCAGTTTTGTCAATATTTATGTACTAACATATACTGATTTCAGGAAAAAATAAACCCATGAAAAACACAAGGAAATGTTATTTATATTGCAATAAAATTATAATAAAGTTTCATTTATACTATTCCTTTTCACATACACATGAGATTTCATTTGTTTTTTATGAGCAAATATACCTCAATTTTAACTAAAAGTTCAAATATTAACAAAATAAGAAAGCATGATACATATATCATTAAAAAGTAATGAAGCTTGATATATATATATTAACATTCATATGAGATTTTGTGAATCTTTATGTGCTAATATGCGCCAATTTTGAGAGATATCGTAGATATAGGTACGAGATTTTATCCATATATCTGTTCTAATATCATATGAGATTTTGTCAATATTTGTGTGCTAACATAAGCCCAATTTGAGAAAAATAAGAACCAATAAAAAGCTCAAGAAAATATTATATATATTACAATAAAATAATAAAGTATTAATTTGAAATTAATTTTTTATATTAATGTACGTAGGAGATTTCATCCATATTTGACTTGTTGACATACATAAATTTGAACTAAAAGTTTAAATACTTAAAAAACGTGATAGACATATTATAATGAAACGACTAAAGTTTTGGTTTAAAATTAATATTTTGTTTATTAGCATATATATGAGATTTCACAATTTTTTTGTTTATATACCAGTTTCGAGAAATTATTCAACTGATTCATATATATATGAGTTTTATCCATAATTGTGTTTTAAGGTATGCTTATTTTAACAAAAAGTTTAATTTCTTAAATAATAGAAGAATAAGATATATATTTTATAATTAAAATAATAAAATATTAATTTTAAAATTATTTTTATGAGCTAACACACATAAGAGATTTTGTCAATATTTGTATGCTAACATACATCAACTTCAACAAAGAAGGTCAACCCCTAAAAACCAAATAAAATTATATATATTGCAATAAGTTTATGACAAAGTTTTATTTAAAACTAATTTCTGTATTAAGCACATCAAATATGGAAGAAATCTCATATGTATGTTAATATAAGAATAAATTTAATGAGAATTTATTATATTTTTATTGCAATGTATGATATTTTTTAGATTTTCTAGTGGCCTATACTGTTTTCATGAAATTGATGTATTTTAGCACTCAAATAATGGTGAAATATCATATGTATGTTAGCTTACAATATTTTATTTTATAATTAATATTTTATAATTTTATCATAAAATATATTTCCTATATTTTATTTTTTAATAATAAAGTTTTAAAATAAATTAGTATAGGTTAGAACACAAATATGTATATAATCTCACATATTAACGAGTTGAACATTTTTCTCAAAATTAGGGTATATTAGCACACAAAACATTAATGAAATGTCATATGAACATTAATACACAAATTACTAATTTTATGTGACTCTTTGTTATATCTTTATTGAAATAATTCTAATATTTTCATGTTTTTTATAGGTATAAAATATCTTATATTTAAATAGTTGAACATATAGTCAAAATAAATGTTTATTAGCACACAAAGATGAGCAAAATCTCATATAAATGACAAAGCCAAAATAATAATTTTAAAAAATAAAAAAACTATTATTTTTATAATAATATATCTACTATTTTTATTGATTTTCTAATATAAACTTTTAATTAAAATTGATGTATGTTAGCACACCAAATATGGATGAAATCTCACATGCATGTTAATATAAAAATAAAAGTTAAATGAGACTTGATTACATTTTATTGCAATATATATTTTTTCAGATTTTCTGCTGGTCTATATTTTTCCGAAAAATAGTGTACAAATAATGAAGAAATCTCATATGTATGTTAGCTACAAAGTTCAATTTTAAAATTAATATTTTCATAATTTTTATCATAAAATATTTCTTGAGGAATTAAATTTGAAATTAAAACCAAAGTATGTTAGAACAAAAATATGTATATAATGTCATATATATTAACGAGACAAATAAATTTTTAGAATTCATGTATATTAGCATACAAACAATAGTGAAATATCATATGAATGCTAATACACAAATAACTAATTTTATATGACACTTTATTGTATTTTGATTGCACTATTTGTAATATTTTCTTGATTTTTATATGTGTTGAATTTTTCTTGAAATTGGTGCATATAAGCACATGAATATTGACAAGATATCATATGTATGTTGTCACACAAAATTTTATTTGAAAATTAATATTTTATTTTCATACTAAAAAACCATTTTCTTTGAGTTTTTTTAGGAATTGAACTCTAAGTAAAATTACAGTGTGTTAGATCACAATTGTCGATAAAATCTCACATATATATTAACAAGTTGAACAAATTCTCAAAATTGGTGTTTAATACACATGCAGATAAATGGAATTTCATAAGAATAATAACACCCTAATTTTAGTTTTTGAAAATAACAATTTTTTTATCATATTATATGTGTCATGCTTTCTTGATTTTTATAGTATTTGAATTTTTAGTTAAATTGATGTTTGATAGAACATAAAATTTGGATAAAATCTCATATGTATGGGAAAAGAATTAATAGAAATGAAACTTTATTATAACTTTATTACGATATAATAAACTTTTCCTTGGGGTTTTTAAGAGTACGTTTTCCCTAAATCAGTGTATGTTAGTACACAAATATTGATAGAATCTTATATGTATATTATCTCACATTTTTTTAAATTTATTATTTTATTATTTTTTATCAAAAAATATATATCTCAAATTTTATTTTTTTAGTAATTAAATTTTCAGTTAAAATTAGAGTATGCTAGAACACAATTATGGATAAAATATCATATATATTAACGAGATGATCAATTTCTCAAAATTGGTGTATCGTAGCATATAAAGACTAATGAAATATCAAATGAGTGTTAATATACAAAAAATAGTCATAAAATAAATTTTTTAACATCATATCTATCTTGGTTCTTGATTTGTTTTAGTATTTGAACTATTAACTTGAAAAGATGTATGTTAGAACGATAATAATGGATGAAATATCATATGTACGAAAATAAAAAAATTAAACTAAAACTTTATTATATTATTATTGATACAGTCTTGAGTTCTTTTAGGGATTGAACTTTTTTCTTGAAATTAGTTTGTGTTATTGCATAAATATTAAAAATCTCATGTGTTTATTATTGCATAAAAAAATATTTTTTAAATTAATATTTTATTCATCAACAATAACAAAGCCTTTTCCCACAATTAAGTAGGGTCGACTACATGGACTCTATGCCTCCATTTAGATCTATCTTGGGTCAATCTCGGGCTTATAACCAAAAAACTAAGATCCCTTCATATAGTCTCATTCCAATACTTCTTGGGCCGTCCTTGTCCTCTCTTAGCTGGCTCAACATCCCAAAACTCGCATCTCCTAACTGGTGCATCATCTGACCTTCTTTGCAAATGACCAAACCATCTTAAACAATTTTCTCACATCTTATCCTCAGTCGGAGCTACACCAACTTTATTTCTGATTGCATCATTCCAAATCCGATCTTTACATGTGTGTGTCCACACATCTACCTTAGCATTTTCATTTCTGCTACTGCCATTTTCTGTACATGTCTTTAGTTCACTAGCCAACATTCAAATCCATAGAGTATAGCAGGTCTCACAGCCGCTTTGTAAAACTTTCATTTGATTTTTAAAGGAATTTTCTTATCATAGTCAATATTTATGCACTAACATACACCGATTTCAGGAAAAAACAACCGTCTGAAACACTCAAAGAAATGTAAATTATATTGCAATAAAATTATAATAAAGTTTCATTTATATTATTTCTTTTCACATAAATATGAGATTTATTTCGTTTTTGATGTGCAAATATACATCAATTTTAACTAAAAGTTCAAATACTAACAAAATAAGAAAGCATGATACATATATTATTATAAAAATAATAAAGTGTGATACATACATACATACATACATACCTACACACACACATATGCAAATTAACATTCACACACACATGTACATATTAACATTCATATGAGATTTTGTGAATCTTTATGTGCTAATATGCACCAAGTTTGAGAATTTTTTAACTCGTAGATATATATGAGATTTTATTCATATTTCTGTTCTAACACACTCTTATTTTAAGTAAAAATTTATTTTTTAAAAGTTAATTTATATTTTATTGATAAAAATAATACAAATTTTAAATAAAATTTTGTGTGCTAACATACATATGAGATTGTGTCAATATTTGTATGCTAACATACACCCATTTTGAGAAAAATACCAACCCATAAAAAAACTCAAGAAAATATTATATATGTTCTAATAAAATAATAAAGTATTAATTTAAAATTATTTTTTTGTATTAATGTACATGTGAGATTTCATTCATGTTTGACTTGTTGACATACATAAATTTGAACTAAAAGTTTAAATACTTAAAAAAGAAAGAGTGGTAGACATATTATGATGAAACAATTAAAATTTTATTTTAAAACTAATATTTTGTTTATTATATTTATATGAGATTTGTTAATTTTTATTTGCTAATATACATTCTTTTTGAGAAATTATTCAACTCACACACGCACGTACGCACACACACACACACATATATGATATTTTATTCATATTTGTGTTTTAATATACGGCAATTTTATCAAAAAGTTTAAAAATTAAAAAGAATAAGATATTTATTTTATGATAAAATAATAAAACATAAATTTTAAAATTATATTTGGGTAATTTGCATAAGAGATTTTATCTATATTTGTATGCTAGCGTACAACCCCTCATAATTAAAGAAACTTTTACATATATTAAAATAAAATTATGATAAAGTTTAATTTAATTTTTTTATTAACATACATATGAGATTTCATCTGTATTTGATGTGCTAATATACAACCATTTTTTTCTAAAACTTCAAATATTAAAAAAAATCAAGAAAGAATGATAGAAATTTATGATAAAATATTAACATTTTTTAAAACATTTTTTTGTTTTTTAACATTCCAATAGATTTGGTTAATCTTTATGTGCTAAACACAAAATTTTAGAAATCTTTCAACTCGTTAATATACATATACATATATATATATATATGACATTTTGTCCATATTTGCATTCAAATACAGTTTACGATAACAATAAAATATTATATTCTATTCTTTTAGGCTAACATACGTATGAGATTTTGTCAATAGTTGTGTGCTAACATATGTTGATTTCAGGAAAAATGTTTATCCTAAAAACCTCAAAGAAATTGTAATATTTGTTGAAATAAAATTATAATAAAGTTTCATTTAAAATTTCTTTTCTATAAATGTGTTATATGTATGTGTGTGTGATTTTATCTAAATTTGATGTGCTAACATGCATCAATTTTAGCTAAAAGTTCAAATACTAAAAAATCAAGAAAGTTTTATAGATATATTACAATGAAAATAATAAAATGTTATTTTCTGACATTCATATGAGATTTCATCAATAATTATGTAAAAATCAATATTGAGAAATTATTCAACTCACTAATACATATGAGATTTAATCCATTTTTTTATTATAACGTACTCGAATTTTAATAACAAGTTATTATTTCTATAAAAACTCAAGGAATATGACATATATGACAAAAATATAAATTAGAGGGTTGACGAAGAAGAGAGGGGGGATTCGAGTAATTGAGAGCCAAGATTGTGATGGATGCTATATCTAGAAAATTAAATTGAGTAATTAATAAGCAATGAGATAATGATAATCAAATTGAATATTCGAAAATTTTTAAAAATGATGATTTGAAGGTTGTTTCGACAGTGATTTTGGGTTTAAATTTAGTGATTTAGTTAACCACCGTTGATTCTATTCGGAAGGCTACTAGGAGATGTCGCACCTTACTCAAGGAAAGATGCCACCGCAATTCAATATTTTCCTATATATATATATAGAGAGAGAGAGAGAGGAAAGCGACATGGTCCTTCCAATGTGACATGGTCCTTCCATCCCTAAGGAAGGCCAACGATCCCATACGTCTATATTTAATCGTTGGTTGTTTTTAAATGCATGTTTAATTATTATTTAATTAATCAAAAATCAATTTTCGTCATTGTTCATTATCTAAATATAGTATGTAACAACTTAATTTATCTCCTCACCAATATCTCTCCTAATCTTTCCATTCATTTCAAAATCCCCCCACACACATACACCTAAAATATCTCCTTCTCCGCCCTCTCCATCTCTACCATCGCTCGTATCCTTGTCTGCCTCCGTCTGGTGTGGCTCGTCTCCATCTCCGCTGTCGCTCTTCTCCGTCATCGTCGACATGTATTTGTCACGATCCTTGCGTACAACGTAAACGATGCTTCGGATGATGGCAACGAGGGGAATCATCGATACTGAGATGATGATCATGCGCTTCTTGGAGCGGTTTTCAGCGTCATGCGCGACCTTTTGGCAAGGCGTAAGTGGATCGACAACGACGTGTAGATCTTCAGGTAGACGGCAATGAAAATGCGTAGATCAACGGCATCGTGTATAGACCTTCACACATGCGACAACGACAATTCGTAGATCAGCGGCGACATGTGTGTAATACGGTGGTGGTAGGCAGGAGGCCATGCAACCATTATATCTTACATATTTCATGTGTATTATACAATTTTTGATATGTTTTATGCAATTTTGATATGTATTATACATGATTGATGTGTATTTTTACATATCAATTGGACGCAGATGACAATTGAATTTTCAGACATCTTGTATATTTTTGATGTGTATTATACATTTTAGACGTATATTATATAGTTTGGATGTGTATCTTACGAAATTAAAATTTTCTTTGTAGAATGCCGTGCAACTTTTACAAAAAATTTACAGATTTCACACAAATCACCAAAAATAAAAATACTTGCAGAAAATATAAACATAATCAATATACTAATATGAATTATATTCTACAAACTACCATACAAACTTTACAAATGAGTGATGAATTTTGAAGGAACCATGGATTTTACAAAAAAACCATTCAATCTCTACAAAAGGAACCACTGACTTTACAAAAAAATGCGAGAATACAAACATCCACACGACGTATGTTGCCCAGTATAAAATAGGACATTATCTAAATAAAGCATTGCAAAAAAAACAAAAAATAGATCTAACTAAATTTAGTATTTCGAAATATTAAATGGTATGTATAATTAATGCAAAAGATGAAGACCAAAATATCTTTTTGGACAAACAAATTGATGACGCCATTAGATTTGGATCTAATGACTATGATCGTTGACCTTCTTTAGAGATGGAAGGACCATGTCCTGTTGAAAGGATAACCTATATATATATATATATATATATATATATATATATATGGATTTAATGGGGCTGTCCCCTATTTCCGATGTTTTTTTTATTTTTTTTGAAAAATAAAACCATGTAAATTCATCCCTATATCCCTACTACATACCATGTATATACATATACATATACAGATTCCAAGATTGATAAAAAAACGTAGTTGATAAATGTTTTTTATGCAACTGTCATTTAACCAAATAAACTAATATCTTCGTATAAATTTCTGCAAAAAATAGATACCGTGATTGATAATTAAAATATAGATACTCCATATTACAAAATTAGGTAATGCCTTAAGTTAGCTTTTAATTCAACCGACTACACGATTAGATATCCCATATTTGGATGGAAAACGTATATTTCTTTTGGATTTTTTACACTTTTACTCCTTTGAGATTTTGTTATTACAGTTATGCCCTTCTCTTTTTGCAATACTACTTATGCTCCTACCTTCTTGAGCAATTAACCGTTATGCTCCTCGAGTTAGTTACGTCTATTTCCTTTCTAAATGAACGTTATTAAGGAGCACAAAAGAGCTCAACCAATTGGAAAGAAAAAAAGAAAGGTACATATGTAATTTTATTAGAGCTCGAACCCCCTTCCTAGTGATAGCAGGTCGGGTTTGGGGCGGATATCAATATTCTCAAATCCACACCTGATATAAAATCACTATCCATACTCGTTCATTTATTAAACGAGTAATTTCTAGCGGGTACCCATATACCCGACGGATACCTGTTTACCCAATGTTTACCCACATATTCGACATAATAAAATTTTACTCTATTAATAAATGTACATAAGATTTTCACACATATGTTAAATGGAAGAATATCACATGATAGGTTGTACACAAAGATGTGCAATGTATAGGGGATGTTAAAGATTTTTAGATGTTTAACTCTTGAGGGTTGATAATTTTTATTTATTGAAGATACAAAAAGTAGTTGAATATGAGTAAATTGATGGAGAGAAGAAAATTGAGTTGGATTTTGATATATATGTAGATCGATATCTATTAGATATGAGGTGGATTTTATGGGTTTAATTAAAATGCAACACACATATCTATATCTATATTTATTTTTATTCGAGTTTGGAGCGAGTTCGGATATTACCATGGAAATCCCAAACCCTTACACATGCCTGCATGAGTAGCAAATTCAAAATCCAAGCTCGTCCAAAAGTAAATGAAGACGTATTTCGGATGACGGATTTGAGTGGGTATAAACAGATTAAAATCCCTACCCAAGTGCCCATCCATCCCCCACTACAGTACTGCCTACCCCTGCACCTCGCATATAGCCCCCCTTCTCCTGTGGGGAACGGATCCTCTGCTGTAGGGAGATTTGCAGCAGAGGTGCTATAATCCTCTCTAGGCTATTTTTATGATTTTGTTTTCAAAATTGTATAGATTGAATTTTAGTTTAATTCTCTACCTATCCTCCAAATTTAATCCAAATCCGAGCTAATTTGCTATTCTATCTTAATGGTCAAACATTTGATCATAATCTAAGCAACTTAAATTCGATTTAAAAAAGATCCGAATGTTAGATCATTAAGATAAAATATCAAATAAGCTCGGATTTGGATGAAATTTGGAGGATAGGTAGAGAATTAAACTAAAATACAATCTATACGGTTAGAACTAGTGTATGATCCCGCACTTCGCGACGGGTTGGAACGGATACAATCATTTGTAATATCTTTAAAATTATAGAAATTAAGCAAGACTTCAAATCAAATAATGAGGGTTGTCTAAAATACATTAAATATCTTTTCAATTATATCAAAGCCTCATATGGTCTCACCTACACAATATTGCGACCCAATGATGTAGCTACATTGAGGTGGTAGACAATATATGTGAAAACAGAAGAGAATGATACACATATTTTTTTTGGAAAAAATTTGGATACTTGAAAAATTATAGATAACTTATATTGATCAGATGTTACAATAGAATAATAAAACAAAGTTTTTTAAAAAGAAAATAGATAAATTATGCCAGTGAAAAGAATAAATTGTTAACAATGTTTAAAAAATAAATCAACTTCAATATATGAAAATACATGCATGCATTTAACAAATAAACAAAAGCATGAAAGTATATAGGGTGATAATATAAATCAACATAACACTCAGTGGGATACAAAATCCGACATCAAGGTAGAATAGTGGAAGAAGGTAGACTATAAAAATAATCAATGAGGTCAATTGATAAACCTTAATTCTAACATAAAATTCGAATTTTGTAGAAATGATAAGCATGCTATGTACACAGTGAAATACGAATGCGTGTATTTGAAGTAAAATCTAAAAAGAAATACCTACATAATCTTTAGAAATAAAATTTTGAAAAAATATGACAAAATAAATATATGTTACCCATATAGAATCTGTTGCATGCATGACATCTATTTATATGCTTGTACACATAAATCTTTGATAATGATAATTTATTTCCCACAATGTATTTATTGTAAGACTTTAATATATATATATTATTGATTTTAAATACTTTTAAGGTCAAGTTTATTTCTTTTTTATCAATATGAATGCGTTAATTTTCATCAACATTTTGAACGTTTTAACATTAAGTTATTGAATTAAAAATGCATAAGCACATGTAGATAATATTAAGACTTGTAAATTTATTTTTTAAAAAAATTATATAATTTTACAATACTAAGAAAGAGGAATGATAAAGTAGACTTTCTTTTGCATTATCATTGATACTTATATTCATAGCTCACGTTTCAAAAGCAACACTAAGAAAAAATCACCGCGGTCAAAAAAGTTATTTATATATAATTTCTACGGTAAACAAAATATCAATATAATTAAATTCTAAATTACTTTTTATATATTTTAATTAAAGAAAAATATATAGTATTTTATAATCTACAAATATACTGAATTAGATATTTATGGAAAAGATAAATGCATCATACAATATAATGAATTGATATTTAATTTTTTTAAACGCACATACGATGGAGTTTATTTATATGAATGTATTGAAAATCCTTCTCGATAGGGATAGTGAAATATTAATATTTTTAGTAATTTATAAATGAAATCATACAAAAGATACGTATGCAATATAGAACTTTTCAAACTCATATACGGGAAAATCCCATATAAGAGGAATACGTGTATTATTTAATACATGATGGTATGATTCTGAAAAAACTACCAGTAAAAAATATGGCAAAGCAAGAATACTTTTTATCATCCATACAAAAATCCAACAATTGGAATGACTGAGATCAACCAGATAAAATCCTAAAATAAATATTTGAAATATAAATCTAGGTAATTAGTTAAAGGCAATGCTCTAATTTGTATAACAATATTTATATTTTTCTATGGAAGGTTCCTGACCTATACAGGAAAATATAGAAGTAAACAATTTAACTATTATTATATTAGAAAATATAGAAAGTAAACAATTTAACTATTATTATAATATATTCAGACAGAACAACAAATAAATTTATAAAAATATAAAATTTTCGTTTATTTATTTTTTTGTGCATAGTTAAATATATTAGTTGAGGTATTCTTCTTATCAACAAATATTTTCATGACTTCTATAATAGATTTTACTCAACTTTAGATATAATGGCTAATTAATATCATATTTGTTTTGATCAAATATAGGAGAGAGAGGCTTCAAACACATATGTATTCCAAATATAGGAGAGAGAGAGAGAGTTTGTGAGAGAGAGGGTGATCGTGTGTGAGGATTTAAATGAGAGAGAGAGAGTTTGTGAGAGGGGGAGATCGTGTGCGGGAATATAAAAAGAGGAGGGGGGGGGGGAGATGAGTGCGTATGAAAGAGAGGGGAGAAATGGAGAGGAGAGAGGGAGAGAGAATGAGTGGATAGAGAGAGAAAGAGGGAGAGAGAATGAGTGGATAGAGAGAGAAAGAGGGAGAGAGAAAGAGGGAGGGAGAGTGGTCGAGAGAGGGGGAGTGAGTGGAGAGAAAGATAAAGAGGGGAGAATGAGTGGGGAGAGAGGGGAGACGGAGAGGGAGAGACGGGGGAAAGAAAGGAGAAGGTATCCACGTGTCTGTTGAAGGGAGAGGAGATGGGGAAAACTCGGGTATTAGTTAGATATATAGATTTGAAGCCAAAATCATAAAAATAGCCTAGAGAGAATTACAGCACCTCTGCTGCAATCCTCCCTACAGCAGAGGATCTGTTTCCTCTCCTGTGACGAACCCCCTCGACGCCCCTGACCCTTGCCTTCCACCTCCAGCGATAAAGACCTCTCTGTGACGACGTTCTGTCCTTTGCAGTATAGGAGAAGCCGACGACCGACAATTAGCAGTGTGTGAGGAAGGACTTGATGATGGAGGAGCTCTTCCTACTTCAACCTCGACTATGGCAAGCCTTCCTCCTCATATGCTCTCTTCTTCTCATTCCTTCCTACACCTTCAACCGAAGAAGAATCTACTACCCTCCCCGCCGCCGCCAACCTCTTCGGCTCCTCCCTACCTTACCTCCGACTCTCCTCACCAGAGTCAGCCATCTCCTCCGAACCCCCACACTCTATCCCCATGCTCACGCCTCCATTCAATGGCCCCACGACGTTTGAATTCTTTACGAACCCTGTTTGATACAAATCCGAGGAACATGGGCTTATCATGATGCGGTACTCTCGCAGTTGGCTCCTTTCATCTCTCTTGGTCTCTCACGTGTGATCGGCGACCTGCTCCTCTCGACGGTGCCCTTGTGAAAGTTTCTGGTCAGATCTGACTACCATAGGCTCTACAACTTCTCCACAGTGGCAGCTCCTGCACTTGACAAAGCCAAGAAGACAGGTTTCTGTCATGGCAAGTGGCTCTTCTACGACTGTGGAAGAACAATACAAAGTTGTCGATCACGAAGATGGAATTGGGATTAGCTCTACTTAATCTATGGACTTGATATTGCATTGCCCATTCCCCTTCCAGCCTTCAAACGGAAGTACCCCAAAGAACTAAGCATCGAGTTTGGACAGCAAACGTCCACACAAAGACCTCGTGAAATCATAGATACATGGTACTGACGGTCTCTAACATTCCATGCTTTAAAACAATCGAATTTTATGGATCCAAAACTGACACCAATTCTCAAGGTCGTTGATTTCTAAAAGTTTTTTCTAACGTCCTTCATTTACAGAGAAACTAAAACAAATGTTACAGCCACAGCTAATTTTTAGCAGAGCATCTCAAGATAGCAAAGGTGAATTGTTTGCTGATCATCATATATCGGCGATATTTCCCTCTTTTGAGTTCTCTCCTGCGGCTGTTTCTATAGAACTTCGCAGGGAGGCCTGAGGACTGAATTGCCTCAGGAGAAAAAAATCAAGCCATTGGTGCACCGATAGAGTCTGCAAGTTCCTCCAGAAGTTGCTTTTGCTCCACGGAAACACAAGACTGCAAAGGCATCACAAGCAACCATCCCAAATATTAAACAGTCTAAATCAAACTTTTACTGGATGACGAAAAGAACTAAACATTACAAGCAGGAATGTTTTGACGCCCCCCCCCCCCCCCCAAAGAAAAATAAAAATAACAGTGTAGAAATGCAGGAGTTACCTGAATAGCCACCTCAATATCTCCTGATAGAAAAGATGTGAGCTCAAAGTTCATCTTCAAACGGTGATCAGTCACTCTGTTATCCTTATAAAAATAGAATGAAAGTCAATAAGATGAGTGCTACTGCACCTAGAAAGTGTCACGGAGAATCCAATTCCAATTAAGGGCGCATTTTGATGCAGGACTAACTCTTTTATCAATTTTGGGTGAAATACCTTTTTAAACTAAATGATACAAATTATTATTTTTGCCGTTTTCAACTCGAGATGTATTTTTCAACCAATACAGATTTACCTTCCAGATGCAGGTACCTCTTTTAGAAATAATCATATATACAAATAACATGTTTTACCCACCAATATAGTCTTCTATTATTACTAGTAACCAGTTTTTTTTTCGATGAATTCGACAGCTGACCCGCGAGGAATTTTCGTGCCAGGGATAAGATGTTATACTTATTGCCCCTGGGCGGTACCCAAATTTTTTTATTATATACTGTAGGTAAGCTGCCTCTTGAAGAGACGGCTTTGGTTAAGAGAAAGCTGCCTCTTCAAGAGGCGGCTCTGGCTAAAGCCGCCTCTTCAAGAACTGGCCTTGGGCCAGAACATAAAAAAAGAGAAGCAACAACTCTGCTGACAGCTGTTGCCTCTCCTTTTTTTGAAAATATAAATTTGACTGAAATCATACAATATGGTATAACAAAAGTTAGAATGACATGGTTCATAGATTAGTTGATAAAAGGTTCATATAGAACAAGGGAAATCATACAACATGGGAACCACAATACTCAAGAGAACACCCCAAATATTATAAAGAAACATTTACATACGAAGTTCATACAAAATTGGCACGCATGCCTTATATTACAAAAATAATATAGACATCGATCTAGCCTTTACGCTCCCTTCTCCGTTTGTATTGCAATATGATTGGTCTGTCATCGGCCATCGAAGTCTCATGTGCGCTTGGCTCAAATCCATGAAGTTAGCTGTGTCGATCGATATCGGCAATGTTTCTCATATCCGTTCATTTAGCTCCGAGGAAGTTCAATGGGAGAGGTGAGTGACGTGAGGGTCCTACACCCATAACTGCTCGATCCCACCATGGTGCATCCATAACTGCATCCATAAATGCATTAAAAAGGCAGCTCTGGCTAAAGTCACCTTCTATGCCACATGTTTCATATTGGGATTGAACTGTGTTCTCCCTCATATCCATCTCATTATGAATCCTCTTGCTCTTTGGTCGCCCCCTTTTCCTTATCCTTGTATCACAGGAATCACAAGTGGATGATCGAACCTGAGCCACTTATCTCTGTCACCTATCGGGTAAAATAATCCCTTGTAGATGTGAGATTGCGCTTGCCATGTATACCAAGGACCTATGTATTCTTCCACATCAGTGTTCAAGTGAGATAACACGGCACATACATGAGAGCATGGGATTTTATGAGTTGCCATTTCTGACAAGTACATGATGCATCGCTAACCAAAATTAATAACGGGTCTGCAGTGTCTGAAGGCCGGAAAACAAGGCCTAAATGCCCAGAAGGCCCTCTCAAATAGCTCCTTCATTCATTGTTGTTGTGTCTATTTCTGTAACCCAACCTGGAATAGCCTCTTCAAAAGTCCTAAAAAGACACGGAAGTTCGTTGTACGATTTTATCCAATCTCCATAAACCATCTATATTCCCTTCCTTCTTGCATCCCAAACCCTCCTGCTGACTTGGAAGCCAAAGTCATCTTGAATTGATGTCTGTAAATACAACACCTTCACTGAGGGAGATATTTTGATTTGATTAAGAAATTTGAGTGCCATGAAGTTGCAATCCAGTTGTGGTGATCTTGATAGCACGATTCAAGCAATTATGCGGCTTATCAACCATTAAGATAACAAACTGTCCATCAATTGGTCAATGATGATCACACAATCTCCACAAGCATCCCATCCCCGTTCGATGCAGTGCACATCCCAAGCCTTCTTGTCTGATTCAACTACCGTGAAGTTGTAATGTTGTTTAATGTGGAACACCTTCATAGAGTACACTAGGTCATTTTGCATTTGAAAAGCATCACATTTTTCAACTCGTTACTCAGACTGATTCCATCATCACATTTCATGCAATCTTCACCATTCAAAATATAAAAAAATGTTCAGAAATGGTATGTCAGACACGATCCGTGTTCCCAGATAATACTGCTCCTCACTATCATCATTTTCCATCTCGTCGTCGGTATTTTGAGGCGAGGGTTCCATCAACCTATCAAGTTCTAGATCATTAACATGAGCTCCTACACAAGGATCCATATTCACCACATGAACGGATGTATTTCCACCTTGAGGTACATATCTATGAGGTACTGATCCATGCATAAAAGCAGTGACAGTAAATATCACAAGTCGATATGCAACACCCATCTCCTCGGCATATTCCACAATCTCTTGGACATCATCATCGAACTCGACGCACCCTATGTAAAACGTTACACCATCTTGGGACATTATATGGAACACCTGCAATTCGACTCCTTGCGATAAGTCCATCTTGAACACGAACTTGATGTGCTCAATCAACCCCGTGAATTGACATTTCGTGACCAATCTTGATGATTTTCATACGACCTCCGACATAGGTCATGTCCTTACTCGACTTCGAAATTGTTCCATCATAGTTACAAAAACAACGAACTTCGTGAGACATCCTAAATTACATTAGGTCGACAATAACTGATTAGTGACGAAAAAACATCTATAATTTAGCACATCCCACATACCACTAAAAACCCCTAAAAAATCCTAAATCCACAGTAGGCAATACCTTGAGGTTGGGGAGGAGGAGGAGTGGAGATGGTCGGAGGTGGCGGGCACGTAGCGCGAAGGAAGCCGACGATGAGGACGGGGCGACGGGTCGCAGCGGGGGCACGGACGAGGGGAGAAACACCTTCTTACTGGAAGGGAAACGAGGACGGGGTGGGTTCTGTTCGCCCGCCTGCGTGTTTAATCCTCGACCAAAGCCGCCTCTTGAAGATGTGGCTTTCTCTTAACCAAAGCCGCCTCTTCAAGAGGCGGCTTACGTACGGTATATAATAGAAAAATTGGGTACCGCCCAGGGGCAATAAGTATAAAATCTTACCCCTGCGACAAAAATTCATCGCTGACCCTCTTTTGTGATGAATTCGACAACTGACCCTTTCGGGCCACTATACAAAGATTCTGATATTTCCACACCAATATCGATTAATCCCACACAAAACTTCCATCTATATTTGATAAAGCAAGCCAGTATATACATTCCACCTATAGAGTTTAAGCAAATTAATGAACACGAATGTATCTCCTCCTACCCCAGCTACTCTCTAATGGCTTCCATGTTGGGATATCACATTAAACCATAACCCCTTAACGGAAATGACCTATCATCCACCTGCAATATCGAGGAATAAGTCATCATAAATGCGGATTGCATTTGATTCGGTAAATATATCTTACAACATTATAAAAGGGATCCATAAGGTTTGTTTCAAGACTGAGGAGCCTAAATTTGCACTGGTGGGGATGAGATTATGCGAGCAAATATACAATCAATAAACAATCTACGATGCACATATATTTAGACTAAGTTCACCTTATACAATGGCCACGTCTTGTGAGTGAGCTTGGCCTTCCACTAACAAACACTGAATATAAGAACTACTTTTAGGGTCTATTCGTTTGAGGAATAAGAAGGGATATCCTTTATTATTCCTCTCCCACCATAGATGGTCAACGTTTTGGTCCTGAAGTTAAAATGATGAATAAGGTTTCCATCACTCTCCTCCATCATAGGCTTCTCCCCTCTAAAAATACAAATAACTACCACTTATTTAACAATCTTATGTAGCATAACCCCCTTATCCCTTGTTATCATCTCCCTCCTATTGAACATTGAAGAACAAATAACTACCGCTTATCTCTCCTTAATCCTCCTTATCCTCTCCTTTCAAATGAATAAAAATAATATCTTATCCCTCCTTATCCATTTCTCTCATTCCTCTACTGAACGACCCCTTAGTACAATCTCCAAATAATTTACAGAACATAAAATATACCACAAATTTTTTGAGAAATATATACCACAATTTGCTCTCTACACAAGGACTTTAACAGAGAACGACTCAAGGCATGCAACCTTATCAAGGGTTTATCTTCCATTTGGGAAGAAATACCTTTACATCTCTTAGACAAGAATAAAAATAAATATAAATCAACAACAACAACAACAACAAAGCCTTTTCCCACAATTAAGTAGCATCTGTTCCGCCACGCCCCCTCTACGCATGCAACACGGATTCCTGAGTGCACACGTCGGGGGAGGGACGTGCAATAAAAGTAAAAAAAAGTAAATATAAATACCTTTAAATAATGCCTTTTAAAAATGAAAGGAAAATAAAATACTAACAGAGTCAATCGAAGCAGATGGTTTTGGAGCAAAACTTGAAGGTGCATAAAAACATAAGAATCGAACAACTTAACAATCTTTCTCTTGCCTAAAAAACTTACTAAAGAATATCTCAAAGAATATCTCTTCAGCATTGTTGAGAAATATTTTATCTTTTCCTATTTCATGTATTTTTATTTCTGTTGAAATATGAGAAGCGGAAGAGGAATCGATAAAACAAGAAAGATAAACATGAAGAACAAGGATTTAACGTGGAACCCTACTCCCTAAGGAGCGGGATGAAACCACGGGAGAAGCCCTCAAAGGGGTAGGATATTCTATTAGAATTCTCAATGAGTACAAGGGGTGTGGGGCTCCTTATATAGTCCACAGACAGACCAGAGTCCCATCGCTCATCCATGTGGGACTAAAGATGAGTAGGGTAATTGGATCATGGCAAGATCTAATACCTACCTATTACATTCTCCAACACTCCCCATCAAGCTGGAGCTGAGAAAGCTGCAGCTTGCAACAAAAAGAAAGTATACACCACATTTTTACACGATACATCACAAGAACACATGTCCGCTGCTGGTAGAAGACCTCACACGAGAACAGGTCTGCAACTTTCAGAACATCGGAACATATCTCTGCCATGCCTGTAGAGCCGTTGCGATATCAGGTCACCGGAACGTATCTCTGTCGTGCCTGCAGGTCATCGGAACATATCTCTGTCGTGTCTGGAGAAGAATCGCTGCAGAAGAAGTCCAGCACGGGAAACTGATAGTGTTAGAAAAATAAACATGCGGAAGCGAACATGGAAAAAGATAAAGAAATATAAAGAAGACGGGATTTTACGTGGAACCCTACTCCGTGAGGAGCGGGATGAAACCACGGGAGAAGCCCCTTAACTGGGCGTGTTTGTCTATTGACTTTCTCAATGGTTACAGGAGGCCTGGGGTCCTTTATATAGCTTCTACAGGGCCTCCAAGTCCCACCACTAGGCGGTATGGGACTAAACTCAGTGGTGGGGTAAATGGATCCTGGAGGTATCCATTTACCCACCTATTACATAAGTGACGCATGCTCCAAATACTCTAACACTCCCCCTCAAGCTGGAGCATGCAATGCTCAGCTTGGACAAACAGGAAGAAACTCAACTCACAATACATGACACTACAGACAATATCAACCCAACGCGCACAGCTGCTGCAGTCGAGGACGTTACTTCTCATGGCGTGCATGTGAGGAGGACGAACGTGGCTGGAGTGTCTATCTGGCTCAGAGAATGGTACTCTACTGTGGAGTCCCTATGATACCACATGAAAACCCTTGCCCTTAATGGCATAGGGAATAGTCCTCTGCTCTGGAGTCCCTATGGCTCACATGAAAGCTCTGGCCGACCAACAAGAATGACAAATGATTGGCATGCGTCATCGTCGAGTCTGAATCTGAAATTTGTAGAGTCTGAATATCTGACCAGTCTGGAAAGTCTGACATCTGAATCTTGGAACAAGACCTGTGACTCTACATATACTCCCCCTTTCTCCCATACTGGTCGTAATGACGTTGGTGACCACGTTGGGAGAAGATAAGATAATACATAATTATGGGGAAAAACAAACCATGAACTTGCGGCTTTTTATCATTTTTTTTAAGCCGTCATCTTATTATTTTTTTTTTCGTAAGCCGTTCTTTTTTTTTTCTTCGGCTTTTGCATCATTTTTTTTATTTGCGTACGGCTTTTTTTTCCTACATGTATGCGCCTCTTTTGCAATTTTTTTTAAATATATATACTCGGCCAAAATAGGCCCTCAAAGTAGCCCCTTCCCCTTTTTTTTTGGACTGCCTCCCTCATTTTTTTTTACACGGCTGGGCTCATGGGCCATACAGTAAATGACATTTTTTTTATCGGCAGGCCACTCTCTTTCCCCCCTCTTTTCTCATTTTTTTTGTTTAAATGAACCCGTGAACCTTTAGGGTTCCATCGAAACAGAGGCCGCCCATGGAGGGCTCCTCATATATCGCCGCCGCCGAGGGTAGGAGATACGGGGGCATCGCCGCCTGATAGACACGGAGCCCTAGAGGGGCATCGCCGCCTGATAGCGGCCGGAGGAGATCGCGCGCAGGGGCTTCATCTCCCCGAGATGCCATCGCCTGGGAGATCTGAGCGGGTTTCGGGCCTGGGCGGTTGGGTGCGCCTGGGTCTGTGCGCGCGATAGGTCTGGGTTGCGCCGCCCGCGTGGCTGAGGGCTCGCCGAGGTGCGCCGAGGGAGAAGTGCGGCACCACCTGGGCTCGCGAAGGATGGCGGCACCGCTTCCTGCGCCGCTGTTGCGGCTTGTCGTGTTGATAGGGCACCGCCTGCGCGTGCTGGAGGAGAATGAGTGGCGGATTCGTGGATGCGCGCCTGGGGGTGCGCCTGGAGGTGCGCCTGGGCCATCGATGCTGCGGGAGATGCCTCCAATGTGCCTGGGGTTGCTTCGGGCGCGGAGTCTTCGTCGATCGGTGCTGGAAGGAGGATGCGAGATCGCCTGAGGTTAAGACTGCGCCCCCTGGAGGCGCTGGAGCATGGGGGTTTCGCCTGGAAGTTTGCGCCTATTGGGTAGGGCTGCTGGATGGAGCACAACAAGGACTTGCGTGAAGATGATGCTCCTGGACTGCGTAGATATGAACACGATTGCCGCAAAAATTAGGGTTCCTTCAGGAACCCTAAAAACTCTCGAAATGAAGGACAAATAATCTTCAAAGCTAACAATGATTCTACTCCTTCATTCTTCTCAAAACTAGGGTTCGAATCAAGACCCTCGAACTAAATCTCGATTCTCAAAATGGATACAAAATAAAGAACATAATGAAAAATTCCGAGAATCGACCCGCTCTGATACCATGTTAGAAAAATAAACATGCGGAAGCGAACATGGAAAAAGATAAAGAAATATAAAGAAGACGGGATTTTACGTGGAACCCTACTCCGTGAGGAGCGGGATGAAACCACGGGAGAAGCCCCTTAACTGGGCGTGTTTGTCTATTGACTTTCTCAATGGTTACAGGAGGCCTGGGGTCCTTTATATAGCTTCTACAGGGCCTCCAAGTCCCACCACTAGGCGGTATGGGACTAAACTCAGTGGTGGGGTAAATGGATCCTAGAGGTATCCATTTACCCACCTATTACATAAGTGACGCATGCTCCAAATACTCTAACAGATAGCGTCATAAAAGAAGAAGTATACGCCCTAACGAAGAATTTGATGCTCGATAAAGACGGATAATCAAAGAAATCTGGAGTGTCGGTCTGTCAGTCGTGGACGTGCAGATGCCCTGAAGAATATAGCTCTGACTCCCCCTTTCTCCCATACTTGATAGAATACGAATCATGAATCATGTTGGGAGAAACAAAACATAAAGATGCATTTTTTTGTACTTCTTTTTTTGCACAATTCATTTCATTTTTCTTAGTCGTTCCCCTTTTTTTCGGTTATTCTCTTCTCAAATTTTTCTCTTTTTTTGAACAAAGAAACATGGCTTAGATAGGTTCAAACCGCGACCAAGGAGGGCAAATAAAAAAGAACTCAGCCCAAAATTGGGCCGAAAGAACACCTCTCTTTCTCTCCGTGTTCCTTTTTTTTAAAAAAAGAATTACAACCCAGCATGGACCGAAACATTGCAGCCCCCCTTTTTTTATTTCACTGCTGCCCGATTGGGCTAAAACATGGCCCCTTTCTTTTCTATTTTAGGGTTTCAACGATGGGAACCTCTATCTTGTTTTTGCCGTTGGCCCTTGATGGGGCATAGAGGAGTTGTCGCTGGAGGCTGCCGAGGTCGATGTCTCGCCACCTGATCAAGATTGAGGGCCTCGCGCCGCCTGCGCGAGGAATAAAGGCGGAGTCGCCACCATCTGGAAGTGCACCTGCAACGAGATGGGAGTGGATCCTATATGCGCCTGCCGCCCCTGCTGCTTGATGAAGGACTTGCGCCACTAATCGAGAAGGATTCTACGCTGCCGCCTGCGAGATTCCAACCTGGAGGTTCTGCCTGGGGGTTCCGACGTGAGAGCCTGCTATGCGCAAGGGCAGAAATGCCTCCTTGTGTCTGCTGTGCGTGCCTTTACGAGAAGGAGGTGCCATTGTTGCTTCGTCTTCGATCTGTGGGTGCGCCGCCTATGCAAAGGTGTGCTGCCTGGAGGAGGTCTTCATCGCATGGATTGGATCATCGGGGTTCGAGAATGGAAGGTACACGAAGGGGAGAAGGCTGCGCTGAGTTGGATCTCCTGGAGTGCACTTGAAATATTATATATATGTTAGATAATAGGAATCAGAAGCAAAACATGGAATAAATAAATAAAACTTAGAAGAACAGCGGGATTTAACGTGGAACCCTACTCCGTAAGGAGCGGGATAAAACCACGGGAGAAGCCCTCAAAGGGGCATATGCTTCATTGCTTTTTCTCAATGGTTACGGGAGGCCTGGGGCTCTTTATATAGCCTCCACAGAGCCTCCAAGTCCCACCACCTGTAGATGTGGGACTAAATTGCTGGATGGGGTAAATGGATCCTGGACCTCCTACAACACAATAGGCGCATATAACAAATACTCTAACACTCCCCCTCAAGCTGGAGCATGCAATGCTCAGCTTGGACAAACAGAAAGAAACTCAACTCAATGCTACAGGACACTACGGACAATAAATCAACTCAACACGCACAACTGCTGCTGTCGAGGACGGTGCTTCTCATGCCGTGCAGGTGAGGACAAACGGGCTAGAGTGTTAGTCTGCTGAATCTCCTCGTCGGAGAGCATGCGCTCTGAACTGCGCCTGTCAGAGTCGCTGCAACTGGAAATGAGTCTTCTCGTCGGAGTACTCTGGCCCGCCACAATAATGTGGACAACTGCTCCATCTCTGAAAAGGGATGAACAGAAAAGGCCGTGGAAGTGCAATCCTCGTCGGAGTCCACGATCGTTGGACAATGGGGTCTGAAATAAGTCTCCTCGTTGGAGAACTGGGTCTCTCCCATCTGGTACAGAGAATGGTACACTACTCTGGTGTCCCTATGATACCACATGAAAACTTTTGCCAACATGGCATAGGAAATGGTCCTCTACTCTGGAGTCCCTATGGCTCACATGAAAACTCTGGTCGAAACAACAAGAATGGATGGAGACCTCTGACAATGATGGCATACAAGTGCTCATCTGAAAATGACTGCATACATGTGCGTGTCTGAAAATGAGTCTCTCTGGAGAACTCGAAAAATGGGTCACTCAAATATGGAGTGCCTCGAACTTGGACTCTGATTAATCTGTCGAGTCTGAACAACTGTGCATCACACATTTGGACTCGGAATCTGAACGTCGAGTCTGAATCTTGCGCATGGAAAATCTTCATCTGAAAGCTGTTGGGAAAATGAGAAAACATGTTTATTCCATACGCTCTAGGCTCTCTTATATAGGGGAGTAGTCTATGGGTAAAATACATAAAGTGTCCAACAGGAAAAAGAAAATATGAGAAAGGTACAGACGAGAATATCATAGACTAAAAAATATCATAGACGACAATATGAGAAAGGTCAAGAAGAAGGATGAATCCATGAGGTTATGCATCGATTATTGGCAGCTGAACAAGAAAACGATGAAGAACCATTATTCATTGCTGCGCATTAATGATTTGTTCGACCAGCTCCATGGATCTTTGATTTTCTCGAAGATCGATCTTCGTTTGGGCTACCATCAGCTGAAGATTCGAGAGTCCGATATTCCGAAGACAACCTTCAGGACTCGCTATGGACACCACAAGTTTGTGGTGATGCCGTTTAGGCTCATCAATGCACCTGCAACATTTATATACATGGTGAACATGATTTTCCGTTCATATTTGGACAAGTTTGTAGTGGTGTTCATTGATGATGAGTTCATATACTCACGGAATGATTGAGATCATGCGAATGATCTACGTATTGTTTTGGACACATTGCGAGAGCACAAGTTATATGCCAAGTTGAGCAAGTGTGAGTTCTGATTATCCCATGTCTCATTTCTAGGGCATGTTATTTCTGGAGTAGGCATCGCAGTTGATCCTGCAAGGATAGAGGCAGTTATGTCTTGGAAGCAGCCCAAGACAATTACTCAGATTCGAAGCTTCCTCAGATTAGCGGGCTATTACAGACGCTTTGTCAGCGGATTTTCACGCATTGTTCGCCCTCTGACACGATTGACGCAGAAGGGAGTTCCATTCATGTGGGATGATTCATGTGAGCAGGCCTTCAGGACACTTAAGGAGAGATTGACGACAACGCCCATTCTTGCACTTCCATCAAGCACGCAGGATTGTGCAGTATATACTGATGCCTCGGGAGAAGGTTTATGAGCGGTATCGATGCAGAGAGATCATGTGATTGCATACGCATCACGACAGTTGAGGCCGCATGAGCGGAATTACCCACGCATGACTTGGAGTTGGCGGCAGTTGTCTTCGCCTTGAAGTTCTGGCACCACTATCTATATCGGGTGAATTTCGAGATCTTCACAGACCACAAGAGTCTGAAGTATATCTTTGATCAGAAGGAGCTGAACATGAGGCAACATAGGTGGCTTGAGCTACTGAAGGATTACGACTGCACGATCTCTTACCATTCCAGTAAGGGAAACGTGGTGGCTGATGCACTTAGCAGGAGAGTACATGCTGAAGGTACGACGAACTGGCTATATACGTGGGATATGCTCGCATCATTGACTGATTGGCATCCTCAGGAGAACGCATCCATTTCTACCGCTATACATCCATGATTCGACAGTTTGTGGGATCGCATTGTTGAAGGCCAGAAGACAGATCCTTGGATTAAAGATAGATACATGCGCGCCGTCAAGGACGAGGTTGATGATTTTGTTGTGACGGAGTCTATTTTATGGAAGGCAGAACGGGTCGTTGTACCCAATGACGAGCAGCTTTACAGAGACATTCTTGATGAGGTACACAGTTCACGGTTATCAATCCATCCAGGCAGCACAAAGATGTACCGTGTTCTGCGTCGACATTTCTGGTAGGACGGAATGAAGCGCGATGTGGCGCAGCATGTCAGCAGATGCATGACCTGTCAGATGGTCAAGGCTGAGCACAGGAGACTACCAGGATTATTGCAGTCTCTCCCCATTCCCGAGTGGAATGGGAGAGGATCTCTATGGATTTCGTTACAGGTTTGTCGAAGACACAAGGTGGCCATGATTCCATTTGAGTCGTTGTTGATAGGTTGACCAAGTCAACCCATTTCATATCTGTCAACACGACTTACACTCCATCCAGATTGGCGAAGCTTTATGTGCAGAATATCATTAGGCTACAAGGTATACCACGATAGGTGGTGTCTGACAGGGATTCGAGGTTTACTTCTCATTATTGGCATCAGTTCATGTCAGCACTACAGATAGAGCTGAAGATGAGTTCTGCTTATCATCTACAGACAGATGAACAGAGTGAGCGCACCATACAGACACTTAAGGAACTACTTCGCACATGCACTTTGGAGTGGAGAGGGTCCTGAAAGGACCATCTGCATTTAGTTGAATTCATGTATAACAACAGCTATCATTCCAGTATCGATATGGCACCATTCGAAGCCCTATATGGGCGGAGATGTCTCACACCTCTCAGTTGGCGTGAGATAGGTGATCACGCTCTATACTCCGTAGATCTCTTGGAGGAGACTGCGAGAACTGTTTATCTTGTGAGACAGAGGCTTCTGACAGCACAGAGTCGCCAGAAGAGCTATGCAGACCGTCAGAGAAGAGATTTGGAGTTTCAGGTATCCAATCTTCTTTTCTTTATTTTGTTACAAATTTAACTTAATCTCATACAAATGACATTCCTATAAATTATAGGTTGGAGATTGGGTATTTTTGCGAGTATCTCCCATGAAGGGAATACAGAGATTCGGTGTTCGTGGCAAGCTGACGCCACGATATGTTGGACCATTTGAGATTCAGGATAGAGTGGGGAAGGTGGCGAACCGAGTAGCCCTTCCTCCACATCTTTCTGCTATTCATGACGTTTTTCATGTATCCAACTTGAGGAAGTATGTACACGACCCTCGACACGTCATCAGTTACAAGAATCTTGACGTGGAGTCAGATTTGACATACGAGGAGATACCCGTGCAGATACTTGACATCACTGTGAAGAAGCTTCGCAGAAAGGAGATTCCATTGGTCAAGGTGTCGTGGCACCGACACGGAGTCGAGGAGGAGACATGGGAAATCGAGGCAAACATGCGGGCTAGATGCCCACAACTTTTCTCAGACAAAGTGTTAACAAGCTCATGTAATGAAATTTGTTAAAGGAACGTGACTTATTTTTCCTTTGAGGTTTTTATGGTCAGATGAAATCCAAATAAGACCTAAAGTAACCTTGACTCGAGTCTCGAGGACGGGACTCCCTTTGAGGTTTTTATAGCACATCCCAGGCGATGGGGGATCTTGCCATCTGCGGCCCTAGCCGCATCTCTGACGGTTGTTCCTGCTCCTCTTCCACAGGCTCCCCTCGAGTGTACATGACACCCTCCTGTGAAAGCTCCTCGCCGCCCTTCTCACGTAAGTAGCGTGAGCCCTCGTGCTCTGATGCGGCGCACTCCCGATTGGCGATGACATCTCCCCCGCGTTGGCCAGCCATCACACCTTCTCCAAGCCCTCGCGAGATCCTTCGCGCGCAGGCCGTGCATACCAGCAGGCAATCCCTCGCGCGCGCCCTCCAACGACGCACGCACGAAGAACCCCCCCCCCCCCCACCCGATCCCTGCGCACGATGCTCCACACCCCGACCTCATGATTTCTCCAGTGGTGCGCGCAGCCCCTCGCGACCATCCCCAACCTAGGCGACAGGCCCTGGCGACATCCCTAGCCACCGTAGGCGGCACGATCCTCTGGCGATGCCTCCCTCGTAGGGCGGAGGGCGATGGACTAGAAAGGGTTCCCCGCTGGGAACCCTAATAAAAGGGGGTCGCTGGGTCTTTTTGTTAAAAAAAATTACTATTTGTTTTGTAAATGCCCAAGTTGGCTGACGGTCATCCATTTCGAGAAAAAAAAAGAGGGGGCATGGCTGCAGTTCAGAAGAGTGAGTTAAAAAAAGGAGAAAGCTGGAAAAAATCAAGATCAGCTTAAAAAAAGAATGATGACGGTGACGGCTATTTGAAATAGCCGATAAAAAAAATGATTTAAAAATTTTAAAAAAATCAATGGCTTCTTGAAAAAAAATGATGATGATGGCTATTAAAAAAAATGGAAATAGCCGTGGAAAAAAGGAGCCGGAAAAAATGCTGAAACGGCCAAATGTTATCCATGTTTTGAGAAGCTAAAAATTTTGTGATCGACTTATTGGTTTCATGTTTTACCCCCATTATTTTGTCTTCTCCCAACTTTGTCGATGTTCGTTTTTCGACAAGTACGGGAGAAAGGGGATGATGGAGCGTTGGTGGCGAGTGAAGGCGAGTGGAGGGGCGAAGTCGGCGAGGAGGGACGATGGGACTACTTCATGTGGGGAGGTTGCGGTGAGGAAGGGGGAGAGTCCTGGGTTTGGTGCTGGGCCTTCACTACATGGTAAGGGTGACGAGAAGCGGGAGAGTGGGGAGGAAGAGTGGGTGCAGGTGTCGCACAGGAAGGTGGGTAAGAGGTGCTTTAGGTGCGGTATGCATGGCCATCTTGCCTCGAGTTGTCGGCTTCCGCCTCGGTGATATGCATGTGGCAAGGTGGGTCATCGGAGAGCGTCCTGCTGGTCCTTTGGTGGTCTTGGTGGCTCTTCCAGGCCTGCCCTGCATGTTCGGTCGGAGGAGCTTACGTCGGAGAAGGTTCGCCTGGGCCCTCTTGGTGATAGGGGGGCTCGCTCTTATGCGCAGGTGGTGGGTGATGCAGGAGTCGGGGTACATGTTGACGGTGCCACGGCGGTGGTGTATGCTGCGGGGGAGACGTCGCACTCGATTTTTGGTTTGCATGGGAAGATGGTGTTTGGGGAGACCGTGCATGGGAAGGCGGTGCATGGAAAGGCGGTGCGTGAGGTGGGGATGCACGGTGATGCTGGCTTCGTTGCGGTTGTGGGGCTTGCACGACGGCCTGGAGTGGTTTGGGATGCTGTAAGGTCCCACCTTCTTGGCTTTCTGGGCCCTCCGTTCATGGGGGATTTCCAAGTTCTTGATTCTTCGCGATGCTGCGTTCGTGACCTCTCCCTGGAGCAACGGGAAAGGCTTATTTGCAATGGCGACTCCGAAGATGTTGTTTGGAGATTGTTGCGGGTGGCTGATGGTGCCTCCTCAGATACTGAGGTCTGTGTGGCGAAGGTGCGTGGTGTGCCTTTTCTCTTTCGAACAGTCCCCGCTTTGTCCAAGGTGCTTAGACCGTGGGGGGAAGTTCTGGCAATCGTGGATGATGTACTTTCACCGGGGGCGGATTGGAAGATCACTCGTATTCTCCTGGAATGTTCAAAGGGTTTTCTTAGCGTTGCGGATGGTAAGGTCTACTTCGGAACTTTGAAGATTGGCCGGTGGCGATTCAAGGTGGAGCTCTCCGTCATCGCCCCTTCGCCGGCGCCGGAGGCTTGCCCTTCGCGTCCGGCTACTTTCGCCGATTCGGATGGCTTGGGGCTTGGGGATGGCGCCTCGTCTTCCGGTTGCCAGGTGGCATGCGTTGGGGGATATTCCGAAGCGTCGCCTTCTGGGTTCAACTTCTCTGGTCCCTTCGAGTGGCATCCTCGGGTGCTGTGTTTGGCGTCTGAATGGGCTGGTTTCTTGGATTTGGCCTCGGTCGAGGAGGATTTGCCTTCTCATCCTCGGGCGTTTTTGTCGGCTAAGGTCGTGCGGGTGAATTTCTCGGGGCCTGTGCCCGCTACTGGTGCGATGGGCTTTAACGGATCCCTTAACTTCGAGTCTTGGGCAACAAAGTGGCGGCCCTGTGACCCGGTTATGCTGCCCGATTCTTCTCTATTGCTGCCCGACTCTTCTTTTTCGAGGCACGACTCCTCTTCGGGCTTGGCCCATCGGATCCAGTTGGAGGAACTTGGTGCACCCTCGGATGTCGAATTGTTTCCTTCGCCCGCTAGTACTCCGGTTGTGGTCTGCTCCCCCTTCCCCCCTCTTCGATGGGTCGGGAGGCTTCTTCGGTGTTGACTCCTTCCGGTGGCTCCTTCGGGCTCTCTTATGATGGGGATGCTCCTTCCGCGGTGGGAAGCCTTTCAGACAAGCGCTCAGGGAAGCGATATCGGAGGCGTAACCGCTCTCAACTTGGCTCTTCGGTGCAGCATTCTTGTCCGACGTTGCGGGATTCTGTGGCGGAGGCGGCTGGCCTCAGTGTGATCGGGGGGAGCTTTGCAGGTCCTTAATGAAGGTTCTCTCTTGGAACGTTAGAGGACTTGGGGAGGCTGATAGGCGGCGATCGTTGGGGTTGCGCTTCTCAGAATGGGGCTGTGATATTGCTTTTATCCAAGAAACGAAATCGATGGGGGTGGATGATTCTTTGTGGTGGTCTTTCGGTGCGAGCGCTATGGACGAGGTTAGGTCGGTGGATGCGGTTGGGGCGGCGGGAGGCGTCTTGCTGGCGTGGCGCTCTACGGTTTTCTCCTTCTCCTCTATGCGGGTGGGAAGGCATGTACTGTCGGTGGTATTGAATCGGGTTGATTACCTGGGCCCTATTGCTTTCTCATGTATTTATGCGCCTACGTGCCACGTCCTCAGGAGGGAGCTGTTGGATGATCTTCGGGATGCGGCCTCCGCTTTTGAGGGCCTCCCTTGGCTTTTGGGGGGGGGATTTCAACGTGACTGCTCACTCTTCGGATCGTCCACGGGGCCGGGGGAGCCAGGATCCGGGCTCGCGCGAATTTGTTGAGCTTTTGGATGAGTTAGCTCTGGAGGGGTTGGTCCCTGCTAATATTTCTTACACCTGGAGGAATAATGCGTCTCGATCTAGGATTGATCGATTCTTGGCTAATGGGAAACTTATGGAGGCTTTCCCTCTGTGTTCGGTGTCTTCTCGCCCCCGCTCATTCTCTGATCACAATCCTATTTTGTGGGACTCTGGGGAGGACCTTCGGCCGAGGGGTCTTTTTCGCTACGAGAAATGCTGGTTTTTGGAGCCTAACTTCAAAGATATGGTTAAAAATAACTGGAACCAGGCCTCTTATGCGGGGTCTGCTGCTCATAGACTTGAGCAGAAGCTCGTCTCTTTGCGGAAACTTCTTGCGGTGTTTAAGAAGGACTCGCGGATGGCTCGTGTGGCTGCTAGGGCGGCGGCGGAGGATGTCATTGCTCGCCTAGACCGGGTGGAGAATGATAGGGATCTTGTGGCGGAGGAGCTTCATGAGCGCACTGTTGCGCAAAACACCGTCACCGCGGAGGACAAGAAGCGGAACTTGGAGTGGCGTCAGCGTTCGCGTCTTAAGTGGCTCAAGGAGGGCGTTGCCAATACTGCTTTCTTTCACCGCGTGGCTAGCGGTAGAAGGCGCTACAACTCAATTCGCTCTATTCTTGTTAATGGTGCCCTGGTTAGTCGCGAGAAGGAGTTGGGGCTTGCCATTGTGGATCATTTCAAGTGAGCCTATGGGTGTCGCTCGGAGCGCAAGTGGCGTTGGTTGGGACGTGGGGCCCCTTCTTTAGCCACCTCGGATTCTGTGGCCCTGACTAGGCCGATCTCCTTGGATGAGATTAAGGAGGCCGTGTGGGATTTGAATGCTGATGGTTCACCAGGCCCTGATGGATTCCCTGTGGCTTTCTACCGTGATTTCTGGGATGTAGTGGCCAATGATGTTATGGAGGTTGTTAGCGAATTTTGTGATGGGAATTATGGTTTTGATAGAATTAATAGGGCCATCATTGTTATGATCCCAAAATATGCAGCGGCTAATTGCGTCGAGGACTTTCGGCCTATCTCTATCTCGAATGGGATCTATCTTATCATTTCTAAGACCTTAGCGAGGAGGCTTGCTTGTGTTCTTGACACGCTGGTTTCGCCGGCTCAGCTCGCCTTCATACGAGGAAGGCAGATCTCGGATTGCATCGCGGTGGCTTCCGAAGTGGTTGCGGATTGGAAAAGCTCTAACAAGATGGGGGTTCTCTGGAAGATTGATTTTGCCAAGGCTTATGATTGTCTTGATTGGCGGTTCTTGTGGTCTCACTACAAACTGGACGCCCTTTAGGGACGCTTATTGGGGACGGTCAAGGAGTAACCGTCCCCAATAACAGTATCGGGGACGGTCAGACGCAAACCGCCCCCTTTCGGATGTAATAGCGACGGTTGGTACTGACCGTCGCCATTAAGAGACCTTTAGGGACGGTTCTTTACCCGTCCCTAGCTAGGGTAGCCCCAGTATGTTTTTTTGTCAACCCGGGATCTTTAGGGGACGGTTATAACCGTCCCCATTACTCCACTGTGCCCGTCGCCTATACATAAGACCTTTGGGGACGGTTCGTAAACCGTCCCTAAATAGGCTAGCCCCAGTTCATTTTTTTGTCAACCCGGGAACTTTAGGGGGCGGTTATAACCATCCCAATTACTCCACTGTACCCGTCGCCTATATCAAACTATAGGGGACGGTTGCAACCGTCCCCGATAGTTCCTTATAGGGGACGGTTGCAAAACCGTACCCTCTGCCCTTAGAAAAGGGGACGGTTCACTCATAACCGTCCCCGATCATTCATATAGGGGACGGTTGTTTGACCGTCCCCGATGGTGATATACCCTTCCCGACGCAGGCAGCTCTTCCTCATTCTCATTCCGCCCATTCCTCCCTCACCCCACCTCGCCGCCGTCGCTCGTCCTCCTCCCTCTCGCCGCCGCCCTCCTCCTCCCCCTCCTCCCTCTCGCCGCCTCGTCAATCCTCCTCCACCCTCTAGCCGCCGCCGTCATCCTCCTCCTCCTCCTCACAACTCGCGGCCGCCCTCCTCCTCCTTTCCCAACTCGCCGCCGGCCTCCTCCTCCTCCCAACTCGCCGCCGCTCTCCTCCTCCTCCCACTGGCCGGTGCCCTCCTCCTCCTCCTACTCCCTCTCGCCATCGCCCTCCTCCTACTACTCCCTCTCGCCGCTGCCCTCCTCCTCCCTCTCGCCGCCGCCCTCCTCCTCCTCACCTCCCTCTCGTCGCCGCCCTCCTCCTCGGCCTCAACTCGTGCCCGTCCGTCCGCCGCCTTGCCCGCCGCATTACTTGGTTGTAAGTTTTGTTCTTAATTTCATATATTTTCATCATGCTTATGGTTGCATATTTTTTTGATATTCTTATTAGTTTAGTCAAATGCTTAAGATAGTAGATTAAAAAATAGTGGATAAATGCCTAATTGTGATAAATCTTGATTAAGTCCGTAGATTAGTTTAGTCAAATGCTTAAATCAGTAGATTACTCTTGATTATGATTAAATGCTATTAGTGATAGAAGATGATTAATTTAGGTAAATGCTTGTAAGTCTTATTTAAAGATTAACTTTGACTTGTATGGCCGATTCATTTTCCTTCGATCCTACGTGCCGCAGCCTACCCTGCCAAGCACTGCTCCTGAACCCGATTTGTCGGGAGGAGGAGGGGTAGACCGAGACCGGACTCTCTGGATCGAAGGCCAAGTGTGCCACATGCTATTTAGTATAATATTTTTTCATTAAGTAGAGTATTTGTGTATAGCCGATTAATTTTCCTTCGATCCTACGTGCCGTAGCCTGCCCTGCCAAGCGCTGCTTCTGAACCCGATTTGTCGGGAGGAGGAGGGGTAGACCGAGACCGGACTCTCTGGATCGAAGGCCAAGTGTGCCACATGATATTTAGCAGAATAGTTAGGTTGTACTTAAAACCTGTTAACTACCAAACATTTTTGAAATTAACTTTATATCTTACCTTTAGGCAATGGATAAAAGTTGGATGAACAAAAGATTCGATGACTATCGGACGTATAATAAAGGAGTTATCGGATTCATAGACTGGGCTTTTCAATATGAATCGCACTATCATATTGTAGGAGGTGAAGGAGATAAGATACATTGTCCTTGCATAAGATGTAAAAATACTTTGACCCAAAATCGAGCCACAGTTTACGAGCATTTGATATTAAATGGATTTTGGCTACATTATACGAATTGGACATATCATGGTGAAGGAGTTAATTTAGAAGAAGATAGTAATGTACACGTTGATGATGAAAGAGATGTCTCAGAAATATAAGACCGTGATGCTATATTTGAGATGGTAGATAATATTCGAGGACATGAAACCGATGAAATGATGGATTCGCTTCCGGATACGTTGCATGAAAAATTAGAAGATGCAGAGAAACCGTTATGCTCTGGAGTCAAAATGACTCGATTACGTTTTCTTCTGGAGATGTTTAAGATAAAAGTGAAGAATCGGTGTACAGCGGTTACGATGACGGATGTCTTACTTTTGATTAGGACATTATTAAATAATCCAGAAAACTTTCCAAAGGACTGGAAGGATGCTAAGTCTAGATTTCGTGCACTTGGACTGAACTACGAGAAAATTGACGCATGTCCGAACGACTGCATTTTATATTGGAAGGATTACTCAAATTTAGATAAATGTCCTGACTGCAAAAGTAGCAGATATAAGAATAATGATACTGATTCGAAGAGGAAAAAACCAGAGAAGATTTTAAGGTTCTTTCCTTTGATTCCCCGATTACAGAGATTGTATTCATACGAAAGAACAGCTAAAATGATGATATGGCACAGTAATATCAAAAAGAAAGATGTAACCGGTGTTATGCGACATCCATCAGATACAGAGGAGTGGAGAAAGTTTGATGAAATGTATCCATTGTTTTCAGAAGAAGTAAGAAACGTACGATTGGGTCTTGCTTCTGACGGCTTTAATCCATTCGGAAATATGAGTACGAGTTACTCTATTTGGCCTGTGATTCTTGTTACATATAATCTGCCACCGTGGATGTCAATGGCATCTTCCTTTATGATGATGTCGTTATTGATACCTGGTCCTAAGGGGCCAGGTAATGCGATAGATACATATATGCAACCTTTGATTGACGAACTAAAGATTCTGTGGAATTCTGGAGTTAGTACGTATGATGCGGTAAAGAAAGAATTCTTTACAATGCGTGCTTCTTTATTGTGGACAATTAACGATTTTCCAGCATATGCCAATTTATCAGGATGGAGTACGAAAGGTAAACTCGCATGTCCGATTTGTATGGATAAAACACATTCGACATGGCTGAATGCGAGTATGAAACATTGTTATTTGGGACATCGTCGTTTCTTACCGGTCAGTCATAGATGGTTAAGAAGTGAAAATAATTACAAGTTCGATGGACAATCGTTTGGACGTCGTTTAAGTTTATCTCGCCGATCAGGAAGCACAATGTGGATGGAACAAAAAAATTTGGGAAACTTCTCTCTAGGCCGATTAACAAAGAGGAAGAGTACAGGTGGATGGCGAAAACAAAGTATATTCTTTCAGGAGCTGCCCTACTGGCATACTTTACAGGTCCGCCATAACTTGGACGTGATGCATATAGAGAAGAATGTTATGGAAAATATTCTTTCGATTTTGAATATCTCTAGTACTGCCAAAGACAGTTTGCGAGCCAGACGTGATCTAATACAATTGGGTATCCGACCCGAATTACATCCGATTGAGTCTGACAATTCTAAAGTAATAATTCCTGAAGCAGTGTATACTTTATCCAATGCTGACAAAGATAAGATACTGGATTTTATTAAATCCGTTAGAGTATCTGATGGATTCTCCTCTCAAATTAGCAGATGCATAAATATGACGGAAAGAAAGATATCGTCATTAAAAAGTCATGATTGTCACGTACTTATGCAAGTACATTTTCCATTGTCAATCAGAGGAGTTGTACATCCTGATGTTTTGCAGCCACTGACTGAAGTCAGTCAGTTTTTTAAGGCTATATGTTCGAAGACGTTAGACCCGGAAGTATTGTTCAGACTAGAGACAGATATAGTTATAACTTTATGTAAGATGGAGCAGCTCTTTCCACCTACATTTTTTGATATAATGGTTCATCTCATTATTCATCTTGCTAGTGAAGCCCGGATATGTGGTCCTGTGCAGTATCGATGGATGTATCCAATTGAAAGATATCTACGGAAATTAAAGAATATGGTATTTAACAAAGTTTCACCTGAAGGTTGTATTGCCGAGGGATATTTATGTGAAGAATGTATCACATTTTGTGACATGTATATGGGTGATGGAAAGAGTATTAGATTCGATAGGTTCGAACGAAATAATGATGGTGAGTTGTGGACAGAAGATCCAAATAAACTTTGGATATTTCAACAGAATGGCCGAGCTATCCTAAAGAGTACCCGTCGTAGTATTTCAGATATTGAAAGAGATCTTATTCATTATTATATTTTGATGCAAGTAGACGAGGTAGATTCTTTCTTCGAAGAGTTTCAATCAACAACCACTAGCAAATCAGACTTTCTGAAATGGTTCGGGGATAAAATTAAAATATTAAAAGTTACCAAAGATGAACGGTGGAGCGCAAATCTCGATATAATTCACAGGAGTCCATACTCATTGATAATATCACATTCTGGCTATATCGTTAACGGGTTTAGATTTCGAAAGAAGTCAATTGATGAAAATAAAGCGTCACAACTTTCAGGAGTAATAGTGAAGGCTGAACTCAATGCTGAAGTTGACGGATACTATGGCGAGATTATTGATATACTTGAAATCAGTTTTACACATGATGCAAGGTGTGTTCTATTTCATTGCATCTGGTTCGATGTTGGTCGAGTTGGAGTAGGTTACAAAAAGGATAGAAATGGGATTCTTTCTTTAAAGCAAACAGGTAGGTTACAAACAAATGAACCGTATACGCTTGCCAGTCAGGTCGAACAGGTCTTTTATGTTCCAGATAACTCAGTTAGTGGATGGATAATACCAATTAGAACAACACCGAGAGATTTCTTCGACGTAAACGAAGAGGCAGATGCACTAGACAATGATGTGGCTATCAAAATAACTCCAATGATTTTTTGAATGAGGTATTAGACAACGACAATGGAACTTGGAACTAGCAATTTCAGGTAATTTTTTTTATTTACAATTTCTATTAATTGTTGTCATCTAGCGAAATGTATATATTTGAAATGCTTATTTAAAAATGCAGACATGGCTCCTAGACCTAGACGTATTCGGGAGGTCCCTGAACCTCCCCAGCAGCCACAGGGCGGTTCTTCTGATGCAGGTAGTGGATCTACACCGAGACGGCGTGGACCGGCTCAGTGTAGATTCTTAGACCGACTTGCACCAGGGCAGACGTTACCTGTACGTATTGTTGGCGGAGATGCGGTAGGAGAGAACTCTACGGAGTTCCAGAGCTACCTTGGCCAGGTTGCCCGTGCGCGCGTCCCAATCACCATCCACGACTTCCGACAGCTGCCTTATGCTGTCAAGGCTGCCATACTTGCTGATCTGGAGGTATCCTAAAATCTTAAAACAGTTTTTGCATTTTATGACGTAATCGTTAATATATTTGTTGTATCAGGCTGTATTTACATGGGAACGCAGTACCCATGTCGATTCTCAGATTTTATCCCATGCTGCTGAGATGTTGCGTCGATACAAGGGACGCATAAAAGCTAAGGTAAGATTTTTTTATTAATATTTAATATCGAGATATTTACATATTGACTATATTTTTTTCTCCATTTGTAGTACTTCAACCCCCAGATTCCATATGAGCAGCTTGTGCAGAATATCCCTCCTGGTGTTACACCAGAGCAATGGAGGGAGCTGATTAATTTTTGGTCCAGTGACGATTTTGCGGTATGTATATAGTTTTCTTAGTTTTTTCTTTTATTTTTATATTGACATTGTGAAATTTCAGTCGATTTCTTCCAAGAATACGGCGAATCGTTCGAAAGGGTTTAGGTCGACGCATAAGATGGGAAGGAAGAACACCAACCAATTGAAGGACGACTTTGTAAGTATTTAAAAGATATTTACAACGATTAATTTTGAGTCTTAAACAATTTTAAGAAGTTGTTTAACTTTTTATAGTTGAGGGAAAATGAACGAGAAATGACCCGCATAGAGGTGTTTGCTGGGTCAAAGAGCAGAGACTTAGGAGGAGAGGTGCAGTGGGTTGATGAAGCCTACACACCAATACATGTAAGTATAAATATAATTTTTACTTAAAGGATTACTTATGGTAATATACTGAAATTATTTTCTATTTCTCATATGCAGGAAGAAATGATTAGGCTCTCTACCACCTCCTCGCTGGATAGCACGGGGACGAGCAATCCCCCGTTGACGGCTGATGATGCCTTCCGTCAAGCCACTGGTCCAGAACACAGTGGACGCATCCGTTGCGGAGGACGGGGCGAAACGATCCGTACATGGTACGGAATGGGTGGTGCAGGTGGGTCGCAGTCTTCCTCGCAGGGAAGCCAGAGAGAAAGAGAGATGGAGAGGGAGCTGCGCGAAGTAAAGGCAACGATGAATGCACAAGCTGCGGAGATGGCACAGATGCGTATGGACATGGAGAATTTCAGGTCCTTAGTAAGCCGTCTTCAAAGTCAACCCACGCCCCCTGTACAACCTGCACATCTCGGCGACGACGAGGAGAGTGAGGAGGAAACCGATGAGAGTGACGGGAGTGACGCATCAGAGTAGGTGGCATGGAGTTAGTACCCTAGTTTTTTCTTATCCTTTAACTGTAATATTTTGTATTAATATCTAACATTATGTAGACTTGTTATCGTTTATTATTGTTGTTTTATAATTATGTTGTTGGATGTTGTGATATGCTTAGTTGTTGGATGTTGTGGTTTGATCTTTTGAAGAGAAGAATGTTTGGTGTTGTACATTTTATTATGTTCATATTGTTTTCAGGTGTAATATTGAATGATGTAAGGAACATATCAGAATATGTAATTTTTTTTCCTGTCATGGCTTATTGGGGACGGTTGTAACCGTCCCCTCTAGAGCTACAGAAACGTCCCTCCAGCCAGAACAAATCACGGAGACTATTGGGGACGGTTCTAACCGTCCCCATTAGGGAAGAGCACTTGGGACGGTTTGAACCGTCCCAACAAGTCTTCTGTTGGCGTCGCTATAGATTCTACACTAGAGGGGACGGTTACAACCGTCCCTAAAAGTCTTCTGTTGGCGTCGCTATAGACTTTTCCAGGCTTCTGTTGGCGTCGCAAAAGACCTAAAGTGTAGATGGGACGGTTGTAACCGTCCCTAAATGCAAATATATGCGACGGTTGTAACCGTCCCGTCTACTCTGAAGGTCTTTTTGCGACGCCAACAGAAGACGTTTAGGGACGGTTGTAACCGTCCCCTCTTGTTGGACAGACGCGACGGTTGCAACCGTCCCTTATATACTTATGTTGGCGTCACTTTATACGCTAAGGCATAGGGGACGGTTACAACCGTCGCGTCTGCGAAACGCATGAGAGGGGACGGTTGTAACCGTCCCCTCTTGTTGGACAGACGCGACGGTTGCAACCGTCCCTTATATACTTATGTTGGCGTCGCTTTATACGCTAAGGCATAGGGGACGGTTACAACCGTCGCGTCTGCGAAACGCATGAGACGGGTGTAACCGTCCCCAAAGGTTTTCTGGCCCGTCTCAAAATGTTGAGGTCCATTAGGGACGGTTGTCACCGTCGCTAATAATTTAGGTTGTAGGGACGGTCGCAACCGTCCCTAATAGCCTTCGTGTAAGGGACGGTTACAACCGTCGCCAATGGTTCATTACATGAGACGGTTGTTATAACCGTCCCATATAGTCAAATGAGACGGTGGCTGAAGGGACGGTTTTGGAACCGTCCCCGTTGATCAGAGGGGACGGTTCTAGAGACAAAAAGGACGGTCTACGACCGTCCCCTTAGACCCACCCGCCTGTAGTGTCTGTTTTGAGAAGGAGGGGATTTCCTGAGGTTTGGATTTCTTGGATGCGTCGCTGTGTGACCACGACCTCCCACTCGGTCTTGATTAATGGCCGCCCGGTTGGGGGCTTCTTCCAACCGCGGAGGGGGGTGCGACAGGGATGTCCACTCGCCCCCTCCTCTTTGTGCTGGCGTCGGATGTTTTGGCTCGTATGCTGGACTGCGTGATCGAGGCGGGGCTGACCAAGGGCTTCACTGTGGGGACCTTGCGCGCGCCCTTAATTCAACTTAATTCAATTTGCGGACGACACTATATGCTTCATCGAGGGTGGCACTTCTAAGGTCACCGGAATGGAGACTACTCTGGAGCTTTTCAGTGAATTATCAGGGCTCTTGATTAATGGGGCTAAGTCTAAGGTGATCCCCTTTGGGATGTCGCAGGCAGAGGCAATGGAGTGTGGGCAGCTACTGGGCTCTACTCCGAGTGGGCTCCCTACTGATTATCTTGGCTTGCCTTTGGTCGTGGGTCGTTCCAGGCTCCGGGATTGGCGATTGGTTGTGGAGAAGATGGAGACTCGCCTTGCTGGTTGGCGCGCAACGTTGTTATCTAGAGGGGGTCGTCTTGTTCTTCTTAAGGCGGTGCTCTCCTCTATTCCTATTTTCTTTCTCTCGGCTCGTCGAATGCCTAAGGGGATTCGACTGCGGCTTGAGCGTTGTATGCGAGGCTTCTTGTGGGGTAAGAAGGGGGAGGGGGGAAGGGGGTTTCATCTGGTGGCTTGGGATGAGGTTACTCGGGCAAAGCGGGATGGTGGATTGGGGGTGCGGAGGTTGGAGGTTGTTAATGAGGCTCTCTTGCTAAAATGGGCGAGTAGAATCTGGGGTCGGGAGGACAACTTCTTTATTACTGTTCTGCGGGAGTTCCTGGGGGAGGCGATGATGGGCTTGACGCGGGGGGATGCTTACGGGCACCTATCTCCGTTTTGGCGTGGTGTCCTGGAAGTTTTTACTCGTAACCTCTCCCTCTTTAGGCCGGTGCTGGGAAAGGGGAATTCCTTCCGGTTTTGGATCGACGATTGGATGGGAAGGGGTACTCTAAAGGAACGCTTTCCCCGTTTGTTTGCTTTGGCGGATGACAAGGAGGCCTCAGTGGCCTCGTGCTGGGTGGATGGATGCTGGTGTCCACGCTTTATCGCCAATTTCTCGGATCAGCGTCTGGATGATTTTATCTCTTTAATGAATGTGCTTGCTGAGGGTGAAAAACCTAATGATGGCCGGGACCACTGGACATGGAAGGACGGTCTTTTTTCCACGCGTAAGGCGTATTTGGCTCTAGCTCCCCGTCCTCTGGCTGGGGACGATCTTCTCTTGCGTGATTGCTGGTTCCTCTGGGGGTTGAAGCTTCCTGAGCGCATTAGAGTCTTCCTGTGGCTTCTTCGCAGGGGGAGGCTCTTAACGCGTGACCGCTGCGCTCGATTCTTTGCTAACGTTGGGGCTACTTGCGGGCTTTGTGATGAGGAGTCAGAAACTATTGATCACTTGTTCTTTGGCTGCAACATGGTTCGGGGGCTTTGGGTTGACCTGGAATGGGTCAGCTCGGATGGCCTGCTTGCCTTTTGTGAGAGCTTGTTTTGCAACAGGAGCATGGAAAGGAAGGATGTTGGGAAAAATGAATGGCTTAATCTATTCCATAAGCCCTAGGCTCTCTTATATAGGAGAGTAGCCTATGGGTAAATTACACAAAGAGGACAACAGAAAAATAAAATAACGAAGAGGTACAGTTATTCTATATGCGTCAACACTCCCCCTCAAGATGGAGCATAGATATCAATCATGCTCAGCTTGGACGCACACTTCTGGAATGGGCCTCGAAGTAATGCCTTGGTGAAAATATCAGCAGTCTGATTCTCTGATGTGACGTGAGATGTAGCAATGAACCCCTTCTGAACCATGTCACGTATGTAGTGACAGTCAACCTCAATGTGCTTGGTCCTCTTATGAAAGGCTGGGTTATTTGCAATGAACAAGGCGTCCTGATTGTCACATTCCAACATCATAGGAAGAGGTATATCAAAACATAGATCTGCAAGTAAAGATTTCACCCACATCATTTCTGTGCTAGCCTGGGCCATAGCCCTGTATTCGGATTCAGCACTGGATCTAGCTACCACTGTCTGTTTCTTACTTCTCCACGAAACTAGAGCATCTCCAACATAGACTGCAAATCCTGATGTGGACTTCCTGTCCTTGGGGCATCCTGCATAGTCTGCATCAGCACATGCCGTGATAGAGATCTCCTTTCCTTTCTTAAATAGCAAGCCTGCACCTGGAGATGATTTTAAATATCTCAGAATCATGTGTATTGCATCCATATGGGCCTGACGTGGTTGCTCCATGAACTGGCTCATACGACTCACTGCAAATGATATATCAGGTCTAGTGATCGTGACATACAGTAGTTTGCCTACCAGTTCTCTGTACCTTCTCTTGTCCACCTCTTCTGTGTCATCATCATAGAGCTTCATGCTAGGATCCATTGGTGTCGTAGCAGGTTGACACCCTAGCATACCTGTCTCACTCAATAGATCTGTAACATACTTCCTCTGCGACATTACTAATCCATATGGATTTCTAGCAAACTCCAGCCCCAGAAAATATCTAAGGACTCCCAAGTCCTTGGTGACAAACTCGGTCCCCAGCCTTTCCTTTGCCTGCTTAATGCCCTGCTCATCATCACCTGTAATCAAGATATCATCAACATAAACCATGATTACAATGATACCTCTAGCCGTCTTCTGTACAAACAAGGAATGATCAGCATTGGGGCGTTTATATCCTTGTTTCTCAAAAAGATCTGAAAGCTTCTGAAACCATGCTCTGGGGCTCTGCTTAAGGCCATAGATGGCCTTATGTAATCTGCGTACCTTGGAACACTCCCCCTCAACAGCAAAACCAGGTGGCTGTTGCATATAGACTTCCTCCTGCAAGTCGCCATACAGAAATGCATTCTTCACGTCTAGTTGATAAAGCGGCCAGTCTCTAGCAACTGCAACTGATAACAGGATCCGCATAGTGGAATGACGCGCCACAGGGGAGAATGTGTCAAGGTAATCTACCCCGTATGTCTGTGTGAAGCCACGTGCAACAAGGCGTGCCTTGTACCTGTCAATGGAACCATCTGCATTGTGCTTCACTGTAAACACCCATTTGCAACTCACCGGGCTGACATCTGGAGGTATAGGAACCAAGCTCCAGGTTCCTCTGAATTGAAGTGCCGCCATTTCTTCTTCCATTGCTAGCCGCCATCTAGCATCCTGCAAAGCATCATGATGATTCCGTGGAATGTCTGTAGCTGAAAGTGCCAATGCAAACGTCCTGAAGTCTCCAGATAGCCTCTCAAAAGACACGACTGCTGATAATGGATATTTGGCACAACTTCTCTTCGGCTTCCGTAGAGCAATTGGAACATCCAAATCATCTGTATTCTCACCATACTCCTGCAATACATCCTGCTGAGAAATGTCGTCAGATCCATCAACATTATATTTTCATTACATACCATAGGCGAGCTAGTCGACGGGTCAGGACCATGAGCTGGAGGAGGCCTGCGGGTGTAATGGAATGGTAGTGGAGATACTAGCGGTGGCGGTGGTGGTGGCAGTGGCGGTGGTGGTGGCGGTGGTGGTGTTTGTGGCGATGGTGGTGGTGCCATTAATATGGCATCAGGAGGTATAGGTGGTAGCTGCATGTCTCCAGATGCTGAAAAATACATAACAGATTCAAAAAATGTAACATCTGCACTGATCATATACCGCCGACGCACTGGATCAAAACACTTGTACCCCTTTTGAGTTCTGGAGTACCCCACAAAGACACACTTGACAGCCCTAGGAGAGAGCTTGTCAGTACCAGGCGACAACTGATGGACGAATGCGACTGACCCAAACACACGAGGAGTAAGAGCGAACAAATCCTTGTCTGGATAAATGAGTGAAAAAGGAATCTGTTCATTCAAGACAGACGAGGGCATACGGTTGATTAGGTAACATGCAGTAAGAACTGCATCACCCCAGTAGGAGTAGGGAGCATGACTCTGTATAAGAAGAGATCTTGTGACATCAAGAAGGTGACGGTGTTTTCTTTCAGCAATCCCATTCAGTTGAGATGTATGAGCACAAGAGGTTTGGTGAATAATCCCTTTTGAGGAGTAGTAATTGGCCAAAGTGTGGGTGCATAACTCTAAAGCATTATCACTTCTCACAAGTTTGACAGATGTGGAGAAAACATTCTGAATTTCATTTAGAAAATGGATAATAATATTTCCTGCTTCAGATTTATTTTTCATAAGAAACACCCACGACACTCTCGAGAAATCATCCACAAATACAATATAAAACCTGTGTCCCTGATGATCGGGAACACGACTCGGACCCCAGACATCTATATGAAACAACTCAAATTTGGAGTTACTACTCCGACCTGGACGACTGGGAAAGGACGACCTGTGATGCTTTCCCAACTGACATGCCTCACACTGGATAGGTGTGTGAGAGAGACCATAGGGTAGAACTCGACGCAACTTCTGAAGCGGTAAATGACCAAAACGCAGATGCCACAGGAGAGGAGATACTTGTCCAGCAGGAGAGGATGTGGTTCCGGCAAATGGGGTCTGGTTCAGACGGTAAAGGCCTCCTTGCTCATAGCCATGACCAATCACGTTGCCCGTACGGATGTCCTGAAAAATCAAAGAAGATGGATAAAAAATAGCTCGACAATGGAGATCCTTCGTAATCTGACTAATTGACAACAGATTCATAGAAAAATGCAGTGCATGTAGGACATTCTTAAGCTGCATAGAAGATGTCAATCTAATCTCCCCCTGACCAGTGATAGGGGAATGCGTGCCATTAGAAATCACTACTGTCCGTCCTGGAGGGATCTGAGTGTATCCTGTAAGTAGACTCTGGTCGCCACATAGATGATGTGTAGCGCCCGAGTCCATGATCCATGGCAGTGTATCAGATCTACTACTGTGGAGTGCAAGTGTACTACCTGAAGTACTAGTAGATGCAGAGGCAGAAGCAGCAGCATCAGTATGACTCTCTGTAGTCGGTGCTGGACCAGATGGTGGGATGATGCCCCTGAGGCGGGCAACTAGATCATCAAATCGTTGATCCAAGGTAGCAGCAGATGGGGGCTCTATCTGCTCAGCGGCTCGTGCAGATGCAAGGAATCCGTGCTTCGAATAGCATGTGTCTCCATTATGTCCGACTCGGTGACAATATGTGCATGTTGGCCTAGTGCGGCCACCCCTTCCACGAGGTCCACGTCCACGGCCCTGTTGATGAAATCCGCGGCCTCTGTTTGCCGCCATGGCTGAGGAATTCTGACTCGCAGCTGCTGAGGGCACTGTGATCCTACTCAATCTGTGAAAGGCTTCCTCCATGGGAGGAATAGTCGAGTCTGCCAAAATCTGAGACCGTGCTGCCTCATACTCTGGATCAAGTGCAGCGAGAAACACACCCACCATCGTCGCATTCCTGTATGTCTTCTGCTGTTCTGGCGTGGCGGTAAGAGGCATGAAGCTATAGAGCTTCTCGAACATCCCTCTCAGTGATGTGTAGTGAGAATGTAAAGGACGGCCATTCTGCTTTATTGCGAATATATCATGTTGTAGTTGCAGGATCTTCGTTTCGTTCTTCGCCTGAGAATATGTCGCCGCCAGGATATCCCACATGTCTTTGGCTGTGGGTCGATGTAGAATGTCATTGGCAATTTCAATAGCCAATGTGCCAGATAGCCAGACCTTGGCATATGCATCATCGGCCTCCCATGAGGCATGGACTCCAGTCTTCTCTGCAGGCTCAGGTTCGGTAAGAATGTGCTTCTTACCTGTAGACTTCATCATACTCATGAACTGCATTGCCCACAGTTCATAGTTCGTACCATCCATCTTGACAATGGGCGCTGGACCACGAAATGCGCCAATAGACGGGATATCTGCCTTGCTTTCTGACATACTGGAGACGGAAGACTGGAGCGATTGACAGAAGATAATCTTTGTCTACAATGACATAGACGGGATTAGTTGCATGTGTAGACGTCAAGCAACTATCCCCATGAATATGTGCGCGCTACGGTCTTGACACGCGCAATCAATCACAATGACGCACGCAAACTGTGGGCTGGCGCACAGAGTTCACGCGCAGGGGCGCACAGTTGCGCGCGGCAAGATCACGCTACGTGCGTGTGCGACCAGCAGGCCTACGCCGTGCGTGTGCAACTAGGGCACACACGCAAGTACTGCAAGGAGAACCGCAACAGGAGCGCGCGGGTCTGCGCTATGCGCTGGGGCCAGCAGACCTACGCGCTATGCACTGTGCGCTGGGGCTACGCGCACCGGCGCTGTGCGTTGGGGCTACGCGCACAGGCGCACAGTCAATGGGGCGATGCGCACAGGCGATGCGCTTAGGGCTGGAGCACCGCCGCGGTTGGAGAAGAGGACCGCCGCAGTAGATCGGGGGTGGGCGGCGCCGAGGAGAGGGAGAGGAGAGAAAGGCCGGCGGGTGGGGTGGGTTAGGGTTTCGAGAACTCCGGTCGAGGACCGTCGCTCTGATACCATGTTGGGAAAAATGAATGGCTTAATCTATTCCATAAGCCCTAGGCTCTCTTATATAGGAGAGTAGCCTATGGATAAATTACGTAAAGAGGACAACAGAAAAATAAAATAACGAAGAGGTACAGTTATTCTATATGCGTCAACAAAGGAGTTTTTGGCTCCGCTTGTAAGGTTATGGTATATCTGGCTGGGGAGGAATGAGGCCCTCTTCGCTGGCCAACGGTTCTACCGGGAGAACGTTCTCTGCAGTTGCTCGCGTCTTCTGGATGATTGGTGTACAGGGTAACCCTATCGTGGCTTTTTGGGGGTGATCTTTGGTTGTTGCTTTCTCGCTTTCTCGGTTTCCCTCTGTGGGTCTTGGTTGTTTGGCTTTTGTAACATTCTTGTAACATTCTTTGTTTCTTTTTCTTTTAATATATTGGGGTGAACACCGTAGAGTGTTTCTCACTTTTTTTTGAGCCTAAAAAAAGTACGGGAGAAAGGGGGAGTATATGTAGAGTCACAGATCTTCTTCAGATTTCAGATTCGTCAGACCAACCGATTTTCAGACTCAACAGATATTTTGTCAGACTCGATGTCAGATTCCGAGTCTTCAGTTCCAGACACGCACTTGTTTGCAGTCTTTTCAGATGAGCACATGTATGCCATCTTTTGTGTGGTCCCCATCATTCTTCTTGTGTTGTCAGGTCAGAGTTTTCATGTGAGCCATAGGAACTCCCGAGTAGAGGACCATTCCCTATGCCATGTTGGCAAGGGTTTTCATGTGGTATCATAGGTACTCCAGAGTAGTGTACCATTCTCTGTGCCAGATGGGAGAGACCCAATTCTTCGACAAGGGGACTTTTTCAGACTCCAGTATCCAACGATCGTGGACTCCAACGAGGATTGCACTTCCACGGCCTTTTTCAGGTCGACCCTTTACAAAGATGGAGCAGTTGTCCACATGTTGTGGCGGGCCAGAGTACTCCGACGAGGAGGCTCATTTCTAGTTGCAGTGACTCTGACAGGCGCAGTTCAAAGCACATGCTCTCCGACGAGGAGATTCATCAGACTCACACTCTAGCCCATTCGTCCTCGTCACCTGTACGACATGAGAAGCAACGTCCTCGACAGCAGCAGCAGTTGTGCGCGTTGAGTTGATATTGTTTGTAGTGTCATGTATTGTGGGTTGAGTTTCTTTCTGTTTGTCCAAGCTGAGCATTGCATGCTCCAGCTTGAGGGGGAGTGTTGGAGTATTTGGTTGTGTGTCATATGTATGGGAGATGGGTAAATGGATCTCTCCAGGATCCATTTACCCCATCCAGAGTTTAGTCTCACATCTATCAGTTTGGAGATGCGGAGATACTATGGGTGCTATATATAGAGCCCCATACCCTTGTAGTCAGATGAGAAAAGTGCAATAGACACACCAGCCCTCTAAGGCATTCTCCCGTAGTTTCATTCCACTCCTTAGGGAGTAGGGTTCCACGTTAAAATCTTTGTCTTCCATGTTTAATATTTCTGTTCTTATGCTCTGTTTATCAATCGCTTCCGCATTCTTTATTTTCTAACAAAACCATGGCAGGAATTGTGTCAGGGTAGACGAAGGTCGAGGTGGTGGAGGTGGAGATGATTGTGATTCAACATGGGGTGTTGTTGGTGGAGATAATGGAGGTGGTGGAACAAAGACATCTTCTCCAGAGTCAGAGTTAGACAACATGTCACATATAGGAGAAAAATACATAATAGACTCAAAAAATGTGACATCAACACTCACATAATACTTTCTCCCTACAGGATCAAAACATCTATAACCTTTTTGGATATGAGAATAGCTAATGAACACACATTTGACAGCTCGTGGAGAGAGCTTGTCACGACCGGGAGTAAAATTGTCGACAAAAGGCACAAACCCAAAGACCCTGGGAGTAAGGGAGAATATGTCCTTCTCGGGAAACGCAATCAAGAAATGAACCTTTTCTCCGAGGATAGTTGAAGGCATGCGGTTTACCAAGTAGCATGTAGTGAGGGCAGCATCACCCCGGAATGAATGATGAGCTCGACCCTGAATCAAAAGAGTCCTCATGACATCCAGAAGATGACGGTGTTCACGTTCAGCAACACCATTCTGCTACGAAGTGTAAGCACAAGAAGTCTGATGAACAATACCAAGAGATATGAGAAAATCAGATATCTATAAAGTGAAAAACTCTAAGGCGTTGTCAGTGCAAATAAACTTCACATTATTAGAAAAAATGTTCTTAATTTATAAGAAACGATTTAATGATAGGACCAGCTTCAGACTTATTCTTTAACAAGAAAACCCACGATAATCTAGAAAAATCATCCACAACAACCATATAAAACCGATGTCCCTGATGATCGGAACACGACTAGGACCCCAAATATCAAAATGAAACAACTCAAACGACTGATTATTGTGACGACTCTGACTACTCGGAAAAGAAGAACGATGGTGCTTCCCAAGCTGACATGCTTCACACTCCAGGGTAGTACGAGTAGAGATCGGAGGGAGAACATAACATACCTTCTGCATAAGAAGGTGTCCAAAGCGAAGATGCCACATGAAATGAGAAACATAGCCAGAAGGAATGGTAGCAACTCCAACACATGGAGGCTGGACAAGTCTATAAAGTCCTCTATGCTCATGGCCACATCCAATCACCCTGTCCGTGAGTATGTCTTAAAACATAAGAGAAGATGAGTCAAATATGGCACGACAATGTAAATCTTTTGTAATCTAACTAATAAACAAAAGATTCATCTGAAATGTTGGAGCATGTAAGACATTCTGCAGGCACATCGAGGGGGCTCGGACAATCTCCCCCTGACCAACAATGGTGGATGAACCCCATTAGCAATCACCACTGATCTACCAGGAGGGATATATCTGTAAGAAGTAAACTAAGCTCTATCTCCACAAATATGAAGAGAAGCTTCGGAGTCCATGATCCAATTTTTCAAATCTAAAATGCTACAATTGGTAATTGCATAAGCAATACCTGACAAACTTGTAGAAGCTCTGGCAGCAGCTGCAACATATGAAGATCCTGCTGTTGGGGTGAGCAGTGTAATCATCATCTCTCTCAATCTAGAGACAATATCGTCAAGCCTCACATCATGAGGAGCTGAAGTAGTCTTTGTCTGCTCAGCTACACATGCAGACGTAGGATATCTATGCTTCAGATAGCATGTCTCCTCTGAATCTCCTGGACGGTGGCAATGCGAGCATGGGCCACGCTGACGTCCTCCTCGACCACGGAATCCTCTCCTGCAAAACTATGAAGTACCCCCTCTGCCACAAGAAGCTACCATTACAGAGGGAGTTTAGGCCACGGTAGTAGACGAAGTAGTGATCCTGCTCAGCCTCTTGTAGACCTTCATTGATGGTATCATCTCTCCAGCAAGCAGTTAAGTATGTACTGCATCATACTCATAGTCAAGGGAGGACAGAAACACTCCCGTTATAGTAGCATTCTGGTATGCATGTTGCTGCTCAGTGCTAGTAGTAATGGGCATAAATCTATGGAGTTGCTCAAACATGCCTCGAAGATGAGAGAAGTGGACATGAAGAGGCCGACCATTTTGTTTGGTCAAGAATATGTCATACGACAACTGAAGGATCTTGCTCTCATTTTTGGCTTGCCCATACGTGTCAGCTAAGATGTCCCACATAACCTTGGTTGTGGGTTGACTGACGATGTCATTGCAATCTCCGTGGTGAGCATCTCGGAGAGCCAAATCCGTGCATAGGCATCATCTTGCTTCCAAGAAGTATTAGCCCTAGTCTTGTCCGTCGGCTCAGAATCAGTCAAAATGTGCTCCTTGTTATGGCACTACATAAGGGTGCATAACAACATGGACCACAACTCGTAATTGGTCCCATCGATCTTTACGATGAGAGCCGAGCCCTTGAAGGCATTGGGCTATGAAAATGTGTCATCCTTGTTCTCTGACATGATGAACAAATGCTGAAATTCTGGAACAAAACTGGGAAGTAGACTACTCTGAGAAAGTTTACACAATCATATGGAGGAGTGGTAGTACGTGTAGACACATACAACCATCCTCTTCAATCCTTGTTGTAGTCTAGGGCTGGATAACATGATTTATGTGTTCAAAATCACAATTTCTGGTTGAAATCAGACCGTATCTGACTGTAACAGTGGTCGAATTGCAGTCTGATGGAGATGGGGCGGCAGCCCTCAACCGCACGAGCGGCAGCCAACGGTTGAGGGGGCAGACGACGATCTGTAGGGACTGTTACAATCGGCCTGCGACGACAGGTGATGCCCTGCTGGAGGAAACAACAGCAGGTGGTGCTCTGCTGGAGGCAGCAACAGCTGGCGGCGGCCAGCGGGGAGGGGGAAGGGGCCTGGAGCGGTGGCCGGTACGAGAGGGGGGACATGTAGGGTTAGGGTTTTGTGAGATAAGGGAACCCCATTCTAAGACCGTTGCTTCGATACCATGTTGGAGAAAATAGAATAGCTTATCATTATCGAGACTCTAGGGCTCTCTTATATAGGAGAAAAGCCCTGGGTAAATGACAAGAGAGTTACATGAAAGAAAGAGAAATAAGAAATAAATATAAAGAGATACTAATATCTCAACATTTTCAATGTATCACAAGGCAGCTGATGTTTCCAAAGAATCCTCTACATGTTCAAGGTTCAACTTCCATGGCAGTTCTGGCAAAGGAATTAGGTTAGGCTGGAAAGGACTTTCCACAATCATAGGGGGAAGGTCTCCAGACCCTTCCCGAATCCGAACCTTAAGTTTTTCTCCATCTTCAGCAGTTGTTTGTGGTGAGGGAGAAAGTACCCCTACATGAGGTCCCGAGTCAATCTCTCCCTCTTTAAGAGCATCCACAATCAGGTCATTCTCCAAACGATGTTGCAGTGATCCGAGAGGCTCCTTCAGTTTGAGAATCGAACTCGGATCCATGCGCAAAAGCGCGCCCGAGTCCATTTGATGCAGCTCCACGGGCTTGACGTATTCAGAGCCTCTAGTAGCATAAGCTTGCGAGTTGGATCCACAACCACTCGATTGCGAGTGATGCTACAAAAATATCTAATACTTTCTGTTAGAAAATAGGAAGCGGAAGAGGAATGATAAACATAGCATATGAACAAGAAATATTAAACATGGAACAAAAGATTTTTATGTGGAACTCTACTCCCTAAGGAGCGGAATGAAACCACGGGAGAAGCCCTCAAAGGGGCGTATGTAGCTCTCATATGATAGAGGAGGTCTAGGGCTCCTTATATAGCCTCCACAGAGCCTCCAAGTCCCACCACTGGTAGATGTGAGACTAAACACATGGAAGGGGTAAATGGATCTTAGAGAGATCCATTTACCCATCTCCCATACATATGACACATATAACAAATACTCCAACACTCCCCCTCAAGCTGGAGCATGCAATGCTCAGCTTGGACAAACAGAAAGAAACTCAACTCAACGCTACATGACACTACAGACAATATCAACTCAACGCGCACAACTGTTGTTGTCGATGACGTTGCTTCTCAAGCCATGCAGGTGAGGAGGACGAACGGGCTGGAGTGTAAGTCTGTTGAATCTCCTCGTCGGAGAGCATGTGCTCTGAACTGCGCTTGTCAAAGTCACTACAACTGAAAATGAATCTCATCATCGGAGTACTCTGGCCCGCCACAATAATGTGGACAACTGCTTTATCTCTGAAAAAGGCCAAACTGAAAAAGGCCGTGGAAGTGCAATCTTTGTCGGAGTTCACGGTCGCTGGAGAATGGAGTCTGAAAAGTCTCCTCGTCGGAGAACTGGGTCTCTCCCATCTGGCACAAAGAATGGTACACTACTCTGGAGTACCTATGACTCACATGAAAACTCTGACCGACAAAACAAAAAAAAAAGATGGGGACCACTACAAAAGATGGCAAACACATGCACATCTGAAAGAAGACCGCATACTCGTGTGTATCTGAAATTGAAGACTCGGAATCAATCGTCGAGTCTGAACATCTGTTGTAGAGTCTGGAAATCTGATTGGTCTGGAATATCTGTATCTGGATCTGGAGAATCTGAATAGACCTGTGACTCTAGATATACTCCCCCTTTCTCTCATACTTGTCGGAAAAACATGGACGTCAAGTTGGGAGAAGACAACAAAGATGGGGAGAAAATCAAATAAGCCGATTACATAATTTTTTTCGGCTTTTCTTAATCAATCATTTTTTAAACACAATTTTTTTAAACAAATATGTAAGCAGTTTTACTCTTTCTTTCTTTTTTTTCGGCTTTTGCTTCGCAATTTTTTTTAATTTGCGAACGGCTTTTTATTGTATATGCCTTTTCTCACTTTTTTTTGCACAATGTTTTTTTTTTCGCACAATTTTTTTAATGTTGCCCACTAGGGCCCAACTCATTCTCAATTTTTTTCTACCGCAACCCCCTTGGGCTTCCCTCCTCTCTTTTTTTTCTCAGCCTGATTTGGCCTAAGTAGAACCTGCCTCCCATAAATTTTTGTAATGCAACTCGGCTCCCATAAATTTTTGTAATGCAACTCGGCTGGGCTCTTTGGGCCCAACATATACCCCCTTCTTTTTAAAATAAAACCAGCCAGCTCTTTGATTAGGGTTGGGAACCCTTTCGAATAAACCCTTTGCCCCGATGGGGCTCTTTCAACATGCGTCTCCACAGGCGCCTGGATGCTGGAGAATCGCGCGAGGGAGAGGTGAGCTCTGGTCGGTGTTGCCTCCTGTGAGAACGAGACGGGGGAAGTGCCAGGAGCGCCGCCCCTGGTCACGGCGGCTGGAGGTGCCTCCTGTTTGGAGGAATCACGCTGAGGTGTTGGAGATGCGTTTGGAAAAGGAAGCGAGGCAGGGAGATGAAGGTGCGCCACCTGGTTCGATGGGGGCGCGCTGCTAGCGAGTTCGCATTGGAACGCGAGGGCTCGCTACTGGAGGGGATCTGATCGGAGGGAGGAGTAGAGACGCACGATGGGATTGGCGCAGCTCTCGTGCGGAGGGAGGCCAGAGAACAGGGCTTCGAAGCCCTTTGGTCGCCACGAACATCGCCGCCTGCGCGTGGTTGAAGAGGAGGCCGTCGCTGTAGGGGATCTCGCTCGGGCGAAGGAGGCTGGAGATCACGCCTATGGGAGGTCGAGGATGCATGGATCCCATGCCTGGATTGTTGCGTCTACGGCTAGCCGCGGAGAAGCTGTTGTGCCACCTGTGCGAAGCTTCATCTGGAGCAATGAAGATCTTGGCGATCTGGAGCATGCGTGCAATGCCTGGAGGTTTGGCGATCTGGTTGTGCGCAACGCCTGTTGCCTTTAAGGAGCTCTGCCCTGGACTTGTTGCGATGATCGGATCGTTGATGGGGGCTCCGCCTTGAGCACGTATGGCGCCTCCAAGAAATCAGATCTAGGGTTTATGAAACCCTAGTTCCCTTTTGACGATTGGAGTGCAAAACAAATTAGGGTTCTAGATATTGAACCCTAGAACAAAATCGAATCTGGAATATTGACGATCTTCATGACGATGAATAAATAATCTTCAAGAACGAACAATTAAACCTCGAACATAAATACAGAACACAAACTCCTTGAGAATCGAACACACTCTAATACCATGTAAGAAAATAGGAAGCGGAAGCGGAATGATAAACAGAGCATAGGAACAAGAAATATAAAACATGGAGCAAAAGATTTTTACGTGGAACCCTACTCCCTCAGGAGCGGGATGAAACCACGGGAGAAGCCCTCAAAGGGGCGTATGTAGCATTGCTTTTTCTCTTCTGATACAGGAGGTCTGGGGCTCCTTATATAGCCTCCATAGAGCCTCCAAGTCCCTTCACTGGTAGATGTGGGACTAAACATTGGGATGGGGTAAATGGATCCTGGAGGTATCCATTTACCCATCTACAACTCTTACAAATCTATGTGTCCCTCCCCATCTGCAAACCGCAAGAGTCACCAAAATGTGCCATTCCTTTGGTCTGCATGCAACAAGGTGGAATCTATTCGTCTCCAAGTCCTCTTGCACAAAAAGAATTAGAATCCAAGCTGACTATGTCGCCTGTAAAAGAACCAAGTATTGAGTGCAACGAGGCCGTGACTGTAACGATATCTCATGTTTCTATTTCTGTAAATCCCATGAGTTTGTACCGACACCGGTTTGTGATTTCCTTGGCTGACGACTGAAGCATACGAACGACAGTAGAAAACGTGGCACGAACTTCGTCAACTACTTGGATACCGTACATTGGAGTAGATTCTTGCACATACAATAGGACCTCCTATGTCCTTCCTTCTCACATGGGAAGCAACAAGGCTTAAATGAACAAGAGACAACCCGATGGCTGTAGACCCCACATCTGAAGCACAATTTTCCCCGTTTGCAGTGAGAAACCAACTTCCAGCCCTCTTCCTCCCTCTCTCTCGTGTATTTGGTATCTCTCACGCGCCTCTTCAAAGGACTAGAAACCAACTTTCAGCCATCTTCCTCCCTCTCCCTCTCCCTCGCGAGTTGGATTGAAATAGCTAGATCCAAGCGAGGACTAGTTATGACCCAACAGAAGTATGCTACCAACATGCTTCAGGAAATAGGAACACTAGGATCCAAGCCAGTACATATACCCATGGATCTTAAGGGACACATCTATGAGCTAGGGGATATTGAAGATATTTGTCGATACATGCGACTATTGAGCAAATTACTGCATCTTACCACTACACAAGATATATCTCTTGTTGTCGGGAAACTGAGTCAATTCATGGACTCTCCTACTTTAGCTCACTTTGATGTGTGCATGATGATCCTAAGGTACATCAAGTCCTATTCAAGGAAGGGCCTACTGTTCACCAAAGGCAACAATTTCAATCTCATGGCCTATTTAGATGCATATTATGGAGGATGCATGATAGATAGAAAATTCACTACAGTATTTTGCACTTGATAGGAAATCAAGTTACTTGAAGAAACAATAAATCAAAAGTGATCTCCCTCTCAAGTATTGAGTGAATACAAAACCATGGCTCATGCAGCAACAAAATTAGTATGAATTCGATCCGTACTCACAAATCTTCATATTACTCGCAGTGATACCATGGAGCTCAGATATGACAACCATGCAACAATGCATAGGAAACATGTTCGTGTTTCATGAACACATCAGATATGTAGAAGTTTACTACCACTACACTAGAGATCCAATACAAAGAGTGTTGTCTCGTACTCACAGCATACCACGTAAAAAAACAGATAGCATATATGTTTACCAATCCAATCGCTCACATAATTCGACAAATGTTGCAACAAGCTGAACATGATTGATATATATGCTCCAACTTAAAGGGGACTATTGAGTGCTTAATGGTAAACTCTAACCCTAGAGGTATTCCGATCAACTCACTATATAATAGTCGACTCCTTCTGTAACCCTAACTCGAGACTCCACCTGCATAAGGAGCCCTAAGGTCCTCATTCTATTCAAGCAATTCATTTTGATTTCAATTTTGAGCCCAATCTAGAAGTTGACTTCCACATGGGCAAGCTGAAGCTTTGAACTGGACATAAATCTATATTTGATTCCATATTTGATTTCATCCCACTTCTCTGGAGTAGGGTTACACGTAAATACATATTTCATTTGTTCATCGATTTCACACTATATATTTATATATTTCCACACAAATATAAAAAATATCAAAAGCCTTTTATAGAAAATTAAAAATTAGAAAAGGAAATAGGAATAAATAAGTAGTCGTTTAATCTCTGCATTATATATATACTTGAATCTATCCACATTCCTGAGTTCGGCACATGCCGTCTCTGTATGGTTATATAAATTTTATCGATTTTGATCGAGATAAGATTTTGTACTGACTGTTTCGGGTCTTAAAAACCCTGATTACCACATATTACCAGTTTCTTTCACATACCATGATTCATAAGACAACAATTTGTTATGAGAAAAATACCTTATAATTGTACGTCCTGATTTTTTCAGCACGAGAAGCAGTGCCCACCTGCCAATTCAAATGCAAGATTCATGATGAGTTTCCAAGCACAAGATCTCGTGTATTTCTGTTTTCCAACTTTTTCTAACATCCAAATCCAAGTATAAGATGGTGAGATGAGCTTGCAAATAGGAGATGCATGTTCTTATTTCGTTAAATATCATACGACGTGCATTCATTTTTTTAGAGAATCTTGGTACACATTAACTAAAACAGGAAAACTAAAGGAAACAAGGCAGTACTATATTCAAAGTGTCACTCACAGAGTAACAATTCCCATCTCACCTGTAACTTCCTCTGATTTCTTATAGATTCCTGCTGTTCCCTGACTTTTATTTCATATCTGTGAAGGAATGAAGATGGATGACATGGCAACAACAACATGGCATTTGCAAAAAAAATTAAAGATAACAAATACGAGACTTCGACGATTTGAAGAACATAAAACAAGCAAATAAGGAAGACAAGCGACATTGTTGGAAGCCTGGAACATCAAATAACATGTTACACAATCCTGGTTAAAATAGAAGTTTACTGGATGCTAGTTCTAGAGACCATTTTGTTTGGATTTTGCTGCCCATTTTGTTTTGACCATTTTAATTTATTTAGGTCCAAGAGACCAACAGAAATGAAAAATGGCTAGAGTAAAAAACGGGAAGAGTCCGTTAAGAATGAATGGAGAAAAAAAAGGCAAACACTCCATTAAAAAATTGATGGGCTGACAGTCTAAGAAAAAATCTAACTTCAAACAAAGAAAGAAAAACGGAAGAGAGAAAATGTAACATCCATATTCTAACAAACCCGAACTCGCCCGATTTTGGGTATAATGAACCCAAAAACGTTGTCGGTCAATACTAAACAACCTAAAACGACCAATTGATTATGAATCAAAAGTCGTTCGGGCGAAATCGACCGAAAATCGGTCGCTCCGTAATGCGCGCCGTGAAAAGCCGCGACGCAAATTCGGAAACCCCGAAACGAACCGAGACCATCATAAGATCCGATTCGACGATACAAGACCAACGGAATTGACCGTTCGTCAATCGGAGGTCGTTTGATATTTTTAAATCGTAAAATTTAACCTTAAATAAAAACCGTATCCGAAAATTTCGGGTATTCAAAACTCGATCGGAAGTATGCCAATATTGTACTCATATTGACCGTCATTTAGAGACGGTCAAAATGAGATGCTTCACGTCGAAATCCAATACTCGAGCCACAAATACGGTCAGTTTTAAGTTTGTTAATGAAAAAAAAAAGGAAATTAATTAATGAATTAATTTCTGTTGTTTTAGAATGTTCGGTTAAAATTATATATAAATATATTTAAAAAAAAAACAACAGACAACAGACAACAGTATTCCAGGCTGTCCATTTGGCTTTGTTGATTTTCCACTTGTCACCCTTTTAATCCCTCTTCTCTTCTATATATAGAAAGCCAAGGAGACTATTCCATTTCTCACTTTCTTCAAGTTTTAGCCGAAAGGAAACCTCAACCCCTTTCCTTCCCTCTCTTCTTTTCAACTTTTCATTTCTTTCCTATCTACCATTTCTTCCAAACTCTACCAACGGAGAGCTCATGATCCCTCCTTAACCTTTGAAGAAAAAAAAAAAAACTGAAGTGCTACCAATCTTCTTCTCCTTGGAGCTCAAGCCAAGAGGTGAAGTTGTGCCTTCCAACCAACTGAAGATTACTACTGTAGTAAATTCAGAGCAGCAGCTCCTGCATGCAAGTGATTTCCTTTTGGAAATCAAAAATAAAAGGTACATCCCTTCCCTCCTCCTTGCTGCCATGCATGCTCATTTCACTTGATTATATCTACAATCCCATTTTTCCACTCTCATGGCTGCCCTGCATGTGATTATCATACAAGTTTTCACTATTCCAATAGTTAATTTTAGTATAAGAACCAGAATTTAACAAAAACCATCCCTTGATCTTTGCATTATGGGTTTAAGTTGAACTTGGATGTTCTGGAATTTATCTTCACGCTTCCTGAAGTATTGATAGATAACAATTTCCTTACTATTATCAAAAGGGTATCACTTGTTATATATTATTTCAATTGAAAAGTATCGATTGACAGAAGTAGAATAACATCCTCTGAATACATATACATATATATATATGTGTATAGAGATACTGGCTATATACTAATGGTGGAAGAATATAGATTCATCTTGTGTGAGATTAAAATACTGTCTTTGCTATTTTCAGTTTACCACAAGTTTTTCTTGGAAATCTCGTAGACCCCTATATGATAAAAGGGTTTAAAAAAAAAATTATTATGAATCCATGAATAATGTCACAGTGAATGGAGGTTGGTTCCTGAGTACCTGGGTAAACTAAAATTTTTGGTAAGAATTTATAAGGATCCATAATGTCAGCAAGTCTAATTAGGTGTTTGATCTCCTATAGAAATGACTGTTGTAATCATAAGTTAATAGATTCGGAAATAAAATCCTTAATGTTGTTGACTGATTTGGGCTAAAATGCTTACTGCCCAATTACTTTAATGATTAATTATAAAAATAACTCAAAAAATTTATATTCGATTTAGTTAAGGAGGATAATTCTGCTTACTGTCTGTTGTTATAATTATAAAGAAACTTTTACATTTTTGGCCGTTAAATCCATAATTTATACTAATTATATTCAAGTATTCCACCAATGTCTTGTCATTATATCCATGACCCAGATTATTCATAAAGAAGAAATATCAGTATATAAATAAATCATAAATATGGATCATCACTGAAGCATAATGCTAGTAAAGATGATCAGAATTTGCATCAATGTCATTCTAATAAGTAGAAATACACATAAACAATTAGAAATGTATAGGGCACGTATATATTAGTATATGTGTGCCATTACCCAGAACAAATAAAACAAACAGTTCAGACATCTAAAATTACCAGAGTCTAAATGCTATGTAAAGCATGTATTCTCTTAATCAAACAAGAAATAACACGAGCAAACAATCAAGCTTCTTTTTCCACGTTAGGGGGGGAGGGTTGACTACGTGGATTCTTAGTTTTTTTTTCTCTTTTAGATAAAATTTTGATTATGTCATAACCTGGAATACCAATCTTAGGATCTCTTCTTTTATGATGCCAACAATGAATTCATATGAGTATTAAATATATAGAAATCCTCAAATTAGTCGATTCTTGAAAAAAATTGAGACAAACATCTAGATCTATAAGTCATCTATAGGAGAGACTGATGAAGGTTTAAAGGAATGGGTAAATCTATAATGTCGTATAATCAAGATTGCCGGTCATAGTAAACCTTACACATGACTGTGCGAGGGCGCGGTGACCCTCAACTGGGCGGAGGAAAGGAAGCCCAGATTGGGCAGCGGCCGCCAAGTGCGCGGGTCTAGGATCCCAGTCTTTTACACGGTTTTTACGCGAGCTCGCAGTGTTTTTACGCCTCGTTGGGATCCTGACTTTAGACCATTCCGTTGACCCTGTTTTAGGATACCCAGGCGGGGGATCCTTGGTTTTCAGTTTTACATACGAGCTCGGTTGCCCGTTACCGGTCGGGCTGTTTTTCTAGAGCGACTTCCCGGGAAGTCCCTCTCACCCGTCTCAGTGGCGTAGTTGGGGAGTAGACCTATCCCTCTATTGGACCGTCCTTCCAACTAGAGGGCGAGACGGAAGAGCCATTTGCAGGCTTCTTCACCGCTTGAGTTTTCTTTCGCCAACAGACGGCGATTCTACATCCAGATCATTCGTATCTACATCTATATCTACATCATTGAGAGTACATCTAAGAGAGTTACAGTGAAGGTTTAGAGGAAATTACAATTAAAATTTAGTTGATTTGTAGTGACTTTAATCTGGTTCAAAAACCCTATAATTTAGTGGACGTGTTGGGAACTTAGTTAGGATGCATTATACAACACCGCATGCCTACGGAGGCACCCCAACCCTAAGGTACTTTTAAATACCTTAGAGTCATAGTGTGAGGTTACACACATACCAAGACCACAGACTATCCACTAACTTAGAAGGAGTAAATAGAATTAAGGATCAAATTCATCATCATCATATCAGTCCATTATCGAAAACCATGACATGATCTCAATAACAAGAAAGTAGCCATCAAGTTCCACGACATGATCTACAAGACCAAGAATCATGATCTTTATCTATATCATCTGGAGTTATATCTGAAACAATTGAAATTAAGAATTGGATGCCTACCTATTGAACTTGGGAATCAAGTAATCTATAAATATTTCATATTCCATCTTTCACATCGACAAATCCACAGATTTGATATCTGGTCAATATAATAATAGAGATATATACATATATGCGTACTCCTATAATTATCAACATTTGATTATAAAATAAATATGTTAAATATGAAAAGTGTTTGGATAATGAGAGTTTATGAGAAATGCTTACAAGCCTGACTACCTTTTTACTTACGCAAGTAGATGTAAATTATACTTGTTCCACCTTTCTACTTGCTCTCTTTTGCACATAATAAATAATTGTTATTTATTTTTAAACTACGGGTTTGTATTCACAATTGTGACTCCTTTTCTTCCTTGCACGCATGGCAGGAAAGGAGTCTGTTGTTCAGTATCTATACAGGGTTCCAGGAGATAGAGTTTATACTAGAAGGTATGTGTTTTTGTGTCAAGTTTTTGTCCTGTTATTAATGTAATATGCTTATTTTCTCTTCAATCAGATTTTTGGGATATACTGTATGTACTGTCAGACTTTGTACATGTAAAATATATGAAAGTTAATGAAATGAGACTTTGGTGACAATTGTTCTATGAACTTGTGGTTATGAATGTTTATGTGAATGTCGAATGTCACTTGCAAATATATTCATTGCGAAAAATTTTTCCCCATAATTTATGCTTATAATGCGATGTCAATAAATGGAATGTTGCGAATAGTGTCGTAAACGGGTACCCGGATCCCGGGGGTTCACATTTTGGTATCAGAGTAGTGGTACCCCGATACGCACATTCGCAGTACTAATATTCCGATCGCATTAAGTTCTTGGATAGCGACAGTCTTCCGACTTGTCGTGAGTCCGAGAAGGGAAATATGACATTCAGATTCAATCACCACAGATGTCACCAATTTCATTAATTTTCATATTATATCCCAAGAAGAGAAAAAGCATATATCATAGGTATCTCCAAATGGTATTTTTATGATTAAATATGGTTCTTATGCAGAGCCATATTATACTGACCAGACCAGGAGATGACTAACCAACTAGCACACATCCTGACTACGCTATCGACCTTTCCATGTTTTATTTGATTCTGTAGCAACACACATTTTCCTTGCTTTGAGACTACTAGTTTCTTTAGATGGAGTTGCAGAAACACTATCTTCTCCATATCACATCCGAGGGTCAGGTGACCAATTGTTTGTCATTTCCCTGATATTCGAGCACTTGCCAGTACTGATTGGCGGTCACGAGATGATCGCAGATTGTCTACTTCTGCAGCTTGATGAGTTCGACTTGATATTGGGCATGGATTGGTTATCCACTCATCATGCACTTGTTAATTGTTTTAAGAAGACAGTTGTCTTCAGGATTCCAGGTTTACCTGAGTTCACCTTTGAGGGAGAGATCGAGTTCGAGATCACATTGCTGCCAGATACACAACCGATCTCTATGGCACCTTATCGTATGGCACCAGCCGAGTTGAGGGAGCTAAAGGTGCAGTTGCAGGAGTTGCTTGATTTGGGATTCGTGAGGCCGAGCACTTCACCTTGGGGTGCTCCGATTCTATTTGTCAAGAAGAAGGATGGATCCATGAGATTGTGCATTGATTATAGACAGCTGAACAAGAGAACGGTGAAGAACTGTTATCCCTTGCCACGTATCGATGATTTGTTTGATCAGCTTCAGGGATCTTCGGTTTTCTCGAAGATCGATCTTCGCTCAGGCTACCATCAGCTGAAGATTCGCGAGTCGGATATTCCGAAGACAGCCTTCAGGACTCGCTATGGACACTATGAGTTTGTGGTGATGCCGTTTGGGCTCACCAATGCACCTGCGGCTTTCATGGATATGATGAACCGTATCTTCCGTTCATACTTGGACAAGTTTGTAGTGGTATTCATCGATGATGTGCTCATCTATTCACGGAATGAATGGGATCATGGGAATGATCTACGGATTGTTTTGGATACATTGCGGGAGCACAAGCTATACGCCAAGTTGAGCAAGTGTGAATTCTGGTTATCCCAGGTCTCATTTCTCGGGCATATCATTTCTGGAGCAGGCATTGCAGTTGATCCTGCGATGATAGATGCAATTATGTCTTGGGAGCAGCCCAAGACTGTCACGCAGATTCGGAGCTTTCTTGGGCTAGCAGGTTATTACAGACGCTTTGTCAGCGGTTTTTCACGCATTGTTCGCCCTCTGACACGACTGACGCAGAAAAGAGTTCCATTCATTTGGGGCGATTCATGTGAGCAGGCCTTCCAGACACTGAAGGAGAGGTTGACTACAGCGCCTATTCTTGCTCTTCCTTCAGGCACTCAGGACTATGCAGTTTACACAGATGCATCTGGGGAAGGTTTGGGAGCAGTGTTGATGAAGAGATGACAGGTGATTGCTTACGCATCACAGCAGTTGAGACCGCACGAGCGGAACTACCCCACACATGACTTGGAGTTGGCGGCAGTTGTCTTCGCCTTGAAGATCTGGCGCCACTATCTATATGGGGTGAACTTCGAGATTTTCACAGATCATAAGAGCCTAAAGTACATCTTTGATCAGAAGAAGTTGAATATGAGACAGCGAAGATGGCTCGAACTGCTGAAGGATTATGATTGCACGATCTCTTACCATCCCGGTAAGGGAAACGTGGTAGCTGATGCACTTAGCAGGAGAGCGCATGCTGATGGTACGGCGAACTGGCTATACACGTGGGATACACTTGCAGCTTTGACCGATTGGCATCCTCAGGAGAGCGCATCCATTTCTACCGCAGTACCTCCTCGATACAGCAGTCTTTGGGATCGTATCGTCGAAGGCCAGAAGACCGATCCTTGGATCCGAGATAGATACATGCGCGCCGTCAAGGACGAATTTGATGACTTTGTTGTGATGGAGTCTATTTTATGGAAGGCAGGACGGGTCGTTGTACCCAATGACGAGCAGCTTCGCAGAGATATTTTGGACGAGGCACACAGTTCACGGTTATCTATCTATCCAGGCAGTACGAAGATGTACCGTGATCTGCGTCGACATTTCTGGTGGGATGGGATGAAGCGCGATGTGGCGCTACATGTTAGCAGATGCATGACCTGTCAGATGGTCAAGGCTGAGCACAGAAGACCACCAGGATTACTGGAGTCTGTCCCCATTCGCGAATGGAAGTGGGAGAGCATTTCTATGGATTTTGTCACGGGATTGCCGAAGACACCGGGTGGCCATGATTCCATTCGGGTCGTTGTTGATAGGTTGACCAAGTCAGCCCATTTCATACCTGTCCACACGACTTACACTCCATCCAAATTGGCCAAGCTCTATGTGCAGAACATTATCAGGCTACATGGTATACCACGGGAGGTGGTGTCTGACAGGGATTCGAGATTTACATCTCATTATTGGCATCAGTTCATGTCAGCACTACAGACAGAGCTGAAGATGAGTTCTGCTTATCATCCGCAGACAGATGGGCAGAATGAGCGCACCATACAAACATTGGAGGATTTGCTCCGCGCTTGCACTTTGGAGTAGAAAGGGTCCTGGAAGGACCATCTGTCGTTAGTGGAACTCACGTACACCAACAACTATCACTCCAGTATTGGCCTGACACCATTCGAATCCCTATACGAGCGGAAATGCCTCACACCCCTCAGTTGGCGTGAGGTAGGTGATCATGCTCTTTACTCCGTGGATCTTCTGAAGGAAACTGCGAGAGCTGTTGATCTTGTGAGACGGAGGCTTCTGACGGTACAGAGCCGCCAGAAGAGCTATGCAGACTGTTTGAGGAGAGACATAGATTTTCAGGTAATCTAATTATTTCCTCTTCACTTATTCAATTATAACTCATATATAATCAACTTAATCACATATTAATGATATTCCTGTAAATTACAGGTGGGAGATTGGGTATTTCTCCGTGTATCTCCCATGAAGGGAGTGCAGAGATTTGGTGTTCGTGGCAAGTTGGCGCCGCGATATGTTGGACCATTCGAGATTCTTGCTCGTGTGGGGAAAGTGGCATACCGAGTAGCCCTTCCTCCACATCTTTCAGCTATTCATGATGTTTTCCACATATCCAATCTGAGGAAGTATGTCCACGACTCTCGACACATCATCAGTTACAAGAATCTCGATGTAGAGCCGGATCTGACCTATGAGGAGAAACCAGTCCAGATACTTGACCACGCTGTGAAGAAGCTTCGCAGCAAAGAGATTTCATTGGTCAAGGTTTTGTGGCACCGTCACAGAGTCGAAAAGGCGACATGAAAAACCGAAGCTGACATGCGGGCACGATACCCGCATCTTTTCTGATGTAAGCATCAAAACAAGCTTTTGTAATTAGATACATTATAAATATATGGCTTGTTTTCCCTTTGAGGTTTTTATGGGTTTAAAACCCTTTGAGGTTTTTATGGACATAGGAAATTCAAACAAGTCACCGAATAGCCTTAACTCGAGTCTCGAGGACGAGACTCCCTTTGAGGTTTTTATAATTGTAACATCCATATTCTAACAAACCCGAACTCGCCCGATTTTGGGTATAATGAACCCAAAAACGTTGTCGGTCAATACTAAACAACCTAAAACGACCAATTGATTATGAATCAAAAGTCGTTCGGGCGAAATCGACCGAAAATCGGTCGCTCCGTAATGCGCGCCGTGAAAAGCCGCGACGCAAATTCGGAAACCCCGAAACGAACCGAGACCATCATAAGATCCGATTCGACGATACAAGACCAACGGAATTGACCGTTCGTCAATCGGAGGTCGTTTGATATTTTTAAATCGTAAAATTTAACCTTAAATAAAAACCGTATCCGAAAATTTCGGGTATTCAAAACTCGATCGGAAGTATGCCAATATTGTACTCATATTGACCGTCATTTAGAGACGGTCAAAATGAGATGCTTCACGTCGAAATCCAATACTCGAGCCACAAATACGGTCAGTTTTAAGTTTGTTAATGAAAAAAAAAAGGAAATTAATTAATGAATTAATTTCTGTTGTTTTAGAATGTTCGGTTAAAATTATATATAAATATATTTAAAAAAAAAACAACAGACAACAGACAACAGTATTCCAGGCTGTCCATTTGGCTTTGTTGATTTTCCACTTGTCACCCTTTTAATCCCTCTTCTCTTCTATATATAGAAAGCCAAGGAGACTATTCCATTTCTCACTTTCTTCAAGTTTTAGCCGAAAGGAAACCTCAACCCCTTTCCTTCCCTCTCTTCTTTTCAACTTTCCATTTCTTTCCTATCTACCATTTCTTCCAAACTCTACCAACGGAGAGCTCATGATCCCTCCTTAACCTTTGAAGAAAAAAAAAAAACTGAAGTGCTACCAATCTTCTTCTCCTTGGAGCTCAAGCCAAGAGGTGAAGTTGTGCCTTCCAACCAACTGAAGATTACTACTGTAGTAAATTCAGAGCAGCAGCTCCTGCATGCAAGTGATTTCCTTTTGGAAATCAAAAATAAAAGGTACATCCCTTCCCTCCTCCTTGCTGCCATGCATGCTCATTTCACTTGATTATATCTACAATCCCATTTTTCCACTCTCATGGCTGCCCTGCATGTGATTATCATACAAGTTTTCACTATTCCAATAGTTAATTTTAGTATAAGAACCAGAATTTAACAAAAACCATCCCTTGATCTTTGCATTATGGGTTTAAGTTGAACTTGGATGTTCTGGAATTTATCTTCACGCTTCCTGAAGTATTGATAGATAACAATTTCCTTACTATTATCAAAAGGGTATCACTTGTTATATATTATTTCAATTGAAAAGTATCGATTGACAGAAGTAGAATAACATCCTCTGAATACATATACATATATATATATGTGTATAGAGATACTGGCTATATACTAATGGTGGAAGAATATAGATTCATCTTGTGTGAGATTAAAATACTGTCTTTGCTATTTTCAGTTTACCACAAGTTTTTCTTGGAAATCTCGTAGACCCCTATATGATAAAAGGGTTTAAAAAAAAATTATTATGAATCCATGAATAATGTCACAGTGAATGGAGGTTGGTTCCTGAGTACCTGGGTAAACTAAAATTTTTGGTAAGAATTTATAAGGATCCATAATGTCAGCAAGTCTAATTAGGTGTTTGATCTCCTATAGAAATGACTGTTGTAATCATAAGTTAATAGATTCGGAAATAAAATCCTTAATGTTGTTGACTGATTTGGGCTAAAATGCTTACTGCCCAATTACTTTAATGATTAATTATAAAAATAACTCAAAAAATTTATATTCGATTTAGTTAAGGAGGATAATTCTGCTTACTGTCTGTTGTTATAATTATAAAGAAACTTTTACATTTTTGGCCGTTAAATCCATAATTTATACTAATTATATTCAAGTATTCCACCAATGTCTTGTCATTATATCCATGACCCAGATTATTCATAAAGAAGAAATATCAGTATATAAATAAATCATAAATATGGATCATCACTGAAGCATAATGCTAGTAAAGATGATCAGAATTTGCATCAATGTCATTCTAATAAGTAGAAATACACATAAACAATTAGAAATGTATAGGGCACGTATATATTAGTATATGTGTGCCATTACCCAGAACAAATAAAACAAACAGTTCAGACATCTAAAATTACCAGAGTCTAAATGCTATGTAAAGCATGTATTCTCTTAATCAAACAAGAAATAACACGAGCAAACAATCAAGCTTCTTTTTCCACGTTAGGGGGGGAGGGTTGACTACGTGGATTCTTAGTTTTTTTTTCTCTTTTAGATAAAATTTTGATTATGTCATAACCTGGAATACCAATCTTAGGATCTCTTCTTTTATGATGCCAACAATGAATTCATATGAGTATTAAATATATAGAAATCCTCAAATTAGTCGATTCTTGAAAAAAATTGAGACAAACATCTAGATCTATAAGTCATCTATAGGAGAGACTGATGAAGGTTTAAAGGAATGGGTAAATCTATAATGTCGTATAATCAAGATTGCCGGTCATAGTAAACCTTACACATGACTGTGCGAGGGCGCGGTGACCCTCAACTGGGCGGAGGAAAGGAAGCCCAGATTGGGCAGCGGCCGCCAAGTGCGCGGGTCTAGGATCCCAGTCTTTTACACGGTTTTTACGCGAGCTCGCAGTGTTTTTACGCCTCGTTGGGATCCTGACTTTAGACCATTCCGTTGACCCTGTTTTAGGATACCCAGGCGGGGGATCCTTGGTTTTCAGTTTTACATACGAGCTCGGTTGCCCGTTACCGGTCGGGCTGTTTTTCTAGAGCGACTTCCCGGGAAGTCCCTCTCACCCGTCTCAGTGGCGTAGTTGGGGAGTAGACCTATCCCTCTATTGGACCGTCCTTCCAACTAGAGGGCGAGACGGAAGAGCCATTTGCAGGCTTCTTCACCGCTTGAGTTTTCTTTCGCCAACAGACGACGATTCTACATCCAGATCATTCGTATCTACATCTATATCTACATCATTGAGAGTACATCTGAGAGAGTTACAGTGAAGGTTTAGAGGAAATTACAATTAAAATTTAGTTGATTTGTAGTGACTTTAATCTGGTTCAAAAACCCTATAATTTAGTGGACGTGTTGGGAACTTAGTTAGGATGCATTATACAACACCGCATGCCTACGGAGGCACCCCAACCCTAAGGTACTTTTAAATACCTTAGAGTCATAGTGTGAGGTTACACACATACCAAGACCACAGACTATCCACTAACTTAGAAGGAGTAAATAGAATTAAGGATCAAATTCATCATCATCATATCAGTCCATTATCGAAAACCATGACATGATCTCAATAACAAGAAAGTAGCCATCAAGTTCCACGACATGATCTACAAGACCAAGAATCATGATCTTTATCTATATCATCTGGAGTTATATCTGAAACAATTGAAATTAAGAATTGGATGCCTACCTATTGAACTTGGGAATCAAGTAATCTATAAATATTTCATATTCCATCTTTCACATCGACAAATCCACAGATTTGATATCTGGTCAATATAATAATAGAGATATATACATATATGCGTACTCCTATAATTATCAACATTTGATTATAAAATAAATATGTTAAATATGAAAAGTGTTTGGATAATGAGAGTTTATGAGAAATGCTTACAAGCCTGACTACCTTTTTACTTACGCAAGTAGATGTAAATTATACTTGTTCCACCTTTCTACTTGCTCTCTTTTGCACATTATAAATAATTGTTATTTATTTTTAAACTACGGGTTTGTATTCACAATTGTGACTCCTTTTCTTCCTTGCACGCATGGCAGGAAAGGAGTCTGTTGTTCAGTATCTATACAGGGTTCCAGGAGATAGAGTTTATACTAGAAGGTATGTGTTTTTGTGTCAAGTTTTTGTCCTGTTATTAATGTAATATGCTTATTTTCTCTTCAATCAGATTTTTGGGATATACTGTATGTACTGTCAGACTTTGTACATGTAAAATATATGAAAGTTAATGAAATGAGACTTTGGTGACAATTGTTCTATGAACTTGTGGTTATGAATGTTTATGTGAATGTCGAATGTCACTTGCAAATATATTCATTGCGAAAAATTTTTCCCCATAATTTATGCTTATAATGCGATGTCAATAAATGGAATGTTGCGAATAGTGTCGTAAACGGGTACCCGGATCCCGGGGGTTCACAGAAAAAAGTGATTGAAAGGTGATGGAGAGCATGCAAGAAAAAAAGAGAACGAAAGAAAGCTAAATTTTCCCTTTAATTATTCTCCTAACTTGGTCGATTACCCTTATTATTCCTACAAGTATGAGAGAAAGGGGAACTAAGAGTAGGGCACATTTGTTTTTCTAGCTGAAATTGCCCAATAGATTATTATCTCTTGTATATCATTCTTTGCTCATGGTCCTCACTCCTCGCAACGAGATCTCTTGTCTGATGTTCCTATGTGAGACAACGCACTTCTTGAGGTCACTATATGAGAGAAACTTACTCTTTGAGGTCTCCATATGTATGGGAGAATTCCCTTCTCAGATTTTTTTGTATACGACATGCCCACTCAGATCTTTGCATGGGAGAAAACCATGAAACTTTTGATGCTCGACATCAACTACTTCAGACGGACTTCTACTATTATATGGGAATACTTCAGACTTTTAGTGCTTATCAACTGCATGAAGATCAACGCTCTAGTCCATTTACCTCCCACTGGCTATCTTCATCAAGCATCGACTTCATGTAGGGGTTTCCTCCCAGTGCTATTTTTTTTCGAATGAGTTTCCTCCCACCAATGACTACTTTCTGTTGAAAAAAGTGAGCAATCTATTATTCCAAGGAACCCTAGTCTTCCTTATATAGGGAGAGACCTCATGGGTAAAATACATAAGAGTCCAGAAAGTAAACAGGAATTAAGAAACGGTACAAAACATAATAATATAGGTCTTTACACTCCCCCTCAAGGTGGAGCATAGATGTCTATCATGCTCAGCTTGGAAGAACATCTCTGGAAGGGTCCTCTGAGCAACGACTTGGTGAATATGTCAGCAGTCTGATCCCTTGAGCTAACGTGAGATGTAGATATCAAGGCTCTCTGGATCAAGTCTCTCGTGTAGTGGCAGTCAACTTCGATATGCTTTGTTCTTTCATGGAATGCTGGATTGTTGGCACTAAACAATGCTGCCTGATTGTCACTGAAGCTGCATGGGTAAAGGTATAGCTATATGTAGATCCTCTAGCACAGATCGAACCCACATCATCTCTGTGCTTGCTTGCGGCATGGCCCTATATTCAGATTCAGCACTGGACCTTGCCACAACAGTTTGTTTCTTGCTTTTCCAAGAAACCAGAGAGCTCCCAACAAAAACGACAAATCCTGAGGTAGACTTTCGATCCTTAGGACACCCTGCATAATATGCGTCTGCACATGCTGAAATAGATAAATCTGTGCCCTTTCGAAATAGCAACCCTGAGCCTGGAGAAGACTTTAGATACCTCAGTATCATGTATATGGCATCCATATGAATTGGTCTTGGCTGCTCCATAAATTGACTCACCCGGATTACTGCAAAGGCAATATCGGGTCGAGTTATGGTAATATAAAGGAGCTTACCCACCATCTCTCTATATCTCCTCTTGTCTACTTCTGCAGTATCATCGTCATACAACTTCATGCTTGGATCCATAGGAGTACACGATGGTCTGCATCCAACCATGCTTGTTTCAATCAAAAAATCTGTAATGTACTTCCTTTGGGTCATCACTAGACCTTGTGCATTCCTGGCAAATTCCAACCCCAGAAAGTATCTTAGGGTTCCAAGATCCTTCGTGACGAACTGACGGCCCAGGAATGCTTTTTCCCTCTCTATTCCCTGAACATCATCTCCTGTAACCAGAATATCATCAACATAGACCATGATGACAACCATACCTGTAGAAGACTTTTGAATGAACAACGGGTGATCTGCATTTGATCATTTGAACCCCTGTCGTTCAATCAGATGGGAAAGCTTCTGGAACCACGCCCTTGGGCTCTGTATAAGGCCATAAATCGCCTTGTAAAGTCTACACACCATATGCTTCTCCCCCTCAGCAATGAACCCTGGTGGCTGCTGCATGTAGACTTCCTCCTACAGATCTCCATACAAGAAGGCATTCTTGACATCAAGTTGAGATATAGTCCAGTCACGTACTACATCAACTGATAAAAGAATGCGAAGAGTAGACTGACGAGCCACTGGAGAAAATGTATCCATATAGTCCACGCCATAGGTTTGTGTGAAACCTCTCGCGACCAGCCGTGCCTTGTATCGATCTAGACTTCCATCAACATGGTATTTAACTGTGAATACCCACTTGCAGCTAACAATGGATGCGTCAGGGGGAGTATTAACCAAGCTTCATGTGCTACGAGACTGTAAGGCACGCATCTCGTCTTCCATAGCCAGTCGCCAGCAATCAATCTTCATAGCTTCTTGATAGGTCCGTGGTATGTCCATGGAAGACAAAGCCGCAACAAATCTCTGAAAGTCGCCTGTGAGTCGATGAAAGGACACCTAGGAAGCAAAAGGATAAGACACACAAGTCCGTTTCTACTTCCTGATAGCAATGGGAATATCAAGGTCGTTGTCCATTGTACTGGATGGCGTAGTTTCCTCCTGCAATGAAGAATCCTGTACATGTACCATATCTGACCCGTCAGTAGTAATGCCATCTGAACACACCTAAGGCGTGATGGATGCCTGACGTGTAGCCTGAGCAGGACCTGACTGACGCGTATAGAATTTTGGTAAAGGTGGAATAGGAGGTTGTGGAGGTGGTGGTGGTGGAGGTGGTTGTGGTGGTGGTGGCGTAGCAACTGGAGCTGGAGTGGACTCAGGTCAACTCAAACTAGGAGGAGGAGGAACATAGACATCATCGTTGGTAGTGGACGAGACCAGTCTGTCACCTGCAAGCGCAAAAGTACACAACGGACTCAAAAAACGTGACATCAGCACTGATAAAATATTTCTTGTTTATGGGGTCATAACATCGATAGTTCTTCTGAGTCCGAGAGTAACCTACAAAGACACACTTGACAGCTCTAGGAGAGAGTTTGTCAAGTCCAGGGGACAGGAGATGAACAAACACAACATTACCAAAGACACGAGGAGTAAGTGAGAATAATTCCTTATCAGGAAAAATGATAGAAAGAGGAATTTTCTCACCAAGGACAGATGATGGCATACGATTGACCAGGTAGCAGGTTGTAAGGACAGCATCCCCCCAGAAAATGATAGGAGCACAACTCTGAATAAGGAGGGTTCGAGTGATGTCAAGAAGGTGACGATGCTTTCTTTCTGCCACGCCATTCTGCTGAGATGTGTAAGCACAAGTGGTTTGGTGAATAATACCCTTAGACGAGAGAAACTGAGAGAGAGACCGGGTGCAGAATTCCAATGCATTATCTGTACGAACATACTAGACAGTAGAAGAAAAAACATTCTGCACTTCATTAATCAAATTTTTAATAACATCCACTGCTTCAGATTTATTCTTTAAAAGAAAGACCCAAGATACACGAGAAAAGTCATCTACAACAACTAGATAAAACATGTGTCCCTGATGATCAGGTACACGACTCGGATCCCAAATATCAATGTGAAAGAACTCAAATGGGGAGCTACTGCTCCGACTCTGACGACTAGGAAAGCTAGACCGATGATGCTTTCCCAACTGACACGCTTCACAACGAAATGATGAGCTGGGAGAGATCTGAGGCAAGAGATGTCGCATTTTCTAGAGCGGGAGATGACCAAAGCGAAGATGCCATATGTACGGAGATACTGGTCCGACGGAATGAGAAGAGACGCCAGCATAAGAGTTTCGGACCAGCCGATAGAGACCATTCTGCTCAGAGCCACAGCCAATCACCCTGCCCGTTAGTATGTTCTGAAAAATAAGAGATGAGGGGTCAAATATAGCATGCCAGTGCAAATCCTTCGTAATCTGACTAATAGATAACAAATTCATGGAGAACTCAGGAGCATGTAGAACATTCTGTAGATGCATAGAAGGTGATAAGGAAACCTCCCCCTGTCCAACAAGGGAGGAATGAGTACCATCTGCTATCAGCACTGAGCGACCAAGTGGGATGTCCCTGTAGGACTCAAGTCTCTCTCTCTATCGCGGCAGAGATGATAGGTAGAATTTATAATCCAATCAGATTATATCATGACAAGATGTAAAGGCAGTAGCACTACCTAAGGTACTAGCAACAACAGACGAACTGACAGAAGCTGTAGCAGCAACATCTGAAGGTCCACCTGGAGAATCAGTAGACGATTGTGGCATAATATCACGTAGATGTGCCACAAGCTCTTCGAATCAGTTACCTGCAGTGGATGCTGACTGGGGCAGTACATGCTCGGCTACACGCGCTGATGCTGGAAACCCATGCTTAGAGTAGCATGTATCCTCCGAGTGGCCTGTGCGATGGCAGAACGAACATGGCTGGCGAAAGGGACCTCCCCGTCCACGGGGTCCACGTCCACGACTAGAAGACTGACCACCTCTCCCACGCGATACTTCCATCGCCGATGGGGGTGGAGTAGATGTGCTGGAAGAAACTGATATGCGACTGAGCCTCCGGTAAACGTCCTCCATTGGAGGAATGACTGCATCGGCCAATATCTTAGAGCGGGTTGCCTCGTACTCAGGATCGAGGGCTGCAAGTAGTACACCCACCATGGTAGCATTCCGAAATGTCTTCTGCTGCTTTGGAGTCGCCGTGAGTGGTATGGTACAGTATAACTTCTCGAACATCCCTCTTAGGGACGTGCACAATGAGTGAAGTGGCCTGCCATTCTGCTTCATCGTGAATATATCATGCTGGAGCTGTAACATCTTGGTCTCATTCCGCACTTGGGAATACGTAGCGGCTAGAATATCCCACATTGCCTTGGCAGTGGGCTGATGGAGGACATCATTGGCAATCTCCATCGACAGTGTGCCTGGAAGCCAAACCTAGGCATAAGAATCATCAGCCTCCCAAGAGGCATATATCCCAGTCTTCTCTGCTGGCGCATCTTCGGTAAGTATATGCTTCTTACCGTTTAACTTCATGAGACTCATAAACTGCATCTCCCAGAGCTCGTAGTTTGTCCCGTCCATTTTGACTATTGGCGCAGGACCTTTGAAGATGCCTATGGAGGGCATATCAACTTTGTTATCCGACATGTCGCCGTAGATGAAGAACTAGGGATTGTAGACCAGAAACCAGTGTCTACAAAAACTTGATCGGATTTGAGTGCATATGTAGACGTTACGCACTCAAATCCATGGAGATAGAACGACCAACGAAAGAAGTGGTGTCGGCGTGTAAGGAAGGGGAACCCGGCGGTTAGGGTCCCCTACCTAGGGCTTGAATCGGCGGAGTAGGGTGCCCTACAGCAAGGTGGGGGCCCCGGCGGCGTGAAGGAGGGGGCCCAGCGAAGTTGGGGCCCTACGGCGGCGTGGAGAAGAGGGCCCGACGAGGAGGGGGGGCATGGCGGCGTGGAGGAGACCCGATGGCGTGGAGGGGGTTGTTGGAGGGTCCCTACGGCGGCGGCGGAAGGGTGGTGGAGGAGGGGAGATCCGGCGGTGGCGGTGGAAGGGCCTAGGGTTAGGGTTAACCCCTGGGCTCTGATACCATGTTGGAAAAAGTGAGCAATATATTATTCCAAGGAACCCTAGTCTCTCTTATATAGGGAGAGACCTCATGGGTAAAATACACAAGAGTCCAGAAAGTAAACAGGAATTAAGAAATGGTACAAAACATAATAATATAAGTCTCTACACTTTCAACGAGTCTCCTCCCAACTCCTTAGAAGATATATCGAACAATGATAAGTTGAGCATTTTCATTTATGGAAAGAAAATAATGAATTGGATTACACTGAGGGCCATAGGACTCTCTTATATAGAGAGGAGAAACCCTAGAGGACAAATTACACAAGAGAGACAAAATAAATAAGTACACTACAACTCTCAACATCCCCCCAAAAGATGAAGCATATATGTCAATCATGCTTAACTCGGAACAACACCATTGGAACAACTTCCTGGCTAAGGCCTTGGTGAAAACATCTTCTCTCTATTCCCCTGAGCTGACGTGAGAAATAAAGATAAATCTCATCTGTATCATATCTCGTATGTAATGGCAATCTACCAAAATGTGTTTGGTCCTCTCATGAAAAATGGGATTGTTGGCAATGAATAGAGCAATCTGATTGTCACAAAGCAACTGCATGGGAAGAGACATCTCAATAGCTAAGTCTGTCAGAATATATCTGACCCACATTATCATAGTGCTCTTCCGTGTCATAGCTTTTTATTTTGACTCCGCACTAGATCTAGCAACCACAATCTGCTTCTTGTTTTTCCATGAGAGCAAAGAACTACCTATGAAAACTGCAAAACTAGAGGAAGACTTCATGTCATTAGGGCAACTTGCATCAGCATCTACATAGGTCGTGATGGCATGCTCCTCTGCTAAAAAAACCCTATACATGGAGAAGATTTCAGATACCCGAAGATCATGTGAACAACATCCATTTGAGCATGTCGTGGTTGTTTCATAAACTAGTTGAAGTTGTTCACTACAAAGGAGATATCTAGCCTGGTAACAATCATGTAAAGGACCTTCCCAACATGTTCCAGGTATCTCCTCTTGTCCACCTCATCTGTATAATCATGGAAATTCATGCTGGGGTCCATCGGAGTAGTGGCACATATGCAGTATGTCATCCCTGTCTCTAGGAGAAAATCCATAATGTACTTCCTCTCTATCATCACAAAATCTCCGGTTCTTGGAAATCTCAAGCCTAATGAAGTATCGTAGTTCATGAAAGCCCTTGGTGATAAAATACTATCCAATGAATGTCTTAGCCTTACTAATTCCTTGTAAACCATCTCTTATAACAACAATGTCATCAACATAAATAAGAAGACATCAATACCCCTATATGTCATGTGTACAAATAGCGAGTGATCTACAGTTGATATTCTGAAGTCCTGCCGCTCTACCAAGTCTGATAGCTTATGGGTCCATACTTTGGGACTTTTCTTAAGGCCATAAATAGCCTTACGAAGTCGGCATATCTTTGAAACTCCCCCTCAACAATACTATTAAGTAGTTGCTGCATATAAACTTCCCCAAGCAATTCTCCATACAAGAAAGCATTCTTGACATGAAGTTGGGAAAATGACCAGTCTCATACTAGTGTAATAAAGAGGAGGATCATGAGTGTAGAATGATAAGCCGCATGAGAAACAGTACGTTGATCGTCCACCCCATATGTCTCAGTGGACCCATCTTCCACAAGTCTAACCTCGTAGTTATCAACACTGGCATCTGCTCTCTGGTACAGTGTATATACCCATTTGCATCCAACCGTAGAAGCTCATGCTATAGCAGTAACCAAACTCTATGTGCCACATGACTGGAGTGCAGCCATCTCCTCCATAGCAAGACACCAACGACTGTGATGCATATCCTCCTGATATGTATGTGGGATCTCTACGATCGACAGTCCCACCACAAACTTTATGAAATCCTCTAAAAGACGTCCAAAGAAATGTGGGATGCAAAAGGATATGTGGCACACACACGCCTCTACTTACGAAGAGCAATGGGTTGGTCAAGATGCTTTGGACGATCTATCTCTTCTATAGTACTCTCCTGAGGTGTTACGTGACCAACATGTAAAGTCTCCTCATGTACAGACAAATCAACAGTGGCATCAGTAGAAACCAAGTGCTCATAATTTACATGGGGTGCACTGGATAATGGGAAAGGCACAAGAGCAGGGAGTACAATAGGCAGCCTGTTGTAACACCAAACTCGGATGGAAGGTGGCATGGCACACACACGCCTCTACTTCCGAAGAGCAATGGGTTGGTCAAGATGCTTTCGACGATCTATCTCTTCTATAGTACTCTCCTGAGGTGTTACGTGATCAACATGTAAAGTCTCCTCATGTACAGACAAATCAACAGTGGCATCAGTAGAAACCAAGTGCTCATAATTTACATGGGGTGCACTGGATATTGGGAAAGGCACAAGAGCAGGGAGTACAACAGGCAACCTGTTGTAACACCAAACTCGGACGAGAGTACAATAGGCAACCTTGTGAACATAGTAACAAGGTAAAGGCTGAGCCACGTGGGGAGGAGGCGTAGAAGGTGTGGTGGGAGGTGGAGGAAGATGTGGAATATAAACCTCCTCACCAAACTCGGACGAGGTCATCCCGTCACCTGACGAAGAAAAGTACAAGACAAACTCAAAGAATGTGAAGTCAAAACTAACACAGTACTTCTATTTAACATTATCAAACCATCGACACCTTTCTGGGTTCGGGAGTAAAAATGTACTAAGCCTTCTCCCACTATAAGTAGGGTCGGCTACATGGATTCTTGCTCAAATCCATGTTGAAAGATTCGACTATTTTTTACGCTGGCTGTCGACTACCTAACGCAACCACTGCAACAGTGGGATTTGAACCCTGGTCTTTTGTGTGGTAGACACACTATACTAGGGGAGTAACCCTGGTCTTTTGTGTGGTAGACACACTGTACTACCACTAGACCATTAAGTGGGAGTAACCCATAAAAATACACTTGACAGATCTAGGGGAGAGGTTGTCACAACCAGGAGTCATGTACAAAAGCAATAGAGCCAAAGATGTGAGGTGTTTAGAACGAAAAGGTCCTTATCAGGAAAACTAATTTTAAAAGGGACATTATCTCCTAACATAGAGGATGACATATTGTTGACCTGTTAGCATGCAGTGAGGATAGCATCACCCTAGAAAGAATGGGGAGCATGACTTTGGATCAGAAAAGTTCTAGTAACATCAAGAAGGTGAAGGTGTTTACGCTCAACAACATCGTTCTGTTGAGAAGTATAAGTACATGAGGTCTAATGTATGATGCTAAGGGAGCTGAAGAAATAAGAGAGTTGAATGGTACAAAACTCCAAGGCATTGTCAGAGAGAACATGCTTAACAATAACAGAAAAATGTTCTTCAATTTATAACGAAAGTTTGAATAACAAGTCCAACCTCGGACTTGCTTTTTAGAAGAAAAAGTCAAGAAAGTCTAAAATAATCATCGATAGCAACTAGATAGACATGTGCTCTTAGTGATCAAGAACACGATTTGGACCCTAAATATCAAGTGAACTAACTCAAATAAAGAACCACTTCTATAGCAGATTAATTTCTTCATAATTTGAACAATAGTTTAATTTCTAAGACAAACGTGAAACACTGAGTTTGTTTTGTAACTACCATCAATGAGATATATTTATTAGGTTGAAATATGACTTAAGCACATAGATGGCAGCAAGAGGGAGGGGGGATAAAGAATTGTACCTATTTGGATCCTTCAAATTTGGAGAACAAATGCATGCAAGAGGTCCTAAAAACAAGAAGCAGTAACTCCCAGTTGCTGTCTGGAGACTACAATAGGAGGGAGGGGTCTTCCGGCAGCAGTTGGAAGCTCCAGGTGAATGTTCTAACAGCAACAAGGAGGTCTTCTAGCAGCGGCAGCAGATGGCTCTTCCAGGTGAAGAGAAGCAGCATCTTTGGTTGTTGTTCCAACTACTTGCAGCAGCAGGAGGAGGAGCTCCAGCTGTTGATTGGCAGTGGTTGTGGCTGCTCGGAACAACACTGGTAGCTGAAGGGTTTCAGCAGGAGATGGGAGCAGCAACCTCAACTGCTAGACAGAGAGGCAGCAACTCCAACTCAGCAAGGAGGAGGGGCTGCGGGTTGCTCCATCGGTGGTAAAACTTGGAGAGAACTTGGGGATTTTACGTGGTACTAATAAGCGAAGGAGGAAGGCTTTGGTGATGCCAAGTGGGGAGATTTTGGGCCAAGTGGAGGGACAACAAAGCCATGTGGAGATGCTATTGTTTGCTGGAACATAAATTCTGAAATATTTTTTTAAAACTATTCTCCCTCTTTTATTTGGCATACCAAAGTCATCCATATTTGCAACTCGAATCTCCGATTTAGATGCACAATATCTCATTTTGACCATCTATTTATGAAGATCAAATGACAAAAATTTCATACTTTTCTGATCTAAGATGGATACAGAATTTGATGAAATACGGTCTTGATTTTTGATTAAATTTTGTGATTTTAGATTATCAAACGACCTCCGATTGACTAACGTCGATTTCGTTGGTTTTATTTTGTCGAGATGAATTTTCTGATGGTCTCGATTTGTTTTGTGGTTCGATTTTGCGTCACGGCTTTTCTGATGGCGCGCTTTTCGATGAAATTGATTTTCGATCGATTGATCACAAACAAATTTTGATTTACGATTTATTGATCGATTCATATCTTTAATAATAAACGATGATTTTATCGAATTAAATGGACCATAGTCGGGTCGGGTTCGAGTTATTCGGATCCAGTTGTCACATCTACACACCTCCTCTTATGCCGGCTTCTTTCTTTCCTGATGTTGCCTGCGATTGCTCTTATTATATGTCATCAAATTTCTTCGTAGCACCATCAGCTTGGCAACCAACCTCGTCAAAGCGGGACCACTAGAACAACAACTCCTCTAGCATTCAGCCACTTCCTTCCGAAACCCCTCCTCCATCAACCACGCCTGCTCAAACCGAAAGAAACTCCTCGATATCTCCTCCTCCCCCGACAACCATAGAAGAGGTGTATAGTCTGAATGAACCCTTGGGAGGGCCCAAGCCCTAGCAAAAGGAAACATGTGCACCATCTCCGTAGAAATCAAGAAACAATCAATTCGCGATTTGGTCCTAGAGTTTCTCCAAGTATATCTACATTTGAACGCACCAACGATCTGCTGACCAAGCTCCCTAATCAAAGCCGATAGTTCCCGCGATCCAACATCAAGTCCACCTCTTAGCCTTGACCTATCTTCAGCTAGCAGAGTAATGTTAAAATCACCAGCGATGATCCATGCCTCCAAGGGTAGCCTCATACACAACGACACCAACTCATCGATCAATTCCGATATATTCGTCCCATTCGTCTGCCCGCACACATTGGTGACAACCACTCGAGCTCTATTCTCCTGCCTCCGTAGCACAGACATCATGGATTGCTTGTTAAGAATCGCTTCATCCTGTAACTCCGGCTAATCATCAATCCAGCCCATCAGAAGACCACCAGATGCCCCATCGGATTCAACATATCTACATCCTCGCATCCATGGATTCTCTAACTCCTTCCATACAAATTCAATTTCTCTTGAATGTTTCGTCTCTTGCAACATAACCAAATCTGCTCTAGCCTTTCTTAAACATCTCTCATAGAGCAATCATCTTCTTCGGTTTCCCCAAACCTCTAATGCTCCAAGTTGTAAAAATCATTGGCGAAACAGATTCAAACCCTGTCGGAGGCACAATTCCCAGACATTGCAGCATCTCCATCTCTAACCCATGATCATTCGAACCCCCTGTGATCAACCCCCTTCTCGAGATTCTTTGGCTTTTTGTCCAGATATGCCCTCGTGCACAGCGGTCTCCACCTTTGCACCTTTCTTCTTGACCAACTCCGCCTGGAGTGATACACCCCCCCTCCCGCTTCTTGTCATTTCACTTTCCATTGCCAACCACATTCGCAACATTCACCGGCAAGGTGTCCATCTCATTCCGCGGTAAAAGGCCATCCAACCATTTGTAAATTTCGAATCTCCTTCTGTTCCTCTTCTCCTTTAGACTTTTCTTTATGTACAACTTCCTGAATCTTCCGTCAGCTTCGTGTTGTCGACAGTCTCCACCACATTTCTTAGGCTGCCGATCACCCCCCCCCGACTCTGAATAGGGGTATCAGAAAATTCTCAAGTTCGGTATTCGCTTAGGTTCAGCTCGCTAAAGTTTGATTCAGATTCGGTTCGGAAATAACCGAACCTGAACATAAGTTTCAACTCGATTAAATAAATGAACTGAACCTAAAAATCATAGGTTTGCTCAGGTTCGATTCGTTAAAAGTTCGATAAACACACACATACATATATTTACAAATCCTTATCCGCATAAGTGGACCTTATTTTGAGATAAGTAGATTTTGTCCAAAGATAAGTGAACTTTATCTGTAGATAAGGGAATATTTACGGGATAAGTAGGATTTACCTCGATATAAATGATCCTAAAATAAATAGTCACATCGTGGTTATAACATCCATCATCTATGTATTTATATTTTTCCCTTCTTTATCCCCGAATTCAACAGAACAAGTATAAACCTTACTTATTGCACATTGCACATTATTCCTTAACATCATATGAATGGATATAAACATATATTACAATTATTTTTTTTTCAAGGAGACGGAATCCTTATTAATATGATTTTTTTTCAAGAGATGAAGAAGGTTGAGGCAAGTTTTCAAAGTAAAAGAAAATCAATTCGGATTCATGCCAGGTCGCTCAACTATTGAAGCCATCCATTTGCTGAGGAAAATAATGGAGATTTATAAAGCTAAAGGAAGAACCTCCATATGATCTTTATTGATTTGGAGAAGGCTTATGATTCTGTCCCACGAGAGATATTGTGGAGAGTTTTGAAGAAGAGACAAGTACATGTCCTATACATTAACCTCATAAAGGATATGTATGATAAGGCTTTATCTTGTGTGAGGACCCCGTCTGGGAAGACTGACTATTTTGACATCAACATTGGTTTACATCAAGGTTCAGCTTTGAGTCTATTTCTTTTTACTTTGATTATGGACGAGTTGATAAGTCACATTCAGGATGAGTTACCTTGGTGTACGTTATTTGCTAATGATATTGTGTTGATTGACGAGACTAGAGATGGAGTAAATGAGAAGCTTGAGGTCTGGAGACATGCATTGGAGACTAAAGGATTTTGTATAAGTAGGGCTAAGACGAAATATATGGAATGCACCTTTGATGGAAGCAATGGTGAAGGAATCGAGGTGAAGATTGGTGACGATAACATTCGGAAGAGAGATTCTTTTAGATATCTGGGATCTATTTTGCAACATGATGGGGAAATTGATGGAGATGTTACTAATAGAATAAATGCAGGCTGGCTAAAGTAGAGAGGAGCCTCTATTGTGCCCTGTGACAAGAAAATTCCTTTAAAAATTAAAGGAAAATTTTACAAAGCAACCGTGAGACCTACTATGCTCTATGGATCTGAATGTTGGCCTGTGAATCATAGACATGTGCAGAGAATGGCTGTAGCAGAAATGAAAATGCTAAGGTGGATGTGTGGACACACACGTAAAGATCGGATTTGGAATGAGGCAATCAGAAAGAAAGTTGATGTAACTCCGATCGAGGATAAGGTGCGAGAAAACCGCTTAAGATGGTTTGGTCATTTGCAAACAGCCTGAAGTGCTGGAAAGAGACTATACGAAGGGATCTTAGTTTTTTGGATATAAGCCCAAGATTGACCCAAGATAGATCTGAATGGAGGCGAAGAATCCATGTAGCCGACCCTACTGAATTGTGGGAAAAGGCTTTGTTGTTGTTGTATGAAGAAGAATTAGATTAAGAAAAAACTGAATGAGTGTTTATTCTAATTATAGACATATATATATATTTCCATTTCTTTTATGTTCACTCCCCCCTCATTAGAGAATTCTCAAGTTCGATATTCGCTTAGGTTCGATTCGATTAAAAAGAAGTTCGATTCATATTCGATTCGAAAATAAACAAACTGAACCTGAACACAAGTTTATGCTCGATTAAATAAACGAACCGAAGCTAAAAAATGTAGGTTTGCTCAGATTCCGTCCTTTTACATCCCTACCTCCGAAAGACCTCTGAAGGGCCAATCGACGCTCCCCTGACATCGTGTCCATGCAAAATAGTGTTCGGACCTTTATTCGAGTTAGTGGATTTACTCAACTCGAACCCCTTGTCCTTGCTCAACTCTCTTGGCTTATGTTGCACGACACCGCCCTCTCCACATCTAACCGACGCACAACATTCCAAGAACACTGCAAAGGAGCGATTTGCCTTGGCGAATCGTGCCCTTCCAAATCCTTCCACACCAGTTCCTAAGGCCTCCGACGATGCTTGGTCTTCCTCCACACTTAGCGACGCATCCACAACCCACCAACTCCCTCCGACCACTGGCAAACCTAGCCTTCTAGCCATCTTCGTCGCCTTTGCTTTGTTGTTCGAAGCCCCGAGCACGTACGACGGCGAGTCGAGCTCCGCCTGCACCTCAAGTCGAAAACGAAGACCCCCCACTTGAACCTCGCATGTGCACGGAAGGGAGTGGTACATCTCTGATGCCACCGCAATAACGTCCAGCGAGCTCCAAGGGAACAACCCATTGGATAGGATCTGTTGTACTTCGCCTACACACTCCACTGCCTTCCTCATGTCCGATAAACTCAAGTTCTTTAGCGTTTAACCTTTTATCCGAATGAAACTTCGAACTGGGGTTTCAATAATGCCATCTCTCGGCATGGGTCTCCTCCAATGTAGCTTCCTGATTTCTATATTGCTAAGCGACAACAGCTTCTCCACCTCTCGAATCACTAGCCCCCGTTCGCATACCGATGTACCTTTCATTTTGATTACATTCCCGGTGAAAGAAAACCCTACAGCTACGATAATACTGTCCATGGCTTCCAGAAGGCCATTGTCTTCACTTCTAGAATCACCAATTAAGATACTAGTTTTCAAATCCTAGCCAACACTAGCAACTACTTGTTTGGGCTTCCAAACCTAACCAACTCTGAAACTGAAGCTCCGGTGCCCATTCCTTCCACAAGAGAAGCATTTGACCGAGTCACGCCACTCAAAAGCACGGTATCCCCGCGCCCACACCTCATGCACAACCCATCGAAGCTCTTCCCTCCGCCCTTCCCAACCACCTTCCCACATCGCTCTCTAACTAGTATTGAGCGTCGACTGCGACGTCGAACCGCAGTACAACCATCCTCCGCTTCTCTTATCCTGCCCCAATTATATATGTGACATGATTCAAAACGGTTTTATCTCTACTTTAAGTGTTAGCTCAAGAGAATAGACAACAGATTTTTTTCACTAAGGATCTAGCTAAAGGGTCATTCCAAAGATGTTCGAAGTTAGCATGATTGACATTTATGCTCCATCTTGAGGGGGATTGTTGAGAGTTATATTTATCTTTCCTTATTTATCATGTATTTCCTATTTGTTTCATCTTTATTATGTAATTTATCCCCTAGGGGTTCTCCTTTTTTTATAAGAGAGCCCTACGGTCGTCCCCTTTCATAATCCAAGTGACTATTCTACTTCCACAGGTATAAGTGTACATGGTTGCCATGTCCGAAACCCATTATTAAGACTCCCATCTATACGAGAGCTTAAAAACTATAGTTTTATGTTTATTTTATTTATCATGTATAAGATACATCCATGTGATTTACATTCCACTTGTATGCAAATGCATGCTAGTTATTATCGATTTTTGCCGATCTTGTTTTCCTCCTACGATATATTTATATATATAACATCTCAACCTGCTCCGTAGAAAAACATCTTCACAAAGAATGCAGATCACACAGTGATACACGACTAAGTAAAGCTGATAAAATGGATGAACCCTCTGAGAAATACGACGTCGAAAAGCACCAGGCTAGTTAACATGATGAATCAAGGATTCATTATGTTCTCATAAGAGCTAAGGAAGTCGTTAAAGAAGTAGATAATTAAGTCAACATGATACGACGATAGTAGAAAGTGAAGCATACCAAAAACATTTGTTATATGTGACTAGAAATGGAGGATTCACGCCAATTGGGTCACAATAGGAACCCACAATGGGTGCAGGATACAAGAATTGGCATAGAGGGCCTCTAAGGAAATAACATGTTCCTATAAAGCTCAAAAACCCATAATTATGGTCTAATAAAAACCGTAAAAACTAGCACTATGGATGGCTAGATTATTACACTGCGGACGTCAACGAAACAAGCTACATAGAGTCTGCAGTAAGAGACCATTAAAGGTGACGATTGTTGAAGCCGATGTGCTACTGGAGGATGCATGACACTACAACAGCCGGAAGGCGCAACAAGTAGATGGAGCGGTTGCTCGATTGTGACCACAAGAGGAGACCACGAAAGAGAATATGACCGCATAATTTCGAATGAGAAGAACGTCGATTTATGATCGTTGCTTTGGTACCATTTAGAAGCGAATATGTTTTTATTCGATACTGAAACCATTTTTATAAGAGAAGTGTCTTGGGGAATAAATAAGAAGCATCCAAGCAAAAAGCAAAAAAAATGTGAAACCAAAATTATTGATGACTACTATAATGAAAAAGATAATTTTTTTGGAGATGCAAAAAATAACTTTCTATGGACATCTGTGTAGTTCTCTTTAAAAAAGCTAATTACATAAATAACCGATGCAAAGTAGACTCACAGTTTTGCTCGCAATAACTGAAAAGCACGATTCTTGTTTTGGAGCTGAGTTCTCTCCTCGGTACAAAAAATACGGATGCCTGTGGGTTTATGGAAAAGATCTATTGCTGTCTCCACCTTGTTGACATTTTGCCCTGAAATAATTCAAGTGAAATTCCTATCCAGATGAAGCATGGGCATACAGTTGAAAGACAACAAAGAGACCCAATGACAATTTTACAGTCCAAGCTAAACTTAAGTATGTATCTTAATGTAGACTGTTTTCTTAAATTTGTTACCTCCAGCACCCCCTGACCGTGCAGTTGAAAGTTCAATGTCTTTTGGATCAATTACTACCTCAACTTCATCAGCCTAGTAGGGACAATAAATTCAATATTTCATGAATATCATACAAAATACTTTTCTACTCATGAATTTAAAGTCTCAAAAGCGAGATATTTGAATGCCATCATTGCTAAATCCCTTTCTGAAAAAGACATTGCAAGATGATTGATGTATACAGGATCTAAAAAGTTCAATAGGCGTAGACTTTGCAAGTTACGCTGGTCTTCTGAGTTTACATTTATTTCACTTGACTGCTTGGCTAAAGTTCGGCAGTACCTCACAAATACATATCCTCACAAATACCCATTGGTTATTTACACTCTATTGTTTCTCCTCTATTCCAAGGAGCCCAATGGCATTGAATAAATAGGTTATTCATTTCTTTATGCATGGTATCATAGAAGTGGTCCGAGACCAGAGCTTTGGTATCCTCGATATCCCAAACCCCAGTCGTTAAACATCTCTGTCCCGTTCCTCGAATTTTATGCCTCCATCGAGCTAACTCTGCAGACGCACACCTAGCCGAGTCGTGTGCCACCATTCTTGGAGGCAAGCACGGTGCTCGGTCCACGCGTCACCACCCTCGGACCTCAACCAGGTTGTGTTTCAGCACCCAACTAGTCGTCTCACCCCTTCGACCGTAACCAGAAGTCCCTTTGACCGTGTCGTGAAGCATTCATTATGCACGTAGGTCTCTCACGGCATCTCCTCTAGTGCGCATCCCCGAGTCCAATATAACTCATCTAGCATGCTGATTTTGGTGTAGTCCAAGACGATTTTAGGCATATAAATCTAACCCACCTACCCTAGAGCACGTCTAAATTTAATGGGAAAAGATGTGCTTTAAGAATGCACGTACAACATGTTCTCTACATGATAGTGTTGACAAAAATCAAACTTCTCTCCCAGTCATGTACTTCCTTATTGCCTTCATTCATCATGGCAGAGCACTAGGTCGATATATCATACTCAAGGCACTTCAAAGGTCCAAAGTCCATTGTCAAGATGGATGCAACCAACTATGAATTGTGGGCAATCTTATTTATAAGTGTAGAGGGAAAAGACTTGATTGCATTAATGAGAGGTCCTAGGGTTCACTTATATAGGAGAGGAATCTATTGGGCAAATTACGTGAAGAAAACAAAATAAATAGATAATAAGAAAAACATGAAGAAAGATAAGAAATATCTCAACACTCCCCCTCAAGCTGGAGCGTAGATATCGATCAGGCTCAGGTTGGAACAACATCTCTGATAAGGCCCTCTGGCTAGGACCTTAGTAAAAACATCTGTTGTTTGATCTCCAGAGCTGATATGAGTAGTGGAAATAAGACCCTTTTCTATCATGTCACGAGTGTAGTGACAGTCCACATTTATGTGTTTGGTCCTCTCATGAAAAATAGGGTTGTTGGCAATGAAAAGAGCAGCATGATTGTCACATTGGAGGTGCATGGGAAGATGCAACTCTATAGTAAAGTCAGTAAGAACAGATCTGACCCACATCATCTCCGTGCTAGCATGTGTCATGGCCCTGTATTCTGACTCAACACTCGATCTGGCAACCACGGTCTGCTTCTTGCTCTTCCAAGAGACCAGGGAATTCCTTATGAACACAGTGAAGCCTGAAGTAGACTTCTTATCCTTTGGACACCCAACATAATCTGCATTTGCACATGTTGCAACTGAAAAAGATACGAGAACATGGAGAGAAAACACTTCGTGGAAGCAAGACTGGGGCAAACGCTTCGTGGAAGCAAGATAATACATAGGTGACATACAACCAAGGCGATGTGAGGCATTCTTGTCGTCATATATTCCCAGATGAAGAATGAGACGAACATTCAAAGATATCTAACACCGCCCTAACCGCCTTGCATTCCACCACTCCCCCTTCATTCAACAAAAAATATGGTATCATCCGCATATTGCAAAATCGAGACTGAAAAATCCTCCCTGGAATAGCCCTTGAAGAACCCTCTCTCCTCTGTGAGTCCTATCATAACCGCCATCGTATCTGCAGCCAGAACAAACAACAAGGTAGCCAAGGGGCACTCTTGCCTCACCCCCCTCTGAGGCTGAAAGAACACACCCTCTTGCTTCCCATTAACCAGCACCAAAATGAGGAAGTAGTAATGCATCTTGTAGAGATATTTCCATATTCTATGTACCTTTTGTGTTACTTTTATTTTATTGTTTCCATTTTATGTAATTTACCCATAGGCCTTCTCTTTATAAGAGAGCCTAGCGTTCTCTGGAATAAACAACGCATCATTTTCTTCCAACATGGTATCAGAGCCAAAACCCTAGCCGCCCCCCACCCCCTCTCCTCTCTCGTCGCCCCCCCTCCTCTCTCTCCACTCGCCGCCCACCTCCCCTCTCTCCACTCGCCGCCGCTTCCCCCCTCCTATTCCCGCCGCCAAAGGCACCCCCACACGAAGCACCTCCTACATCAGCACCTTCCCTCCTCCTGCCGTCGCCGGCCCCAAGCCCTCCTCCCATCGCCGGCCCTGAGCCCCTCCTTCCGTCGCCGACTCCTCTCTTCATGTCGCCACCACCAATGGGTTTGAGTGCATAAGTCTACATATGCACTCAAATCCCCTAATGTTTATGTAGACACTTGTTCCTTGGTCTACAAACCCTAGTTCCATATCGCTGGCACTATGTCAGAAAACAAGGTCGATATGCCCTCTATAGGCGCCTTCAAAGGTCCGGTGCCCATTGTCAAGATGGATGGGACGAACTATGAGCTCTGGACGATGCAGTTCATGAGTCTCATGAAGTCGAATGGTAAGAAGCACATTCTCACCGAAGATGAGCCGGCAGAGAAAACTGGGGGTTATGCCTCCTGAAATGCCGATGATTCGAACGCCAAAGACTGGCTTTCAGGAACACTGATGATGGAGATTACTAATGATGCACTCCATCAACACACCGCTAAGGTGATGTGGGACATACTTGCAGCAACGTACTAGCAGGTGCGAAATGAAACCAAGATCCTTCAAATCCAGCATGACATATTTACAGTAAAGAAGAACGGATGACCTCTTCACTCCTTGTATACATCCTTGCGAGGAATGCCTGAGAAGCTCTACAACATCATTCCTCTTACGGCAACCCCGAGCAGCAGAAAACCTTTCGGAATGCTACCATGGTGGGGTTCTTACTTGCGGTACTTGACCCTGAATATGATGCTACTCGCTCGCAGATACTTGCAGATGCTACTATTCCCCCAATGGAGGAAGTTTATTGTAGGCTTAGCCGGATTACAGTATCGTCTAATGCTCCTACTCAGCCTCCTTCCGCGATGGCAGCATCCAGAGGCAGAGGAGACTCCTCTTCGTTCTGTGGCCGTGGACCTCGTGGTGGAGGCAGCCGCTTTCGTCAGCCCTGCACCTTTTGTCATCGTCCAGGTCATGCGGAGGATACATGCTATTCTAAGCATGGTTTTCCGGCCTCGGCGCATGTAGCTGAGCATGTTGTATCTCCACCAGCATCTGCTTCAGACCAGAGGTTTGAAGAACTTGTTGCCAGATTGCATGATATTATGCCCCCTACCTCTACAGATTCTCAAGGAGGCAACTCGGATATAGCTGCTTCAGCCTCTGCCAGTACATCAGTGACTGCTAGCACCTAAGGTAGTGCTTATGCCTTTACTTCCTGTCATGGATCTGACGTTTCAGATTGGATTATGGACTCCGACGCGACACATCATCTTTGCCGAGACAAAGATAAACTTACATCCTATAAGATGATTCCACCGGGGCGATCTGTCGTGATAGCCGATGGGACTCATTCCCCTATCATTGGACGGGGGGAGATTTGTTTATCACCTTCCATGTGTCTTCAGAATGTGTTACATGCTCCTGATTTTTCTATGAATTTACTATCTATCAGTCAG
>JAZKJV010001002.1:1001320-1195199 GCA_037367405.1 Ottelia alismoides | reverse complement strand
TATCACGATACATCTTTGTTTTGTCTGGATGAATAGACAATCGTGAATTGTGTGCCTCATCAAGAATATCTTTGTGTAACTGCTCTTCGTTGGGCACAACGACCCGACCGACTTTCCACAAAATTGATTTTGTCACCACAAAATTGATTTTGTCACCACAAAATCATCAATTCATCCTTGATGGCGTGCATGTATCTGTCTCTGATCAAAAGATCCAACTTCTGACCTTCTACTATGCGATCCCACAAACTGTTGAATCGTGGAGGCTTGACGGTAGATATGGATGCACACTCCTGAGGATGTCAATTGATCAAAGCTGCAAGCATACCCCGCATGTATAACCAGTTTGTCATACCCTCAGCATGCGCTCTTCTTCTAAGCGCATCAGCTACCACATTTTCCTTACTGGGGTGATAAGAGATCGTGCAGTCGTAATCCTTCAGTAGCTTAAGCCACCTGCATTGTCTCATGTTCATACCCTTCTGATCGAAGATATACTTCAATCTCCAATAATCTATGAAAATCTGAAAATTCACCCCATAGAGATAGTGACGCTAGATCTTAAGCGTGAAGACAAATGCCACCAACTCCAAATCATGGATGGGGTAATTCTGCTCATACGACCTCAACTAACATGATGCGTAAGCAATCATGTGACCTCGCTGCATCAACACCGCTCATAAACCTTTTATGAGGCATCTGTGTATATTGTGTAATCTAGAGTGCCTGAAGGAAGTGCAAGAATGGGCGCAATAGTCAATCTTCCCGTCAATGTCCTGAAGGCTAGCTCGCACGAGTCATCCCAAATGAAAGGAACTCCCTTTTATGTCAATCATGTCAAGAGAAGAACAACTCGTGAAAACCTGCTAACAAAGCATCTATAGTAGCCCGCTAATCCAAGGAATCTCCGAATCCGAGTGACTGTCTTGGGCTGCTCCCAAAACATGACTGCCTTAATCTTTGCAAGGTCAACTGCGATAGCTACTCCGGAAATGACATGCCTAAGAAATGAGACCTGATATAACCGGAACTCACACTTGCTCAGCTTGGCATACAACTTGTGCTCTCACAATGTGTCCAGAACAATCTTCAGATTATTAGTGTGATCCTATTAATTCCGAAAATAAATCAACACATCATCAATGAATACCACCACGAACTTATCCAATTATGGACAAAAGATCTGGTTCATCATGTCCATGAGTGCTACAGGGGCATTGGTGAGCCCAAACGACACCACCACAAACTCGTAATGTTCATATCGAATCCTCGGCTGATGGTAACCAGATCGAAGGTCGATCTTCGAAAACACCGAAGACCCTTGTAGCTGATCAAATAAGTCATCGATGTGTGGCAAAGGATAACGGTTCTTCACCGTTCTCTTGTTTATCTGCTTGTAGTCAATGCACAATCTCATCAATCCATCCTTCTTCCTGACAAAAAGAACTGGAGCACCCAAGCTGAAGTGCTCGGTCTCACGAAACCTAAGTCAAGCAATTCCTACAACTGCACCTTCATCTCTCTCAACATAGTTGGTGCCATGCAGTAAGGAGCCATCGAGATCGGTTGTGTATCAGGTAATAATGTGATCTCGAACTCATTCTCTCTCTCAGGAGATAACCCGGGTAACTCATCGAGAAATACATTTGGGTAATCTGATACTACTCTGATGTCATTGGTCATCGACTCATGATTGGATGTCTCTCGAACAAATGCTAAGTAGGAATCACATCTCTGTTCAACAAGTTTCTGAGTTCTCAACACTTAGATGTACTACATTTTGGCATCACGTAACGTACCCTCAAAGGTAAACTCAGGTAAGTCTGGAATCCCGAAGACAGCCATCTTCCTAAAGCAATCAACTAAGGCATGATGAGAATCAACCAATCCATGCCTAAAATCAAATCAAACTCATCAAGCTGTAGTAGCGGATAGTCTGCGATCATCTCGTGACTGTCAATTAGGGGTGCACATGGATCGGATTGGATTGGATCGGATTTTAGCCTAATCCGTGTCCAATCCAACTTAACGGATTTTTATTTATCTCAATCCAATCCAATCCATCAAATATCTGTATCCAAATCAATCCAATCCATCGGATTATGGATTGGATCGGATTTTTTATACTTACATATTTTCGCTCAATAATTTACCTTGTAGTGTTTGTAGTTTATAGCATACTAGCCTTGGACATTTGAAATTTGACTTCAAAATGGGTAACATGGATAGATATAATGAAAATAATATTTTAATAGTACGCAATCAAATTAATATTGATGAAGTGCATTAATCTATTATAAAAAGTTGAAGACCACACAATGATGCTAAAGGATTATATTGAATTTGGTATCTACGTTTCTTTTTATTAATGGTGCATTAATATTTTTTTGTAAATGATTTTTGACATATGATTTATGCAAGTTATCGAATACGGATGTAAAACTAGTTAGATTACCAAAAAACATGAATTCTTTGGACGGATATTGATGAAGTACGTGATATAGTTAGATTGTTAACTTATGTCTAAATCAAATCACTCATAAGAACATCCTTCAAGGCACTATAACATATCATCAACTTACAAGAATCCTAAAATATTCATATTCAATTTGGTATCCATGACAAAATCAATTTAAATATAGCCCACCAACTAGACACCATACCTCACATTTCAAATAGACTTGAAATGGATTTATTTGTCAGAATTGTACCTATAGTCAAAATATGTAGATTTGCTTGAAAATATCAGTCAAATACGTATGTCAATTTAAAAAGGAAAAGAATTCAAGTATGCTTGTTGTGAACCCTCTAATGGTGTGGTGGGTAGAAGCAGTGGGTTCCCACTTAAAGGACCAGGGTTCAAACCTCCCCACCCCCATTAACTAGGTAAAAAAAGTATGCTTGTTCGTTTTTAGATGGTGTGGTACATCTCAACGTATAGTTGATCTAATTTCATATATGTGTGAGGTTACAAGTTGGAAAAATCAAAAGATCCAAGAATAAAAACTACATGTACCAAGCAATTGTCTCGAATCTATTTTCTTTAACGGAGATCGGATAGTTGCATTACTCTCAAGGTAGATTGTATCACGTCAGAGAGGGATGACATTGTATGAAACATTTGACAACATCATAAGGAAGGGTGACACTGTTGTACTAGAGATGGACAATGATGTGCATGAGACGACGCATCAAAATGGACCAAGAGGGAGAGAGAACTTGTAGTTAGAATTTGGCAGTTGAGAGTGAAATGAGAGGGAGAGAGAATTGGAGGGGAATGACCAAAGAGAGGGTTCACAACATTACAAGTTATAGTCATATTTCCTCTCAAAAATAGTTATAATCATAATTTATTATTTTGAGATTTAACATTTGACTTTCAAGAGAAAGAGATGGGGATGGTAAGAGGACTTGTATCCAACAAATATGCGATGAATGGCATTGACTATAGCTTTATGAGAAATTATAGATGGTGACAAGATATATTATGTATGTATAATATTTTATATAAGTAAATATATAAATGTATGTTAACGGATTAACGGATTGTAGTGAACCCGATCCAATCCATACATCAACGGATTTAAAAATTCCAATCCAATCCGATCCGTTAAAAAGGGTAAAACCAGAATCCAATCTAATCCAATAATATCGGATTGGATCGGATTACGGATTTTGTCTGATCCATGTGCACCCCTACTGTCAATCAACACTAATAAGTCTCTGATTATTAATGAAATGATGAACAACTAGCCACATGGTCCATGGATGTGGTAAGGTGGATATAGGGCCTCTACAACTCTACCAAATGAAGCTAGTAATCTCAAAGCAATGAAGGAATGCGTCGCTCTAGAGACAAACAAAACATGGAAAGATTGGCTCAAGATTGAGACCATACTTTTCACCACCTTAGCTTCTGATTGGGCCTGTTCGTTATTCATTGCATGTAACTAACCCTGACTAGTAGGGTACGGTGTTTGAACTGGCCACACTCTGTATCTGTCTCTGCGGCCTCCTGAAGTTCGAGTTCCTTCCACGGAAACTTCCCAGTACACTATGCATGCGGCTGTGGAGGCTTTGTCTACGGTCAAGACTCACCAAAAGCCTGGGGGCATTAATACCGATAAATGACCCACTGGTTGCACAAAACAATCGACCTGACTGGGTAGGCATAGTAGTCGTGTTGCCTGTCAGTGCTCCGAGTCGGTCCTGCCGGGGGGTCCACTCTCTACAATCCAAACGGTTGTGCTGAACTAGTGCCACGTCTGGCGAGGGCTCCTCTTAAAGTAGTCGCTTGAGATGAGTGAGCACTGCTTTGAAAATGCTGAACATGAAGGATGAAACTGATGTGCTGATCTATGCTGCTTAAATGGTTTTCGAATCAGTCCGAATGACTTATTGTGGTGTGGGTACCGCTCCAGATGAACTCCCAAAGCATCTCTCTCTGATATTCTCAAATTTCTTTGTTGTGTCAGTAGCCTCAGAGATAGAAGTGATACATAGTCTAGCCAGCTTCTCCTACACCTCTTCCCGCACTCTCTGATGAACTCCTCCAGATTCTCATCTGGAATAGCAATGGCTGCTAGTATGTGTCGCGATAGATCGGTGTAGAGAACAAAATACTATCTATTTTGTCCTCCACCCCTGTCGAAGTTCCGCGTATAGTCGACGATGGGACTCCCTTCCACTTCCAGAAAGAAGTGGGATCTAACTCTCGTCTAGGAAATCGTACCATGTGGGCTCCGCATCCCAGCTCGAAAACACGGTCGCCTCCCACCATCTCTCGGAGAATGCTGTCAATGAATCTCCATAAAAGATAACCACGCAGTGTTTCGTGATGCGTGAATCATCCCAAAGTACCTTCATCAATATCTTTAGCCACTACCGACCTCATCTGATGTCCTCGGTGCCCTCAAACACATTAGCTCGCTGATAGGAAAGTAAATATCGACTGATCTCACCGACAAAAGGTAGATGGTCCTACTCCCTATCACGATCTCCATCCTTTGCTTCATGTGCTGGCATCTCCTCATGTGGATCATCAAACTGGAGGTTGTTGTACCTCAACAAACTGAGGCTGGTTCTATCTTGTTCCATTCTGATATGGAGTGGTAAGTTAAACCAGAGAGCTCCTTGAGTCCCATCTCGATATTAGTCTGTATGTCTGCAATCTTTGTCTGTTGGGCCAAGATCTGGTCCTGATGACCTCGTATAGCAGTTTGTTGTTGCTAGAGATCAGTGAGGACGCCCAGATACGCTTTAAACGATCTACCATCTCCTGGCTAACTCTGGATGTCATGGTTCCACACGAGAATAAATATTATTATCATAATAGTTGATTTTCAATGACATTTCTACACGTGCTACTCTCTTTTAGGGATACTATATGAAAATTAATTGCAATTGGTGACATCTGTGGTTATTGAATTTGAATGTCATATTTCCCTCTCGGACTTGCGACAAGTTAGAGGACTTTCGTTATCTTAGAACTTAATGCGATAGGAATTTTATATTGCGAATGTGTGTTAGCAGGGTACCACGGCTCTGACCAAACTGTGATGCCCACAAATCTGGGTTTCCCGTTTATACAATATTTATTCGTTGTCGATTGCATTGGGTTATTGAAATTTAGGGGAAAAATTTTCACTATTCGAAATTACTTCACAAGCCCACAAAAACAATAAATGTCTCCAATTCACATTGCATTAATTTTCATATATTATTACATGTAGCAAAAGAAATTACATTATGTATGTGTATCCCAAAATGTATCAGAAGAGAAAGGAAAGCATTTACATTATCATGTACCAAAAACTATAATATGTGTACCGTCGAAAGTAACCGCGAAAGCTCAACATCCAACTGTCAATCTACTGAGTCGCAGGCACCTTGCCTGCCATTCATGTTGGGAATAAGAGATGCCAATAAAAGTTGAGTACAATCAAATTTTTAGAATAGAAGAACGACATTTCAGTGGTTTCAAAAAAGAAGCAACATAGATAAGTGTTGACATGTAAAATTTAATAAGCTACTTGCAAATAAATGGGGTTTCATGTTGTTTTGTATGTATGTCTCCTGTTCACCCATCACCCTTGTCCTTCCATATATAACATTTTTATTTATTGATTATACGATCCATAATGTAGGCTATCATTTTTTATCACATATAACTTTTGTCGACGGATCTTAGGATTATAGATGATGGTTTCTGATCTAATGTTTTTCTTTATCTAATTTCTCAAGCATAGTGGATAGTCTGTGGTCTTGGTATGAGCGTGACCTCACACTATTACTCTAAGTCGTGAAGAATACCTTAGAGTTGGGTGCCTCTGTAGGCATGAGGTGGAGTATAATGCATCCTAACTAAGTTCCCAACACGTCCACTAACTTCTCCTAACATCCGTAGTAGTAGTTCTAAATTATGATTAAATATTGATGATTGATTATTGATGATTTCTCCCTCATGATCTTTTCATCGTCAGACCTACTGGCGGCACGGTAACCAAAACTCAAGAGAACAGTACCAAACTTAACAGTAACAAAATTGAACTGTAGCCAAACTCAATTGTAGCAAAGCTCAACTATAACTAACAACGGATCTTTTCTTGGCCAAGACCTATTAGCGGAATAGTAACCAATACTCAACCGGTGAGGAAGCCTCATAAGAGAGTCTTCCGTCTCGTCCTCCTAGTGGAAGCGTGGTCCAAGGAGAGGGCTAGGCACACTACAAAACTACGCCACAGAGAGGGGTAGGAGAGAATTTTTAGACTAAGTCACTCTAGAAAATCGGTCCGATTGGTACGGACAAAAAGAGCACTAAAAATTAAAAATCAAAGCGGTGAGGAAACCATAATAGGGAAAGATTGACACCTTGAATATATGTAAATCACCCAATTTCTTTCATTGTTCAACATAATATTAATGCATAACAATGGACTGATTTTGGCACTTCAAATGTATATAAATCTCTCAAATTTCTTTCATTTTCAACATAACATCGATGCATGCAAGTGTACTGATTTTTGCACTGTAGAATGTATGCAAATCACCCAAATTTCTTTCATTTTTCAACATAATATTAATGCATAACAGTGAACTGATTTTGGCACTTAAAATTTATATAAATCACCCAAATTTCTTTCATTATTCAACATAACATCAATTCATAATAGTGGTTTGATTTTGGCACTTAGGAATGTATATAAATCACCCAAATTTCTTTCATCGTTCAACATAATATTTATGCATAACATTGGACTTATTTTGGCACTTAAAATGTATATAAGTCACCCAAATTTCTTTCATTGTTAAACCACAATATCAATCAAAATAATGAACTAATTTTTGCACTTAGAGTTTATATTAAATCATCCAAATCTCTTTCGTTGCTCAACATAATATTAATGCAATAATAGTGGACTGATTTTGGCACTCAAAATGTATATAAATTACTTCTTTCATTGTTCAACATAATATTAATGCATAAAATGTACTGATTTTGGCACTTAGGATGTATGTAAATCACCCGAATTTCTTTCATTGTTCAATATAATATTAATGCATAACAGTGGACTGATTTGGCACTTAAAAAATATATAAATAACCACATTTCTTTCATTGTTCAACATAATATAAATGCATAATAGTGGACTGATTTTGACACTTAAAATGTTTATGAATCCCCCAAATTTTTTTCATTGTTCAACATAATATTAATGCATAACAATGGACTGATTTTGACACTTAAAATATAAATAAATCACCCAAAGTTCTTTCGTTATTCAATATAATATTAATGCATAATAGTAGACTGATTTTGACACTTATAATATATGTAAATCCCTCAATTACTCGTTTTTTCAAGCATACACAAACATTTAAATTTTTATCTCGAAAGTAGAAGATCAGAAACTATAATATTGGTCTGAATAGATCACAATCAAACTATTTTATCCCCCAATTCTATCATATTTAGGATCAAAAAATTTGTGATCTGAATTTAGATTTATCATGCACGCAATCATTCCAAAATTTCCTTTAATTTTAACACGAGAGAATAGCTATCGAATTATTTTGATTTGAAGTTAAAGGAACAAGAATGACAACAAATCAACTGGATGCAGCATGGGGCCAATTTGGAGGCTCCAGCAGCAGATCCTTTGGTTGGCAACAAATCAACTGGATGCAGCAACTTATTTTCTTTTTCACTTCTATTCTTGTCACCCACTTATACTTAGTACGAGCTATGGCTTTTTGTCACACAGTGCCATGAGGACATAGCACATGATAAGTATAGGGGGGTTTGTATATATTACATATATACTTTACCTATAGCTCGTACTTTGACTTATGTGTAATTAAAATAAGGGATTATGGGTAAAATGTCTTAAATAAGAGGTACAACAAAAAAACAACAAAAAAATCCATTTTTTTAAAAAAATTAATTAAAACAAAAAAATATTTCCTTTTTCTTTTCTGTCTCTTTTAAAAAAACTTTTCAAACAAAATGTTTTTCTTCCTCTTTATTTTCAAAAAGAACTTTTCCAAAAAAATGTGTATCTTTCTTATTTACCTTTTTTTTAAAAAAACTTTTGAAAAAAAACACACACAAAAAACCCTTTTCAAAAAAAATTCTTCCCATTCCTTTTTTTAAAAAAAGTTTTTCCAAAAAAAATTCTTTTTTTTTTCAAAAAAAATCTTCTATTAAAAAAACCTTTTCAAAAAAAATTCTTTCTTTCTTTTTAAAATAAAAATCAAAAAAATCAAAATAAAAAAAGCTAACTAATAAGTTGGTTTGGTCACCGACACTTACACTTCCGCACTAGACTAGTGATGTTCAAGAACACTTGGTTTATGAGCTCTTGAGATTTTGAGTTAACCAGCCTTAGTCATTAGGGTCTTTGACTTAATTATTCACATTCCCTAGTTTGAAAGATTTGTGTGCTATATTGCATACTTAGTCTCAACCTTAAGAATATGATCAGCACCTCACATACATGACTGTAGTTATGATGAGATGAGTTGAAATTTCACTTGAGGAACTGGGATAAGGATTTGAGTTTGGACCTGATTTAATGATGCTCGAGGATGGGATAAAATCAATGAAGGCTTCATGAAACATGAGTGTCAACACCATTAGCCAGTATGAGAACATGGTTCTTGTACTATCTCTTGACATTTACCTAAGTGCCAGGGTGTGATAAAATAAAAAAATGTTGATCAGTGTGCGCCGACTCTTGGTAAAAGCAGTGGAGCTAGCCAAAATACTACAAAGCAGTGAAATGGTTAAAGAAAAGCTCTCATTCCAAAAAGTCAAATATCAAAGAGCTTCCACCAAAGGCGAGCTCTCCCAACCATTTCAAAGTGTCCACTTGGACCACCGCTATTAGGACCAGGAGTCGGGCTTGCACCAAAAAAGGGCTCTACATCATAAATGCTACAAGTCTGGGTATAGAAGGTACGATAGGTACTCAAAAAAGGCACACCCCGGTGTACTCCCAAGAAAACAAGTGCAGACGACTCCAACTTTTCTTGACGGACGCACTGATCAACACTAAAAATATGCGTTGAGTAATAAGGCACTTGAGAAGATCCTTGTTCCAATGAGAGGGAGAGAATAAATGACGCAATCCTATGTCCTCCATCAACTGGCCTTCCATCTACACTTTCAAGTCTGACAACTAAAGAGACGGTGGATTGGATGCAAGAAATGGTTTATTCCTAGTGTTGAGGATTGGGTTCTTAGGAGAGACTCTTGGACTGGAACCTTGGGTTACATTGCGACTCTACTCTTGTAACTGCGGTCAACACTTAAGTCATATCCTTACTATATATGTATACAAAGAGAGTCTGATGATTAGGGAAATTGGATATTTGACTAGAGCTTGTTTCAGCTTAGAATTTTAGGATTTCTAAAATCGAGAGTTCTTGAACGGATCAAGTCTTGTATTCACATGCACAGTCAGGGTTATTCTAAGTTATTCATTCTTTATTTGCTCGAGGACTAGCTAAGTTTATGTATAGGGGGTGACGAATCCGCTATTCATCATCTCAATATCTTGATCTTAGAAAAATCCCCAAGTAAAATCTCAAATAAATGTCCTTAAAATCAATAAATTAACAAAATGACTCTTGTAAAATAAAACACACTAATTATTGTATATTAGATTGTATAAAATAAATTAACAATAAAAACCGCAAAAATTAAAGGAGTTTTCACATGTAAATAGCCTAAAACTTCATGTATTTTTTAATAATTTCATTTCAATTCCTTTTTGGCTAATTCTTTCTCTAACTTGTTCATAACATTGTACATAAACATACAAAAATATAAAATAATTTTTACCTTAAGTAAATTGCTCTCAGATCCCAAAGACAAAAGAGCCGTAAAGTCCAACTTCCAAGCCAAATTTCTGCTCCGTATGAACTCCAAATTCACCAAACTCACTTTTAAAGTTCAAGTTAGAAATTATCTATCCAACAAAAGTAGTTTCATTAAAATCGGAGCTCATTTGCAAAAGTTGGATTTTGGGACCTAGATGTACATTGTATGTTATGTATATATTCATTCTTTCTTCATTTTTATTTTATCTTTCTTAATTACTAAAATACAAAAAAAATTATCATTGTGCTGTATTTTGATTCTAGTATATTGTATTTTTCTGTCGTAAATATCTCTTATTAAAAAGACAAAAAATATAAAATTAGAAAAGCAAACAAAAAATGTACATGTTGTTTGTCCTCTTTTGTAAATTCCCCACATTTTTTTCTTCTATTTTATTTTATTGTATTTAAAGTAGCCTACTTTAGTTTGTTTTATTTTCCTTTTATTTTTTCCCATTCTCTACAAGTAACCACTAATTCAACTTCATTATTCCACCATTTTCTAACTTCTAATTCAACTCCACCATTTTATTAACCTCCATTCCACTCCACCTTCATTCTAACTTCCATTTTCCATCTCTTTATATACATTCCATCCTCCTCAATTTGCACTTGATCCATCTTTATGTGAGGAGAGACTAGTTCCCTGAGTTGAATCAGTGACAATGACGCAACCACGGTCGAGCGACGACAGCCTCTCTCCGGTGAGATCCGTTGGCTTTTTGGCCAACATTGCAGCCACATCCGTTCGTTGCTCGAGCTCATCGCTCGCTGACGATTTGATCGAAGACCGTGCTCTCGTGAGCACATCATAGGTGTCTGTCTCCATTGTAGGTATTTTCCCTTCATTTTATCATCATTGTTATTTTATCATTTTTTTATTCACATCACCATCTATTTGTCACCTTCATTTGTTCATATTGGCATTTATCATTCCACTCCATCATATCATCACTACCACCTTCATTTTTTCCTTTTTATATATAATCCACATTTGTTCCCTGTTAAGAAACCAAAATAAAAAATGAAAAAATGATTTTTTAAAACACATCACACAGCACCCAAAAAAATTTCAAAAAAAAACAAAAAAAGAGAAACTACAACAGCGGTGGGAGCACCCCACTGCCACCGCCGACCACCGCCGCGCGTAGGCCCCCGCATCCCTTCCAATCGGCAGCAGCCCTACCTCGCCTCGGCCCCCCTTCCTCCTTCCAAGCGACCACATCATCGCCCTCCGCCGCTCTCCGCCACTGCCAGGCCGCCGTCCCTCTCCTTCCAAGCGGTCATGTTGCCACCCGCCGCCAGCAGTCACCCGCTCCTCCGCCTCAGCGTGCCGGCTTGGCCATGCGCGCTGCCCCACGTCCTTTTTTTTGGGTTCTTCATGTGCCGCCTGTAAACGAAGAAGAAGAAAGTCCTTTTCCATATTTATTTATTTTTTTATTGTAAAAATGGCATAATTTCCCAATATAGTTTTGTAATTACAAAACAGTCCATGTGCCCTTGTTGTGTCGTTTAAATTCATTTTTGTTTTGCACTGATACCCCTGTTTTACTATTAATTTGGACATCAACTTTGCATCTTTTTATTCAATGAAAAATGTCTTTATGTTGAGCAACTAGTTCTCTACTACTTGAATTATTATTTATATTTTTTGATATTTGATAATTAATTAAAATTGTCTAACTGAAATTCTGCATATTTTACTCATTCTATGCTCTTAAATACATATCTGACACATAGTTGCTCTAAAAAAATCCACAAAAATTAGACATGATGCCTTGAAATGTGATTGACTTACTATCCAAATTTCATCCAAAATAGAGTTGTCTGTGCCTAAAATAAATTATAGAGTGATTTGGATCTTTGATTTTTATTAAATCCACGTACATAATTTTTGCGAAATTTCAACTCTCCGGAATCCTTGTATAAATAACTTCTTGAGATAATTTGCATTCTGCTTAATTTGATACTTTAGATTTATTAGGAATTAATTACTCATTGTTACTCTATTTTCATTAAAAAATCTATAAAACATTCATGTTTTGTCAAAAATTCCAAAAATATTACTATAGTGTCCTTGAATCATGTTTGTATTCCAGTAAAATTTTTCATGATTTTTTCTTACTATTTGTGTGAAAAATTACAAAGAAACCTATAAAAAGTATGCATTTTTAATTGTTGCATCTTAACCCCTAAAATTCTAAAAAATATATTCTGCATGCATCACTGAATTAAGATCTTAGGAAAAAATATAATTGGCTGAATTGAACTGATTTATCATTAAAATTAATTTGGCCCAGTTGTGTGTTTTCTTCTTGTCTTGATTCATCCACATTTGCATTGGCATTTATTTTACATAAAAAAATATAAAAAATCCGCATTTGGAAACCAAGATCTAAATTTTAAAATTAACCCGACGTTGTTCCTTTGCCTCCCTGTGTTCGACTCCAGTCTTGCTCGGGATATAAATTAAAGCCGAGACACTCTTTACGGAGATCTTTTCTCGCTTCTGACTGATTCGCTAAGTACACGTACTACAATGAAACACAAATTATACATCGTATCTTGTGACTCATCAGATGGCACCGTTGCCGGGGAGGCAAACGACTTAGGGATTAATTAAAAAAAAATGTGATTTAGATTTTCATTCACTCGGGTAGTCTGACCCGTGAGCCACCTTGTATTAATCCATTTTTTTCTCTTAATTATTTCTCTTCATATTTTTGTATATATTTTGTTTTTGATCTCTCTAACATAAATTTTATTTTCCTTGCGAGGGCTTGGTGGACTTGGAGTGCATCGAAGGTCGACGTACGTGACGCACGCCGACTATTGAAGATCAATGAATTTTTAATTTATTTTTGAGAGAATTTTTGTAATTATTGTGTTGTAATAATTTAGGTAATTTTCCCCTTTACAACGCTCTTGTTTGAGAGCTCGCGCTTGTATCCGGACTGGACACTGGACCCGCTTGTGGTTGTGTGGTTGATTGACGTAGAATAGGACTTGCACTCGCGGCTCTTAGAGCATTTTTATAGAATATCTTTATTGCTTGTGCTCGTAAATTTTTAGGACCACACATCACATTTAACGAGACGCACTTAGACTGCAGAGCTATTAATCAAATTTAACTTGTTCATCACTCGCTAATAGAACTGCCTGTCTAGGAACGGTTTTCTCGTTTGCATCTCATATAGTATAAAATTCAATTCTGCCTTGCATCCTACATGTAGAGCGTGAGGATCACTGTAAGTCTCATGAACTGAGCATGTATAATTGATTTCACTATTTGCATCGGTTTTTTCTCGACTCCCTCCTCTTGGTTTTTGAAACTTAGATTAAACAGAAATCGGGACTAATCGTTAGGCGTGGCTTTGTTTGGTGGACTAATCAAGTGATAACCAACATAAAATTAGGGACTGCTAATCAGAGTTGACCAAAAACTGACTAAACTAGCACTTGTTTTGGGAGAGCAAAACCCTCATTGTAGCTTGGCTATTGTGATGTTGAGAGATGAGGACGCATCCCTAGGATAGTGCCCAAATCCTACTTATTAAGCCTTGCGTAATGATCTTATAACTTGATTTTATCACCTAATTAAAATTGGAAAAGATAAACGGTCGGACTTTTGCGACCATCACTGTGATGAGTAGGTGAACTCAGGGTTTGCTCTTGTTGTTTTGTTTGTTTTGTGTGTTATTCTGTGCACTTGCACGCTTTCTTCCTCGATCCGCTTCATTCTCCCATTCCCCTTCCAAGATTTCAGCATATTGGTCACCATATCCATGTCACTCTTCCTCGACCTTATTTCGATCATCTCCACCCTCTTATTCCTCCTCATACCCACGCCCGATCGCGAAGTCAGAACTCCGACTGACTTCTCCACTTCATCTTCTCACCTAGCCCACATTCTTACACCCCTGACCCACATCCAACCTGGATTACTCACCATATTCTTTTCTGCTTGCTGGAATCAAGGAATAAATCGAAGAACAAGCGACTGGTGAGATGAATGACTGGCACGATCAGTTGCCCCCACGGACATCATTCTCATCTCGATTTGGTACTGAACAAGAATTGACCTATACATATCCCGACTTAACCTTAGGGTACAACATGGTCGACCAGACAACAGAATGGAGAGGCCTCGCACCGTACAATCTTCCATGACTTGATTGACTAGAGTGACAGAGCCCACATTGACCAATCTTCATATCACCCATTCGGAGAGCCGACATATACAGGGGATTTGATTCATGCGACTGATTAAAGAACCCCCTATCTACTAACTCCACCTGATGAGGCTCGGACCAACATCTGTCACACAGATGGGGCAATACTCAACCCAGTATTACATGCCTAAGTCAATGCGTGTTGAGTATAAGAGCCCGAGTTCTCAGCAGTATCCTCTAATTGCGTAGACTTCTCTCATGGAGGTGTCATGAGAACTTATTGGAGGATGACATTTGTAGATTGATTAAGAGTCCATGTAGGAATGTGGATCATGGATTTTGCGGATTGAATTTTGAAAATCTGGAAGACATCGGATTGACCACACGTCATGTACAACTGGAGTCTCTTCTATCTCCCCCTTCTACTAACCACTTTCCCTCCAAACCAGAGTTTGTACATTCTCCTAGTCCTCCTTCACCTATCAAAAAGACCAAAAAAAATTGAAAAATCAAAAAACAACATAAAAATTGAAAATAGAAAAGAGCTACAAAAATTGGATCTGCACTTAGGGAAGCATTGGATAGAAAGTTGATTTTTGAGCTTCCCTTAATAATAGCCATTGAACACTTTCCTGACCTTAAAAGATTTTGTGAGAAGTAAATTGATGCCTAAAAGTCGGACAATAAGAGAACAAAGACCGAGAGACATATAGTGTCTATGGCTACATCTTTGATGATAGGGAGAAAACCAAGAGCCGCAGAGTAAAGCGGTTGCCTAGATTTGATTGTGAAATCAAAGATACCACACTCACCCATGCGATAATCGATGATGACTCACCGATTAATATCCTCCGACCTCCGTGTTTGCCAAGCTCAAACTAGGATCTGCCAAGAAGTCAAGAGAGATCATTCAGTTGGCGGATCGGTCCATTAAACAGTCGAGAGGAACCATTTCAGTCATCGTTACTTTCCAAGGTGCTCTACTGGACATAGACTTCACAATCATTGAGCACAGAGGAGAGTTCACCCAGTCTCCGATCATTCTTGGGAAGCCGTTCATAGCCTTGGCTAAGGCAACTATAGATTGCGAGACTCGGGAGATCGATTTCACTGCATTGGGAGCACTTCGACCTCATCCGATCTTTGAGAACATACGATATTCCAAGGTAACCCGTAAAGTCGCAGAGAGTCATGACCTTCGAGAGACAGTTGAGGTCCCGTCTCTCTACTACACCTGCGATACCCAATGTCAGACGACCATTGGTTCAAAGATTCCCTACACCTCCACACCGCCTACTGCTTGCATCACCACCACCGTGACAGCTTCTCAAGAGGACTCACAAGCAGAAGCTGCCCCTGAGTTCGGACACGATCATTTTCTGAGTTCTTTGATTTTTTAGATGGTGACTCATGAGAAGATCAATGTCAAGCCAACTGAGAACATGATGAAGCGCGAAATTCTCCTCTTTAATAATCGGTAATTGTAGTATAGGAGGCGAATTTCGGTCGATAAAAATTCTACAAACTTTGAATGTTGTGGAATATTTTTACTTGGCAAGTTTACCAAGGTCGAACACAGGGAACGGTGATTTTTAGTTGCGTGGTCTTAAATCAAATTAAATAGTTAATAATGCTCGATTAATTTGTGTGTTGCAAAAATTATACAATGCTAAGAGATGCAAATGCAAAGAAATATACATGGAAAATGAAGCACCGGATCTGCTATTTAGTGATGTTTAATACAAATAAGATTAATCAATAACCGTGAAATGAAATCACAGATCAAATAATATCAAATCCAGTGGAATGTATCAAATTAATCCCTGATGCAAGTATAGGCTATCAGATTAATCCTGCAATGATTTTATCTCCCAAAATTATTCAAATATATTCTCAAGAAATGTTTGCGGTTTACAAGTTAATAAGCTAATAAATCTCCTTGATTTAACCCCTGCATAAAATAATTCCTCAAATATATCTCATCTCCAACGAATCCCTGCAAAATAAATCGTCAATTCTCCTCAAGAAAAATGTGGCACAAATATGTCAAAACAAGCCTGCAAAAGCCAATAGATATCCTCAATAATAATTCTCAATAAATGATCTCAGATCTATTTATAAGCTATGCTAAATGGTAGAGCACATAATTAGCTTCGAAACGACATATTATATGCTAAAATCGGAGTCCGTATGACAAAGATATGCTAAAATGAAATCAGGGACTAAAATGTAAATAAAATAAAGTTTTCTTTACAAAGAGGTCCTTGGAAGGGCTTATTTGTAATTAATAAAAACTTTGAGGGGCTTCTTTGTAATTTTCCCAGGAGGGGGTATTTTTGTAATTTCCAGAAGGTCCAGGGGTGTCGATGCAATTTTCCCCCAAACACGTGCCTCGCACGTGCTTTAGAAGGCTTGGAGGCGAACCAGAGGTTCGGGGGCCCGGAGCTGAGGCCCGGGCGCCGAACCAGAGATCAGGAACCGAACCAGAGGCTCGGGGGTCCGAGGCTCAGGCTCGGGGAGGGCACGTGGGCGGCTTCTGAGCCGTTGGATCAAGGGCCTCGGCCCGATCCAACGACGGCTGGAGCGGGGCGGTGCGAGCGGAGCTGGCCTCCGCGGTGGATGGCGATGGGCGCAAGGTGGTGGTGTCGCGCGGCCGAGGGCGGAGGCTCAGGGACCGCGCAAGGCGGTGGCGGTGGGGCGCGGGAGCCGCGGTGGCAGAGCTCGGTGTCCCACGGCCGAGCAGTGGCGAAGGGCGCGAGTTGGAGGAGGCGAGGAGGCGCGACTGCTGTCGTGACGCGCGAGGTGATGGATTCGCCTAGGGGTTGGACGACTAGAGGTATACCTGCAACAGAAATGGCAAACAAATGGAGGTGATGGGGTTCGCCTGGGAAGAGGAAACAAAGGTTCTCTGGTGGTTGCTTCGATGAGGTGGCGGAGCTCCGAAGCTCGGCCGTCTTCAAAGAAGAACAACACAAAGGTCGTGGGACCTCTGGATCACGCCGACGCGGCTGCTGTCACCGGCTCTTCAGGGAAATGGCGGATGCTGTTGATCGTGGGGGTCGACGACGCTTTATAGGGACCGGCGGGTGTAACGGCCGGAAGTCGAATGGCCGGAGCGCGCGGAAGGGGGGGGGCGTTGCTGGAGATCGTGGGTGTAACGGCGGCTGAGGAAGGAGAGGGGGCGGGTCACGTGCCGTGCACGTGACCGGCAAAGGGAGAGGTCACGTGCGTGGCACGTGACCTGGGTACGACTGGTGGTAGGGAAGCGGGTCACGTGCTAGGCACGTGACCCGGGTGTGACCAGAGAGAGCGTGGGGGTGCCACGTGGCACGCCCAAGAGCTGCCACGTGGCACCCCAAAAAAATTTCAACTTTGACGATGGAGAAGAAGTAGAAGGAGACCTCGGATCAAAAATTTCCTTCACGAAAGTTGTTCGTCTCGTCGAGATCTACAACTTTCATGAAGGACCCGTGAGCAAAAGAGGTCACCTGTGCGAAGTGGTATTTTTGGTGGCTTTCCATGTGTATAGAAAACCGATTTTTGGAGTTTTGTAATTTTTTAGGTGGTTTTAGAGGGGATAAAAATTATAGAAAAAAACGATAAAATACAAGAAAATTATTTACACACTAATCTAATTTTTTGGATTTTTAATAGATAAAAAAATAGGAAAATAAAATAGAAGAAAGAAACGTACAACTTTTGTATAGACCGACAACGAACACTTGGACTCGGTCAATTTCTTTGATTTCAGTCTTAATCAGTATTTGGATTTTTGCGTCACTTAATAAATCTTTCATCAAAGAACACAAATGAAGAAAAAAATAAAATTAAAAGGGTTAATTGAGCACATTAAAACTCAGGTCAAAAATAGCAAAAAGTTAAGATGCGCAAAAGAGGCCCAAAAACCCAACTTTCACATATGAGCTTCGAATTTTACGAAATTGGTCTTGTTTTAAAGGTATTTGAAAATGGAGTACTTTAAAAGTGAGTAGACGAAAATCGGGGCACTCTATGCGGGAGATATGCTCAATTTAGTCTGTCAGATGTGAAATTTGACTTTGGGATTATTTGACATTTATTGTGGTTAGTAATTTTTTTTGTATTTTTTATTTAATAAGGTTAGTAATATCTACACAATGGAGGTGGTTTTGGGTCAATCGGAGTTAGGATGAATTAATTAAAAATATGAGAATTTAGCGGCTTTTTGGGCTAATTTACACTTGGGATTTTAAATGCAATTATGCATGATGAAATGCAAATATTATTCACACATGTATGAATGCTAATAATGCTCTATTAATGATTAATTACAAGTGGATGAAGGGAAACAAAGCATAAATGACCGATTTTAGCATGATGAATACGAGATTCATCAGAACACTACGCCTTACCAGAGACGTGTGCTGACCCTGCAGGAGTATTATAATGCATATGGTGACTCATCTGATGATGAACCTCTTGTCAGTACCTCACACACAAAATCCATGACATACACCAAAAGAGACAACTGGGACCAAATTGTCCAATCTTGATAAATCGGTTGCTCCATCCTCTAGTTGGTCATCTGGTAAGAAGAAGAAGAGTGTTCTCGAATATCTTGATTCCTCGAGGTGTTCTCCCAAACTCCGCAAGACGTATCACTCTCCTCTTCCTATTGATGCTTCATGTTCTAGAAAACCAGCTAAGAACGTTACCTTCGACTTACTAGAGAGTGGAACTTTCCGAGGAGTCCTCGTCAGGTCCGAATGAGGTGATCTATATGAGTGAGCTCACTTCGGCTGTTCTGCAGCCATATTTGAGCAAGCTGCTGTGTGTCGACCCTCGTTGGACATTCCCCACACTTCACTATTATTCCTCTACGGACGATTCTGACAGCGACACATGTATATACTACCCACCCCCTCGCTCCCACAAGAAGGTCCGTCACAAACCTTCTTGATCCTTGTATATTTTCATTCCTCCTTGTATAGTTTTTCTTTATTTTATTTTTCTCCCTCCCCCGTGATTCGCATCACTCGCCCCAGTTTCGTATCGTTTTCATTTTGTGGCTATACTTATGATGACTAGATCTTAATTATAGGAGGGTGGGTGACCCGAGTTACTCCATCTCTTCTTTTTATTTTCTTTTTATCTATTCTTTCACATCCTCATCGATCCCCCATTCTTGTGTTCTTTCCAATACTTAGGCTGACCAGAGCCTAAGTATAGGGGGATCGATGCCCGTTGTGTATTATCCACACTCTTATTTTCTTTTTCACTTCTATTCTTTTCACCCACTTATACTTAGTACAAGCTATGGCTTTTTGTCACATAGTGCTATGAGGACATAGCACATGCTAAGTATAGGGGGGTTTGTATATATTACATAAATACTTTACCTATAGCTCGTACTTGACTTATGTGTAATTAAAATAAGGGATTATGGGTAAAATATCTTAAATAATAGGTATAACAAAAAAAACATCAAAAAAACAACAAAAATCCATTTTTAAAAAAAATAATTAAAAAATATTTTCAAAAAAAATTTCCTTTTTCTTTTCTGTCTCTTTTAAAAATCTTTTCAAAAAATGTTTTTCTTCCTCTTTATTTTCAAAAAAAACTTTTCCAAAAAAATTTTGTATCCTTTCTTATTTTCCTTTCTTTTTCAGAAAAAAACTTTTGAAAAAAACACACAAAAAACCCTTTTCAAAAAATTCTTCCCATTCTTTTCAAAAAAAAGTTTCCAAAAAAATCCTTTTTAAAAAAAACAGCTATTAAATAAACCTTTTTCAAAAAAAAATCTTTCTTTTTCTTTAAAATAAAAATAAAAAAAAATCAAAATAAAAAGCTAACTAATAAGTTGGTTTTGTCCCTGACACTTACACTTTCACACAAAACTAGTGATGTTCAAGAACACTTGGTTTATGAGCTCTTGAGATTTTGAGTTAACCAGCCTTAGTCATTAGGGTCTTTGACTTAATTATTCACATTTCCCTAGTTTGAAAGATTTGTGTGCTATATTGTATACTTAGTCTCAACCTTAAGAATATGATCAACACCTTACATACATGACTGCAGTTATGATGAGATGAGTTGAAATTTCACTTGAGGAACTGGGATGAGGGATTTGAGTTTGGACCTGATTTAGTGATGCTCGAGGATGGGATAAAATCAATGAAGGCTTCATGAAACCTGAGTGTCAACACCATTAGCCAGTATAAAAAATGTTGATCAGTGTGCGCCAACTCTTGGTAAAAGCAGTGGAGCTAGCCAAAATACTACAAAGCAGTGAAATGTTAAAGAAAAGCTCTCATTCCACAAAGTCAAATATCAAAGAGCTTCCACCAAAGGCGAGCTCTCCCAACCATTTCAAAGTGTCCACTTGGACCACCGCTATTAGGACCAGGAGTCAGGCTTGCACCAAAAAAGGACTCTGCATCATAAATGCTACAAGTTTGGGTGTAGAATGTACAATAGGTACTCAAAAAAGGCACACCCCGGTTTACTCCTAGGAAAACAAGTGCAGATGACTCCGACTTCTCTTCATGGACGCACTGATCAACACAAAAAATATGCCTCGAGTAATAAGGCACTTGAGAAGATCCTTGTTCCAATGAGAGGGAGAGAAGAAATGACACAATCCTATGTCCTCCATCAACTGGCCTTCCATCTACACTTTCAAGTCTGACAACTAAAGAGACAGTGGATTGGATGCAAGAAATGGTTTATTCCCTAGTGTTGATGATTGGGTTCTTAGGATAGTCTCTTATACCGAAACCTTGGGTGACGTTGCGACTCTACTCTTGTAACTGCGGTCAACACTTAAGTCATATCCTTACTATATATGTATACAAAGAGAGTCTGATGATTAGGGAAATTGGATACCTTTTGACTAGAGCTTGTTTCAGCTTAGAATTTTAGGATTTCTAAAATCGAGAGTTCTTGAACGGATCAAGTCTTGTATTCACATGCACAGTCAGGGGTTATTCTAACTTATTCATTCTTTATTTGCTCAACGACTAGCAAAGTTTAAGTATAGGGGGTGATGAATCCGCGATTCATCATCTCAATGTCTTGATCTTAGCAAAATCTTCGAGTAAAATCACAAATAAATGTCCTTAAAATCAATAAATTAACAAAATGACTCTTGTAAATAAAACACACTAATTATTGTATATTAGATTGTATAAAATAAATTAACAATAAAAAGCCGCAAAAAAATAAAGGAGTTTTCACATGTAAATAGCCCAACTTCATGTATTTTTTCATAATTTCATTTCAACTCCTTTTTGGCTAATTCTTTTCTAACTTGTTCATAACAATGTATATAAAAATACAAAAATATAAAATAATTTTTACCTCAAATAAATGCTCTTAGATCCCAAAGATAAAAAACCGTAAAGTCCAACTTCCATGCCAAATTCCCGCTCCGTATGAACTCCAAATTCACCAAACTCACTTTTAAATTCAAGTTAGAAAGATATCTATCCAATGAAAGTGGTTTCATTAAAGTCGGAGCTCATTTGCAAAAGTTGGGGTTTTGGGACCTAGATGTACATTGTATATTATGTATATATTCATTCTTTCTTCATTTTTTATATTATCTTTCTTAATTACTAAAAACACAAAAAAAACATCGTTGTGTTGTATTTTGATTCAAGTATTTTAGTGTATTTTTCTATTGTTGATATCTCTTATTAAAAAGATAAAAAAATATAAATTAGGAAAGCAAACAAAAAATGTACATGTAGTTTGTCCTCTTTTGTAAATTCCCCACTTTTTTCTTCTCTTTTTTTTATTGTATTTAAAGTAGCCTACTTTATTTTGTTTTATTTTTCTTTTACTTTTTTTCCATTCTCTACAATAACCACCAATTCAACTCCATTATTCCATTATTTTTCTAACTTCTAATTCAACTCCATCATTTTATTAACCTCCATTCCACTCCACCTTCATTCTAACTTCCATTTTTTCCATCTCTTTATATACATTCCATCCTCCTCAATTTGCACCTGATCCATCTTTATGTGAGGAGAGCCTAGTTCCCAGAGTTAAATCGGTGATAGCGACGCAACCACGGTCGAGCGACGACACCCCTCTCTTCGGTGAGATCCGTTGGCTTTTCGGCCAACATCGCAACCACATCCGTGCGTTGCTCGAGCTCATCGCTCGCCGGCGATTTGAGCGAAGACCGTGCTCTCGTGAGCACGTCATAGGCGACCGTCTCCATTGTAGGTATTTTTCCCTTCATTTTATCATCATTGTTATTTTCTCATTTTTTATTCACTTCACCACCTAATTGTCACCTTCATTTGTTCATATTGGCATTTATCATTCCACTCCATCATATCATCACTACCACCTTCATTTCTCCCTTTTTGTACATATCCACTTTTGTTCCATGTTTAAGAAATCAAAATAAAAAAATGAAAAAAAAATGAAAAATTAAAAAATACACATCACACAACACAAAAAAATTTCAAAAAAAACAAAAAAAAAACAGAGAAACCGCAACAGCGGTGGGAGCACCTCACCGTCGGCGCCGACCACTGCCACCGACGCACCCACGGCCGCCTGCGCGTGGGCCCCCGCGGCCCCTCCAATCGGCAGCGGCCCCACCGCGCCTCGGCCCCCCTTTCCTCCTTCCAATCGGCCACGTCGCTGCCCTCTGCCGCTCTCCACCACCGCCAGGCCGCCGTCCCCCTCCTTCCAAGCGGCCAAGTCGCCGCCCGCCGCCAGCAGTCACCCGCTCCTCCGCCTCAACGCGCCGGCTTGGCAACGCGCGTGTCGCCCCGCGTCCTCTTTTTTGGGTTCTTCTTGTGCCACCTGTAAACAAAGAAGAAGAAAGGTCCTTTTCCATTTTTAGTTATTTTTATTGTAAAAATTGCATAGTTTTCCAGTATAGTTTTTGTAATTACAAAACAGTTCTGTGCCTTTGTTGTGTTCTTTAAACTGTTTTGCACGGATATCCCTGTGTTCTACTATTAATTTGGATATCAACTTTGCGTCATTTTATTCAATAAAAAATGTCTTGATGTTGAGCAACTAGTTCTCTACCACTTGGATATTTATTTATATTTTTCTGATATTTGGATAATTAATTAAAATTATCTAACTGAAATTCTGTATATTTTACTCATTCTATGCTCTTAAATACATATCTGACACATAGTTGCTCTAAAAATTCCACAAACATTAGACATGATGCCTTGAAATGTGATTGAATTACTATCCAAATTTCATCCAAAATAGAGTTGTCCTGTGCCTAAAATAGATTATAGAGTGATTTGGATCTTTGATTTTTAATTAAATCCACGTACATAATTTTTGCAAAATTTCAATTCTCCTGGATTCCTTGTATAAATAACTTCTTGTCATAATTTGCATTCTGATTAATTTGATAACATGGATTTATTAGAAATTAATTACTCACTGTCATTCTGTTTTCATTAAAAAATCTATAAAATATTCATGTTTTGTCAAAAAATTCCAAAAATATTACTGTAGTATCCTTGCATCATGGTTTGTATTCTAGTAAATTTGTCATTATTGTTGCTTACTGTTTGTGTGAAAAATTACGAAGAAACCCATAAAAAGTATGCATTTTTAGTTGTTGCAGTTTAACCCCTAAAATTCTAAAAAATATGTTTTACATGCTCACTGAATTAAGAACTTAGGAAAAAAATAATTTGGTTGAATTGAACTGATTTGTCATTAAAAGTAATTTGGCCTAGTTGTGTGTTTTCTTATTGTCTTGATTCATCCCTATTTGCATTGGCATTTGTTTTTGCATAAAAAATATAAAAAATCCGCATTTGGAAATCGAGATCTAAATTTTCGAATTAACCCGACGTTGTTCCTTTGCCTCCTTGTGTTCGACCCCTGACTTATTCGGGATATAAATTAAAGCCGAGACACTCTTCACGGAGATCTTTTCTCGCTTTTGACTGATTCGCTAAGTACACGTACTATAACGTGCCCAAATTATATACAACGTGCTCAGCGATCCATTAGTCTTCACAACGGATAATGTCCTGACACAAATCGCAATGATGAAAGTCGCCAATACAAACTACCCCATGTGATATGCTACCGTGGAAGTAGTACTTGCATCTAGGGGTCATGGGAGGTACATTGATGGTAAAAAAATCATCACCATCAAAGACAAGTTGTATGAACAATGGCTTGTTGAGGATAGTTAGTGCTGAAACTAGATCATCAAAGGCGTCACTCCTAACATCCAACCCCTCGTCCTTCACAAGAAGTATGCTAGAGAACAAGGGCTTACTCTTGAGAGTATGAATGGTCAGAAATGTCATGATATCCGCTTGTATCAATTGAGCAAAGAAACCCATAGTACGAGGCAAGGGGAACTATCGGTAACCGCCTATTATGTAAGTCTATGAGCAAAATGGGAGGATATGGACTACTATTGTGAAGACACATGGACAAGTACCACTGATCAGAAGAAGTTTTGGGATGAGATTTGGAAGAAAAGAATCTCCATTTTCCTTTGTGGTCTTAATATCAAATTTGAGCTGACCAGGAGCTAATTCTTGACTAGCGGAATTGAATTCGACATTGAGGATGCATACCATGATATTGAGTACGAGGAACAAAGATGTGGTGTAATGAAGGATGAAAATGCAGGTGTCTTCAAGAAGTCTGCCTTTCTGAGCAAAGGGAACAAAAACAACTACTGGAAGGACAAGAAATGGGGACACTGCAAGAAACTTGGTCATGGAATCGATTGCTATTGGGAGTTACATCTTGAGAAGATAATGAATAAGGGGAAGAAGCCATCTTCTGTGGTAGTTGAGGGGAGATGCCTTACGTACAACCATCTCAAGGATCTGCATGAGTATGTAAAGAAGATCACTATCTCTAACAAGAATGGAGCCAAAGCAGAAGCGGTGTCAAAGACTGATGAAGGCAATTTTTCTCCTAGTTTTGAGTGGATCATCGATAGTGGAACCTTAAACCATATGTCTGGGAACTCCAAAATGTTTCAGGAATATAAGATTACCTCTGGGAGAGAGCGTGTGAATCTAACCGATGGATCATCTGTGACAGTTGCTGGTAAAGGGAGTATACCACATATGAATATGCATTTATCATCTTTATTCATTTATTTTAGCTTAAAATCCCTTACAAAATACCTGTAAATATCAATAAATCCATTCTTTTACTAACCCTAATTCTTATGTAAATATTGTATATTTATCACTATTTTAACCTAAAATAAATAAAAAAAGAAACAAAGGAAAAATAAAGGAAATCAAAGATTGTATATGTGTAATAGATACATGCTGAATCTGACCCGAAAGTAGGTCAAGACTTGACCTAATCGATCATGAATAAAGTAGGGGGAGATAAGGCCTAAAATACCGAAATTCAAAAAATCAACCTCCGCTTTTATATATTCATCATATGTACATATATTTTCATTAACTTATTCATACCCAAATTCAACTCAAACACAATTATTTTTTTCTTGAAAATTATGCATAAAAATCTTTTTGTAAATAACAAATATAACTGCAATAAAAATCAATGTATATTGTGTAAATTACAACACTTTCAAGAATCTGCAAAGCTCAACTTGTAAGATCAATATCTTCTCCACCAAATTCAAAATTCATCAAACTCACTTTCATTGTACTCCAAATTAAATAATCATTAAAATAGAGGTGGTTTCATAAAAATCGAAGTTAAGGTATGAAATGTGGCTAATTAGGGTGCTATTGTATCTTATACCTATGTATATTATGCACATTATATATTTATTTTTTTCACATATTTGTAAATAATGTATTTTTAGTTAATTGTAAATGTTGTGTTTAATTTATATAAAATACAAATAAAAATAAAAAATCAACAAAAATAAAATCATGTAAATATTGTATAGGTATCACTACGTATATATTGTACATATACTTGTTTATTTAACCTAATAAATAAATTCCTAAAAATATAACAAAAACACCATTAGAACCCATGTAAAATATTGTAAATTAATAGAATATTAACTCATGCATATATTTGTATAATTGATTAATTAAATATCAAAGCATTGTATATATAGGTATACATATCTATAACTAAAACATTTTGTTTATTTTTACCCTTGTATATACTGTATTTAATTAATTTATAATTACCAAAAATAAGCTAATTGACTTATTAACATTTTTTCTATTTTTTTATTTTAAATTCATTTCCGATTTTATTCTGATTTATTTCTTAGTTTTTCCTATTTTACCGTCTAGCCTATTTTGTCCTTTTACCGCTAGCACCCTGATTGCTCAGCCCTGGTTCGTTGACCCGGGTCAACTTCTCAGGCCACCTGTGATCTCCGCACTTATCGCTCGTCCCCCTCCTTTCTTGGATTTTTTCCACACATGCTAATCACTAATAGCCCCTGATCACTTCTCCTATTTCTAACTGTGATAATTGACTCTACCGCCATCTCTTCAAATCCACCGATCGCGCCTCGATCCACTCGTATTTTGAATTCAAAATCTCACTGGACCCATTCCTATTTATATCCTCCATTCGCCCCCATCGCAGATTTGATCCGATTTTCACCCATTTTCTTCCCATGTTTGAGTTCTGGAGAGCCGATCACTGACATGGGTCGATTCCCTTTGAGCGAGTGTGCGAGAGAAGGGTGGAGATTCGAGATCTATTAGAGGAGTTGAGCTTCCAGCGGAGCTCTGTCGTGTTTCTGACTCTTCGCTTGCACACATATTGAGGAGATCTAGTCCATCCACCGTAGGTAACATTAGGCTTTTTGATTTTAGCATTTCCATTTTGCTTTTATTTTCTCGATTTAGCTTAAATCCGCCCATCTCATCCAAGCTCCCATCTGCAAGATCGGAGTTTTCTGATTACCTTCATCAACATCCGACTTGACCTTCACCTTCGCTTGACCCTTCTCCATCTCTCCCACTATTTGACCATCCTCAGATCCTTCCAGATTTGAGGATTGATCTCCTCTTCGATCACCTTCGCCTGAGGTTCCCACTCCTTCACCATCTTTCGTGTTTTTGACCTAAAAACTTGGTCGGGGACTTCCTCTAAGCATGAGCTTTACATTGCAGGTCAAAGAGCATGTTTATGACCGAAGAAGCGAGACTTGGAGCTTCACCTGGAGCTTCAGAATGTTTCAACCTCAATCATTGTCTCCATTAGTCGACACGGGGAGCCAGCATGAGTGTGCCTACATCTTCAGGAGGAGATTCAGGTGGAGATTGAGCGAGCATCAGTCGCTCAAGCTTCGTCAGAGGATACCTGCTTCCTAGTTCTTCCAAAGCTTCTCGTGGCCCTTCGATCAAGAACAAAGCTCCCAGTTTAAATCTCGGTCGTTCAAAAATCCCTAAATAGCTGCCATGGGATCAAAGTTCCATATCAAAGCCTCTCGAGCACGCTTCATTTTCAGCCGTTGGATCAACATCCAAACAAATCACGGTTGTAGATCAGTCCACATGTATTAATGAGATATTTGTGCCTCTACCCCTGACTTTATTTAATTTATAATTAAGTCCAGGTTAGGACACGTGTTTGCATTATATGTATTGGACAATTGCATTTTTTTCTGCAGTTTATTTTATTTGCATTTCGATCCATTTTGAACTGCAGAACGTGTCTTGCACGTGATATCTTGTGAAAATTGCAATAAAGGACTTGCATGTTTTGTGTTATCATTTCTTCCCTAGAACTATTTTATTTAAATATAAATCCAATCCAACACGACTCACGTGCGGACGGACGTGTTTTCTAGGAACAATTGCATAAAAGGCCCACAAATTTTTATCCATGTTAGAAATTAGTCCATAAAATATAAATAATTTCATATATACCCCAATAAGTCTGCATTTGTTTTGCTTGTTAAAAATCAAATAAAAAAATAGTAAAATATCATTAAAAATCCCACAAAAACCAAGTTAGCTTCATGTTAATTAGATCTTTTATCTCTAATTTTTATTTTGCATTTTCAACCATTTTTATTATTTTTAATAATTCAGAAATTCCAAAAATATTCCTTATCTGCATGTAAAAATCATTTTTTGATCAAGGAAATTCAAAGTTTTAAAATAAGAAAATTATTTGCAATGTCGTTGCAACCCTAAAAATCCCTCAATAAAAAATATTATTTTTATGCACAACTCAAGCCAATAAGCAATAAAAAGAATATAAGAAATAAATAATGAGTGTTATTTATTTACATGTATAGCATATATGATCGAACTCAGGGAGGCTACAAAAATTCCGAGGGCTATTCAATTCAATGAAAAATCAATGAAAGGAAATATGGAATTCTATGAACACTAGTCTTGGTTTTTATATTTTTTAATTTTATATTTTTATGAAAATTTAATTTTGCAAGTATTTTTAATTTTAAAATAATGAAAAATAAAAATGAATAAAAGAAATCAATAAAAAAGGAAGAAAGATGTAAGTTTTTGGATTTTTAAAATATATCAAAAATGAAAATAAAAATCAAAGAAAATTTTTATTGGGGTTTTAAGAATTTTTTACAATTTTTTGTGTTTTTTCATAGTTTTTAGAATTTTTAATGCTTTTAAATAAATCAGAAACAGAAAATAAAGCATATAAAACACAAAGCAAATGTTTTTGAATTTCTAAAATAGAAATCGAAATAAAAAATCAATAAAATATGCACAAATCGAAAGATTAAATTTTATATTATTCCGAAATGGTATTTTATGATTTTTGGATTTTCCATAAAGTTTTATGAACTTTTTATGTTTTTGGATGTTTTGTGATTTTTTTTGGTTTTTTATGAGGAATAAAAGTGCAAAAATGGTATATAAATTAAAAGTAACGAAAATAATTAGTCAAAAAAACTTTTAGAATTTATAAGAATATTTTTTATATTTTTCTATTGATTTTTAAAAGTAAATAGGGAATTTTATGTTGTTTTGAATTTTTTAAAATAATAAAAATGATGAAAATGAAAATATAAATTAAAGTTGAAAGATCTAATTGTTGTTGGATTTTTAATGGTATTTTACTATTTTTATTTGATTTTTAACATGTACAGTAAATGCTAACTTACATAGGTATATATGCAATTATTTTTATTTTGTGGACTAACTATAACATAAGTAAAAATTTACTGGCCTTTTATGCAATTTTTCCTATAAAATGCGTGCATCCGCGCGTGAGTTGTGCTGGATTGGATTTATATGCAAATAAAATATTTCCAGGGATGAAATAATAACACAAAATGTGCAAGTTCTTTATTGCAATTTTCACAAGATATCATGTGCAAGACACGTTCTGCTGTTCAAAATGGACCGAAATGCAAATAAAATTAGCTGCAGGAAAAAAATGCAATTGTTCAATACAAAGAATGCTGACACGTGCCCTAACAAGGACTTATTTCTAAATTAAATAAAGGTAGGGGTAGAGGTGCAAATATACCATTAAAACACGTCAACTGATCAACGACCACGATTCATCTAGATGTTGATCCAAACACTGAAAATGAGGCATGCTCGAGCGTCTATGATCTGATCTGGAACTTTGATCCCACGACAGATATTTATGGCTTTTTGAACGACCGAGATCTAAACTAAGAGCTTTGTTCTGGATCGGAGGGCCACGAGAAGCTTTGGAAGAACAAGAAAGTAGGTATCCTCCAGCGAAGTTCAAGCGACTGATTCTCGCTCAATCTCAACCTGAATCTCCTCCTGAAGATATAGGTACACTCCTGCTGCCCGCGTCGACTAACGGAGATAATGAAGGTTGATGATGCTCGGTCTCAGACCTGGAGGTTGAAATGTTCTGAAGCTCCGAGTCTCGCTTCTTTGCGCCTAAACATGCTCTTTGACCTGCAATGTAAATCTCGTGCTCAGAGGAAGTCTCCGACTAAGATTTTAGGTCAAAAACACAGAAGATGGTTGCAGGAGTGGGGACCTCCGACGAAGGTGACCGGAGAGGAGAACACTCCTCAAATCTAGAAGGATTTGAGGGTGGTCAGACGGTGGAAGAGATGGAGAATGGTTGGGAGAAGGTGAAGGTCAAGTCAGAAGTTGATGAAGGTGATGAGAACGCTCTGATCTTGCAGATCGGAGCTTGGATGAGATGGGTGGATTTAAGCTAAATCGAGAAAATAAAAGCAAAATGGAAATGCCAAAATAAAAAAGGGTTAATCCTAATGTAACCTATAGTGGATGGATGGACTATATCGCCTCAATACATTGCATAAGGCGGAGAGTCGGAAACATGACAAAGCTCCGCTGGATGCTCAACTCCTGTAATGGGTCTCGAATCTCCACCCTTCTCTTGCACTCCCACTCGAAGGGAATCAAACCCTGTCACTGATCGCCTCCCTAGAACTCAAACTCGGGAATAAAATGGGTGAAAATTGGATCAAATCCACGATAGGGAGGCGACTGGAGGATATAAATAGGAATGGTTCCGGTGAGATTTTGAATTCAAAATACAAGTGGATGAAGGCTCGATTGGTGGATCTCAAGAGTTGGCAGTAGAGTCAATTGTTAAGGCTAGAAATTAGGAGAAGTAATTGGGGGCTATTAGTGATTAGCATGTGTGGGAAAATCTGAGAAAGGAGGGGACGAGTGAGAAGTGCGGATATCACGGGTGGCCTGAGCATTTGACCCAGGTCAACGAACCTGGGCTAACCAATTAGGGTGCTAGCGGGAAAAAGATAAAATAGGCTAGATGACAAAACAAGAAAAAATAAGAAATAAATCGAAATAAAACTGAAAATGAATTTAAAATAAAAAATAATATAAAGGAAAATGTTAGTAATTTAATTAACTTATTTTTGGTAATTTTTAATTAATTAAAGGGATTTTTACCCAGCAAACCCTATAAACATTTTAGAATGCCTCTACGACCTTTTGCACAACGTAATTACCTTATCGACCCTGTAAATTACCCCAAGAACCCTCACGGGCTTAAAACATATTACCCGGAGGGTTCATGGGGTAAGAGTTGGCAAGTTTACGGCGTCGAGGGAGGAATTAGGTTGTTTCAAAGGTCGTGGAGGTGATTTGCAAACTTTATAGGGTCTACCGGGTAAAAATCCTTTAATTAAATAGGGTATATACACGTGTAAAAATAAATAAAATGTGTTATTTATAAGTATGTATACCTCTATATACAATGCTTTGATTTTTTTATTAATTAATTATACAAATATATACATAACTTAATATTTTATTAATTTTATTTTGCAAGGGTCTTAATGGTATTTTTGTTAGATTTTTATGAATTAATATATTAGGTTAAATAAATAAGTATATGTACAATATATACATAGTGATACCTATACAATATTTACATTATTTAATTTTTGTTGATTTTTGATTGGTGATTTTGATTTGTATTTTATATAGGTCAAATACAATATTTACAATTAATTAAAAATATAATATTTACAAATATATACAAGAAAATAAATAAATAATGTGCATAATATACATATACATAAGATACAATAGCACCCCAATTAGCCACATTTCACACATTAACTCCGATTTTTATTAAGCCACCTCCATTTTGAAGATTATTTAGTTTGGAGTAAAATGAAAGTGAGGCTGATGAATTTTGATTTTGATGGAGAAGATATTGATCTTAGAAGTTGAGCTTTGCAACTTTTTGAAAGTGTTGTAATTTATAAAATATACACTGATTTTTATTTCAATTATTTTGTTTTTTTACAAAAGATTTTTGTGCAGAATTTTCAAGAAGAAAAAAATTGTGTTTAAGTTGAATTTGGGTATGAATAAATTAGTGAAAATAATGTGTATTATATACAGTAATGTACATATGATGAATATATACAAGTGGAGGTTAATTTTTTGAAATTTTGGTATTCTAGGCCTTATCTCCCCCTATTTTATTCCTGGTCGTCAAGTCTTGACCTACTCTCGGGGTCAGAGTCAGCACGTATCTATTACATATATACAATCTTTGATTTTCTTTATTTTTCTTCTGTTTATTTATTTATTTTAGGTTAAAATAGTGATAAATATACAATATTTACACAAGAATCAAGGTTAGAAAAAGAATGGATTTATTGATATTTACAGGTGTTATGTAAGGGATTTTAAGCTAAAATAAATGAATAAAGATGATAAAATGCGGATTCCTTATCCCCCTATGCTTTAACTTTGCTAGCCCCTTAGCAAACTCTTATTTGAAGAATAAGTGACTAAAAGAAAAAGAAAAAGAATAAATAAAAAATAAAGAACTTAGAACAATATTGAGTATTAAACTTATCTTCATACAATCAAAGCATGAAGCTTGGTCAGACCTTTGTATTATTAGTGTGGGCGAAACCTTAGTGGGGAACGGACTTGACACCCAACAACCCCTAGAAACGACACAACTCTTGCTCAAGTCTCCTCAATAGCCAGGTCAGAATAATCAACTCATACGCAAACCCTTGTGACTATGAATCTTTCTTGTACAGTGCAAGTGATATGCAGCTCTCCTCGGCTGAAGCAGTAAAAGTTAGTCTTCTCCAACATGGTGACCCTAATTCCCCAATCCAATAACTCTTTCCTCGAGAAGCGGGGTATTCCCTTCTAAGTTCAAGTGCAACCAGCTCAAGAAGAGGAGGTGGAGAGAAGAATGGACGGTAGCCAGCGTAGCTACCTATAATAGGATGCTTGGCTAGTGTAGCCAAGTCATCCAGCTGTAGGCTCATAAATATCTGACTTGGAAGCTCAAGCTTTCTTATTGATTATACAAATATACATACTCCGACAGGCATTTTATTTTCAATCAGGTTTGTCCACTTTTTTGAAGTATTTGATTTTGCATTTTTTGGCAACATGCACTTAAGGAGTTTTCACTCTTGAGCCAATAGACAATCCCTCTTTTGACGCTTTATTGCAACCCACAGCATTCTGTCATTAGACCTCATTGTTACTGGATCGGTGACAAGTCGTTAGATACGATGTCTAATTTGTATTCATTATAGTACGTGTACTTAGCGATACAATCAGAACCGAGAGAAGAATCTCTGTGAAGAGTGTCTCGGCTTAAATTTATATCCCGGGCAAGTCTGAGGTCGAACTCAGGGAGCCAAAGGAACAACTTTGGGGATAATTTGAAAATTAAGTTTTAGATTTCCACTGCAGTTTCTTAGATTTTTTAATGCAAAATGAAATTCTAATGCAAGATGCGGCTGAATTAAGACTCTAAGAAAACACACAACAAGGCCAAATTAATTTTAATGTCAAATCATTTCAATTCAGCCAAATTATATATTTTTTCTATAATCCTAATCCAGTTATGAACACCAAACACATTTTTTTGTATTTTTCGGGGTAAAAAGCAACAATGAAAAAATCACACTTTTTATGGGTATTTTCACAATTTTTCACACAAACAGTAAGCAAAAATGGTGAAAAATTTACTGGAACATAAACATGATGCAAGGAAGCTACAGTAATATTTTTGAAATTTTTTGATAAAATATGATTTTTTATGGTTTTGTTAATTAAAACAGAGTGACAATGAGTAATTAATTCCTCATAAATCCATGTTATCAATTAGACAGAGAGAAAATTATCCAAAATAGGTATTGTGATGTGGCATACCGGAGACTTGAAATTTCGCAAAAATGATGTACATGGATTTAATTAAAAATCAAATATGAATTTCACTCTATGATTTATTTCAGGCACAAGACAACTCCGCTTTGGATGAAATTTGGGAAGTAAGTTAAGCACTTATCAAGACATCATGTCTATTTTTTTTGGAATTTTTAGAGCAACTATGAGTTAGTTATCAATTTAAGAGCAAAGAATGGGTAAAATATGAAGAATTTCAGTTAAATATTTTTAATTAATTACCCACAACTCACAAAAATACAAATAAATATTCAAATGGTAGATAATTTGTTGCTCAACATCATGGCATTTTTCATTTAATAAAATGATGCAATACTGAAGTTCAAATTAAGATGCAAACACAACGGTATCTTTGCAAATAAAGAAACTAAGATTACAGTGCAATTATATACAGAGACTGTTATGCAATATTAAAAACTATACAAAACATTTATATAATTTTTACAATAAAAAAAAATAAACAAATGACCTTTCTTCTTCACAGAAATGCACGGGATGAACCCAAGGTGCAGGCGGGGCAGCCCGCGCGCGCAGCCGCAGCGGCCGTGAGGGAGGAGGCGCGGAAGAGGGGTGATGGCGGCCGACGGGCCTCGCGAGGAGGGCGATGTGGCTGTTGGCGGGCGGAGAGGTGCCGCGGGCTGGAGCACTGGCGGAAGGGCACGGTGGCCGGAGATCGGAGGCGTCGGTGGCGCGGTCGCGTGTTGCCGCGCGAAGGAGGGCTGGGGGGGCGGAGCCGCTGGCGCGACCATGCTTGGGGGCCGGTGGCTGGGCGGCAGCGGCGGCGCTGCTTGGAGGGAAGGGGGCGACGGTGGTGGGTGCTCCCACCGCTGCTGCCGTTTAGTTTTTTTTTAATTTTCTGTTACTGTTGTAATAATAAAAAGAACTTTTTTTGTTTTATTTTTTTTATATTTTTTGTTTTGTTAATCAAGGAATGCAAATGGAGAAGGAGGGGTGATGAAATAAAAATAAGGGAGATGATGGTAGTGATGATGATGGTAATGTGACGTAATATATAAAAAAATATAAAAAACAACAACGATGATAAAATGAAGATAAAATTACCTAGGATGGACGATCGCCTATGATGTTCTCACAGGAGCACGTCTCCGCTCGAATCTCTGGCGAGCGATGAGCTCGAGCAACACGCGTATACGGCTGCGATGTTGGCAAAAAAACGGATCTCACCGGAGAGATGGCCGTCGTCGCTCGACCGTGGTTGCGTCGTTGTCACCGATTCAACTCTGGGAACTAGGCTCTCATCACATAAAGATGGATCAAAAGCAAAAATGAGGAGAATGAGATGTATATAAAGAGGGAAAAAATGAGAGGTTATTAAAGTGGTGGAGTTGAATGGGAGGTTGTATTATTAATGGAGTTGAATGGGAAGTTGGAAAAAATGGTGAATAATGAAGTTGAATTGGTGGTTATTGTAGAGAATAGAAATTAAATAATAAATAAATAAATAAATAAAGTAGGCTACTTTAAAAGAGAAAATAAAATAAAGAGAAGAAAAAGAGTGGGGAATTTACACGAGAAGACTTATAACATGTACATTTTTTTGCTTTTCTAATATGTATATTTTTTGTCTTTTTAATAAGATATATTTACAAAGAAAAAATACAATAAAATACTATAATTAAAATACAATACAACAATGATTTTTTTATTTTTATGTAATTAGGAAAGATAAAATAAAAAATGAAGAAAGAATGAATATATACATAATATACAATGTACATCTAGGTCCCAAAACCCAACTTTTGCAAATGAGCTCCGATTTTAATGAAACACTTCCGTTGGATAGATAATTTTCTAACTTGAACTTTAAAAGTGAGTTTGGTGAATTTGGAATTCATACGGAGCGGGAATTTGTCCTAGAAGTTAGACTTTACGACCTTTTGTCTTTGGGATCTAGGAGCATTTATTTGAGGTGAAATTTGTTTTGTATTTTTGTATTTTTATATACATTTTTATAAATAAGATAGAAAAAGAATTATCCAAAAGGAGTCAAAATGAAATTATTAAAAATATGTGAAGTTCTGGGCTAATTACAGGTGAGAAACTCCTTTATTTTTGCGGTTTTTTATTGTTAATTTATTTTGTACAATCTAATATACAATAATTAGTGTATTTTATTTACAAGAGTCATTTTGTTAATTTATGGATTTTATATACATTTATTAGGGATTTTACTCGTGGATTTTGCTAAGATCAAGATATTGTGATGATGAATCGTGGATTCATCAATTGAGTTGGGGGTAAAATGGACACAAATGTGTAACTACCTATGTTTCCATTAGCTTGTGTCTCTTGCTGGCAAATCCATCCCTCTATTACTTCAACTGAGGTGAGCAATATGTGCAGCTGTGCAAGCTAGGTCATTATAGAAAAGAATCATGTGTGTGCTCTGAAGTATTCTACTTAGGCAATTAAGACGACACTGAACTAAGTCTTGTAAATCCCAAAGAATTAAGTCTATAGACATGAACAATCTCAATTCAATTTCCTATAAGGTTCCTCTGAAATTAAGTGTATTAAGGTCCAAGGAAGCTCCATTCTTTGACCTTATTCCAGGCTAGTTTAAGTGTCAACACCATTCTGAAAAATGCACATGAAATGCAAGAAATATATACAAAATATACTTTTTAAAGAAAAAAAGAACAATCTTTTTGAAAAAGTTTTCAAAGAATTTTGCAAATTTTTATGGATTTTAAACATTTTTTTAAAGAAAGAAAACGATTAGTAGATAAATGTATTTACAAGAAATATATAAAAATATACTAACAAGGATTATACAAAATTTATACAAGATTTTACAAGAAGATTTTATGTACAAGTTTTAGATGCAAGTTTTATAAAATAATTTTATATAAAACAAAGAGTTTTATTTACAGGACGATAAGTGATTAAGATTTTTATACACGTCTGGATTTTACATATACATACATCCCATAATTTTAAATCCCACGTGACAAAATAATTTTACAAAAATTTTACAAACCTTTCAAAACATTTTGCTAAATATTTTTCAAACATTTTTCAAAATATTTTGAAAAGTTTTTTTCAAAAAGGTTTTACAAAAATTTTTGCAAACTCTTTTAGAATATCTTTACAACTAATTTATAAACAATTTTAGAAACATGTTTCTGCAACATTTTGCTTTCAAAAATTTTACAAATATTTTGTACAGTATACCTAGTTTTACTACAAAAAGTAATTTACAAACATTTTATAAACAACATATTTTTACAAATAATTTTGCAAAGATTTATACAAAAAGTTTATAAAAAAATTACAAATGTTTTTACAAACAGTCTAATTTACAAACAATTTTTACAAAAGATTTTACAAAATATTTTACAAATAATTTTTGCAAAAAAATTTACAAAAGATTTTTGCAAATCATTTTTCAAAACAGTTTTTTTAAAGAAATTGCTATATTATTAAAAAAATATGAGTTATGGCTAAAGTATCTATACAATATATACAACCCCTTGTACTTAGCTTGAATTATGTCCTCATAGTGACCAAAGAGCTACAAAGGAAGACATAACTCATGCTAAGTATAGAAATATACAATAATGACTCAAAGAATAGAAATTGGAGATCCTCCTTATATTTAAGATCAAATAATCTTAAGTATAGAAGCCTGTACAAATGAGGAAAACCGAAGAAAAGAATGAACAAACTCAACGACTTGACTCGTCCCCCCTATACTTAGGGTTAAATATCCCTAAGTATAGAAAAAGTCAACAAGTTGAAGGACAAGCGAGAGATCAGAAGAAATAAAAGAAAATAAAAACACGAAAAAGACAGAATGAACAACATCACTCCCTTTATACTTAGGGTAAAGGATCCCTAAGTATAAGCAACAACAAGAATGATGAAATAGAAGGCAAATAAATAACTCAAATAATTCACCTCCCCTATACTTATGATTGAGTACATCCTAAGTATAGCACATACACACGGAAAAGATGTGAACTATAAAAATAGAAGAGGAAAGAATAAAGCGAAAAGATATATACAAGAGAAAATCAACTCATGTATCGGACATAGAGGATGTCAGCAAGTCATTATCTGGTACCACAGATATGGAATCAATCACGGACAAGAATGTATAATGATCTAGATATGGCTTCAGCAACTGTCCATTCACAACAAATGGTTGTGCATCAGATGATAACCCAGATATGACAATGCTACCATTGTCACGCACAGCTCTCACAATGAATGATCCTGACCATTTGCTTTTTAACTTGCCGGGAAACAACTTCAATTTAGCATCAAACAACCAAACTTTCTGATCAGGGAGAAAGTCTTCCTTCTAATGTATCTATCATGCCAACGCTCGACTTTCTCCTTATACATTAGTGAGTTGTCGTATACAAAATCTCAGAATTCCAGCAATATGTTCAGATCCAACTTCCTACTCTATCCTGCTTTCTCATAATCTAAATTGCATACACGGAGTGCCAATAATGATTTTTGAATTAATTCATCTGGCAAGTGGTAAGGCTTTCCATACACCAATATGTAAGGAGACATACCCAATAGAGACTTGTATGCCGTCCGGTAAGCCCATGGAACCGAGTCAAGCATCTGGTACCAGTTCTTCCTACCTGGACGTACACGTTTCTGCAATATTATCTTTATTCCCCTATTTAAAATCTAAGCTAAGCTGTTAGTCTGTGGGTGGCAAGAGACACGACTCTATTCTCAGTGGCATATTCCTTCACAAGCTTTTTGACCTCTCTGTTAATGAAATGACTTCCCCCATATGAAATGAGTATCTTGGAGATCCCGAACCACACAATAATGTGATCCTTGAGAATGGAATAAATTGTATGACTATCAGCGACTCGGGTGGGAATAACCTCCACCCAACGACTAACATAATCCACGCAAAGCAGGATGTACTAAAATTCCTGACTGACAGGAAATGGGATCATGAAGTCTATGTCCCAAGCATAAAAAACATCTGAAATCTGTATATATCTCAGGGCCTGGTATATGGAACCAACTGTTCCTCCCATCTTCTGACGATCAGTACAACCTCAAACACAATCTATATCATCCTTAAAAAAAGTCGGCCACCATAGGTCACTCTGTAAAACCTTTGCTGTCGTGCGCTTCCCTGAATGATGCCCACTAAACTCTAATTTGTGACAATGTTCAAGTACACTGGTGTATTCCTCCTAAGGAATTCACCTTCTCAGATATAATCTGCACCCTCACGAAATATGTATGGATCCTCCTACTGGTAAAAATGTATCTCTGACAGGAATTTGTCTACCTTGTAAGTACCGTATAAGGCATGGTTTGGCATGCTTCTTTTCTTGTAAGTACCGTATGACAGTGTGATCCATGTATACGATTACATGTGAACCAAGGAGGTAAGATCTGAACTTCTCTAATGCAAATACCACTGTTAACATCTCCTTCTCCGTGATTGTGTAATTACATCGTGCCTCATCCAGAGTCTTGCTAGCATAGTGTATAGAAAACACTATCCCGTCCCTTCTCAGTCCTAACATAACTCCAACTGCAAAATCTGAAGTGTCTGTCATGATCTCAAAGGGGAGAGACCAATCAGCTTGTTGTAGGACAAGAGCACTAGTAACCATGTCTTTCATCTGATTGAATGCAAGGAGGACTTTCTCATCAACAACAAACTAACTCTCCTTGCATAGAAGCTCGGTCAAAGGTCTGGCAATCTTGCTGAAGTCCTTGATGAATCACCTATAAAATCCAACGTGTCCCAGAAATGATCTCAACTATTTCAAATTCTGCGGTGGCTCTACCTTGGAGGTCACATCAATCTTAGCCGAGTACCTCTATACCATGTTTGGAGATGACGTGGCCCAATACAATCCCATTAGTCACCATAAAGTGACTTTTTTCCCATGAGAGCACTAAGTTTACCTCACAACAACGTTAAAGTACTCGGTCTAAAAGAGCAAGACATATGTCAAAGCTATCCCCGTAGACAGAGAAATCGTCCATAAAGACCTCTAGAAAACTACCCATCATGTCTGCAAAAATGACCAACATAGACCTTTGGAATGTACCAGGAGCATTACACAATCTAAAAGGCATCCGTCTAAAGGCGTAGGTGCCAAACAGGTAAGTAAAAGTATTTTTCTCATGATTCTTAGGAGCGATAGAAACCTGGTTATACCCCGAGTATCCATCCAAGAAATAAAGAACTCTTTCCTTGCCAACCTCTTAATAATCTGATCAATAAAGGGTAGTGGAAAATGATCTTTCGTAGTAGCTGAATTCAGGTACCGGTAATCTATACAGACACACCATGACGTAGGTACATGGGTCAGAATCTCCTCACCACAGTCATTCTTTACGATAGTTATCATGGATTTCTTCGGGACCACATGTAAAGGACTGAACCACTTAGAATCCTATATGGGATAAATAAAGCTAGAATCACACCATTTCCTGATCTCTTACATGACAACATCTCGAAGGTTTGGGATTGAGATGGCACTGACACTCGGGGAGGGTTTGCTGACATCCTATAAGTAGATATGATGCGAGCACAAAGCTTGACTAATCCCGCGGAGATCCAAATAATTCCATCCAATGGTCTTGCAGTTTCTCTCAAGAACCTCTAGTACGCGAGATTCTTGTTCATCGGTCAACTACGAACTGAGGATGACCAAAAACATTTGGGGGGGGACCTGCAAGGAAGGCATATTTCAACGTTGAGGGTAAAATCTTAAGCTCAGGTGGGGCCTGAATCGGTGTGTGATGACCTCTGCAACTGTACTGGTAGAGGGTGTCTGATCTGCACAATGTGTAATTTCCACCATGGCTATAGTAGGCTCAGCAAGTAAATTCCTATTGGAGGATGCACTCCATGTTCCTGATTTCCCCATTAAATTATTATATGCTTATCGCATTACCAAGGACCTTAATTGTCATCTGATTTTTGATGTGAATTCTTGTGTTATGGAGGACTTGGAGACGAAGAGATGGATTGGGATTGGTTCGGTTGCTGATGGCCTATATCGCCTTCATGCCACATCTACCTCTGATTGGGTTGCTACTATAGTTAATAAAAGAAAGGCAGATCTTTAGTAGCTGAAATAATGACATGAGCGTCTTGGTCATCCTGGGTTTGCCACTCTTTATTCGTTATTATCTGCATTATGTAATACTGCTAGATTTGATGTTCGCTTATGTGAAGTGTGTAACTGGACAAGCACAATATATCTGTATACCCTATTTCAAGCCATAATAGTAAAACAATATTTCATATCATTCATTCTGATGTGTGGGGCCCTTCGAATGTGAGGAGTCTAGGTGGTCATGAGTACTTTATCACCATCATTGATGATTTTACAAGATGTACTTTTATTTACCTTTTGAAAAGCAGAAGTAAGGTTCCATATGCAGTGAATAATTTTATAAGAATGATATCAATCAAATGTCAAAACTATACGAATGAATAATGTAAGGGAATACCTTACAAAAAGGGATCTTTATGTGTTTTTTCTTGAGGAAAAAAAGGTATCATTCATGAAACATCTTACGTCTATACTCCTCAATAGAATGGGGTTTCTGAAAGGAATAATCGTCATCTCTTGGATGTGACTAGGGCTCTTGTTTTCTAAAGAAATGTGTGAAACCCTGAAAAATATTAAAACTCAATTTCCAACCTGATTCAATAGTCAAATTGGAAAAACAAGTACTCTATCTTATAGTACTCTTTGAGACCTTTCCAACGAGCCTAAGAACATCGAAAACATACATTGTATGCGAAAGTTATGCTTGAAATAAGATCAGTTTATGGCTTTTGAGCCATAAATCCGAACCCCATATAAGTCAGGTGGCTAGACTAGTTAGCTCACTTCACAAAGTGCGTCCGTCGTAGCTCCACCGCTGCCAACTTTTCGAACGTCCGATAAGCCGATCCGAAGGAACTATTTCGAAGAGCTCATCGAGATCCATGCCGTGCTCGCATGCATTTCACATGAAGCACCCCGAAATTTCCTATTTTAGGGTGGAGGAGATATCCGGTGAACGATCCCCGAAAGTACATATTTTGGTTTTCTCCTTGTTGTTGGTTCCAACATCTTTCTACATTGCATGCGTGTCGTTATCAAATCGATCGACTTTCCAGATTGCCTATTATAACACATGAAAATCGATTTCCGTATCATATCACCGCCTTCCATCGTATTTTCTTAATGATACGTTGATCCGAAAATATGAAACTTAAGTCATATTTATCCTTATTTCATGATCTATCCACATATATAATTTATTTTGAAATAGGAGATGAAAATTGGATACGAAATCGAACCACACACCACATTCAACTGCATTTTCTGATAGACCTGATGATCCAAAAAATATGAAACTTAGGTCATATTTATCCGTATTCCATGCTCTATCCACATGTAATTTATTTTTAAATTTGTGATGAAAATTTTGACACCAAATTGGAGCAACAATCCACTCAATCCAGTGGCACTGATTGATAAATATCGATCTGATTAGACCCAATAGTATTTTAAAAGTAGAAAATGAGACAAAACTACGATAAATATGTAAGATATCCTGAGACATGATTAATTAATGAAAATACTATTAGTAAGTAATTAGATGATGAATTTAGGTCCCATTGGAAATTATTAAAGAATATCTTGTGGGAGTCAATGCAAGTGTGTGGAGTAGAACAAACATCCCTTATGATTTATCAATATACAGATCTAAGTATATAGATGAATTTGAACCATATCTTGATGTTATTTGTGGATGTAGATTGTACAATAAATACGGGTCTCCATAGATATAGCTTTTCCATGTTGTGTGGATAGCCAGAATGGATTCGCCTCAGATTGGTCATTATCATAACTTCTTATGATTAGTCGACGAGAAATTGTTCATCGGGTCAGATCAACCTAAAACCTTCCTTAAATATCATATGAATAGTCGGGAGATACTGTACACAGAGACATTAATTTGAAAATGTACATCATGATGGCTTCATGAGTTAGCCTAGTACTTGGGATTGAAAGTGGATAGTTAATCTAACTAATAGGAGTATAGCCTAGTTGAGCGTGATGAATGAATGAGTTTAGGAGGTCTGGAGAAGAAATGCGAATGTATGCATTAAGTATTAAGGGCTCAGAAGTATAAGTACTAAATTATGAATATATGCGTAAGTATGCATACGAATTGTGGATGCAAGTGGGAGTGTTTAGAACTTAGTTTGGATGCACGTACTTCAAATGCATGCATACGAAGGTGCCCCAACCCTGAAGTACTAAGTACTTTGGAGTCATATCGTGAGACTGTAATGGGTCAAGACCACATACTTACCATAATACTGAATGACTAATGAAACACATGAAGTGTTGAGAACTTAGTTAGGATGCACATACCTCAACGCATGCCTATGGAGGCCCCGAATCCTAAGGTACCAAGTACCTTGGAGTAATAGCGTGAGACCCGAACTCAAATCAATACCGCATAGTGTTCATAATATTAAAGTGTGATAACTAAATGAACCTACTATGAGAGGATACATATTAATCTCCTGAAGGATCAACGACTAGATTGTGCAGAACCCTAATGAGGGGATGATCTGACTTAAAGAGTTAAGTATGAATCACATGGATTGAATGGTACAATGACATGTGATGTATGATGATATAGTATGAGATGCACAATAATATAATATGGGATGTATGGTAGTCATATAATGAGTGGTACAAGTTCCATTATTTCAAGAAGATAGTGGCAATCATAAGATTTATGGACTACTTGTGATTAATTGAAGAATATGAGAAATGTGCATGATCTTGGGCCTTAATTGTTTCCCTACGTCGTCGAGGGTTTTTACCGATGGGTAGTGGAGTTTGGGTGGTTTTATAATGGTGATCACATGTGTTTTTACTTTGCCTCATCGGTTGATGTTTGCCCGATGAGAGGTTATGAAAATATCAGATAATGCAATACTCATTAAAATATTCCACCTATAGAATAACTCCATATGTGATGAGAATAACCATTAAATGAAATTAAGGTTATGAATATTGGTTTGCTTGTGTTATGCTTAGAGGAGGTAGCATACCTGAGATTGTGGTGCAACTCTCGTGGTTCAGGTAGATCATAGATGAGTGTTGTCTAGGTCCAACGGCTCTTGCGGTTTTTCCTATTGCTTGAACGGTGATATAACCTACCTGACCTAGTCTAAACTGGTCATCATCAGCAGCATGCTGACCCCGGAACTAGAATCTCGACTTCTAGAGGTTCTAGAGAAAAATTGCAAGGCACTTGGTTGGCATGTTTCGGATCTCAGCGGATAAATCCCACTCTGTGCTCACACCACATCTACCTGAAAGAAGATGCCAAGCCATCCTGAGAATTTCAAAGAAGGCTGAACCCAAATCTGAGGGACGTTGTCATGAAGAAAATCACGAAATGGTGTGACACATGCTTCATTTATCCCATCTCCGACTCCAAATAGGTGAGCCCACTGCATGTAGTTCCGAAGAAATCAAGGCTCACTGTAGTTACAAATGACAGAGGAGAGGAAATATCTACTCGGGTACAGATATCCTGGCGTGTATGTGTTGACTACCGCCGCCTGAATGCAGTAACTAAGAAGGACAACTTCCCCTTACCATTCATTGATCAAGTTTTGGAAAGACTGGCTGGCAAGGAGTTATTCTGCTTTTTAGATGGATACTCTGAGTACAATCAAGTGGAAATTACCCCTGAAGATCAAGAGAAAACAATCTTCACTTGTCCGTTCGGCACCTATGCTTTGAGGAGAATGCCCTTTGGATTGTGCAACATACCAACGACATTCCAGGGATGCATGCTTGCAGTTCACAGATGGTAGCCAATTTTATCGAGGTGTTTATGGACGGCTTCTCCGTCTATGGTGACAGCTTCGATTCTTGTCTTGAGCACCTGAACATAGTACTTCAGAAATGTCATGAAGTCAATCTGGTATTATCATGGAAAAAGAGCTACTTCATGGTCACAAAACGAATTGTGTTGGGTCACGTCGTTTCCAAACATGGCATGGAAGTCGACCCGACAAAGGTGGATGTGATTGTTAATCTAAAGCCACCTCAGATAGTCAAGAGTGTGAGGTCATTTCTAGGGCATGTGGGATTCTATAGAAGATTCATCCGTAATTTCAGCCGCATCGCCCGACCTCTTATAGAATTATTGTGTAAGGAGACAGAATTCAATGTCGATCAGCAAGTTCTCCTTTCATTCAATGAGCTAAAGCAGCTAATTACCCAAGCTACAGTCCTACAGCCATTAGATTGGTCTCTTCCTTTTGAGATCATGACGGATGCATCAGATTTTGCAGTTGGAGTTGATCTGGGATAAAGGAAAGACAAGACACCCTATGCCATTCATTATGCTAGCAAAACATTAGATGAACCTCAGAGAAATCACACGGTGATAGAAAAAGAATTTCTAGCTGTGGTATTCACCCCGTGAGAAGTTCAAATCCTATTTGCTTGGATCAAACGTCACAATCTACACCGACAACTCTGCTATCCGATACTTACAACAGAAGAAGGATGCCAAGACTAGACTGATTATATGGATCCTTCTCCTCCAGGAGCTCGATTTGGAAATCAAGGACAAGCCTGGAGTTTAGAATGTGACAGCGGATCACCTCTCTAGAATTGAGCAGCAAGAGCCTCCATTGAACAACGCACCTATCACAGACACCTTCCCTAACGAGTCGATTATGACGTAGATTCACTCCCTTGGTACGCTGATATTATCAACTACCTCATCTCGAGCGCAGTTCCACACGAATGGACGAAGATTCAGAAGGACAAATTCTTGTCAACTATCCGTTTCTACCATTGGGAAGATCCTCTTTTATTTAGGGAAGGAGCGAATTGTATTTGGCGCAGGTGCATTCCTCAAGAGGAGCAACATAGTGTCCTAGAGCATTGTCACTTGCTCGAATCTGGTGGACACCACTCTGGAGACAGAACGACATGGAGATATTGCAGTGTGGCCTTTGATGGCCTACATTATTTAAGGATGTTGCAGCATATGTTAAATGTTGCACTGACTATCAGTCACCGAAAGGAACCCTTACAACTAAAGATTCAATGCCTCTGAAGATCATTCAAATCGTAGATATATTCGATGCTTGGGGCATTGACTTCATGGGACCCTTCCCTAACAGTTAGTGATATGAGCACATCCTTCTTGTTGTTGATTATGTGAGTCGCTGGGTTGAAGCTATCCCCGCTCGAGCCACAGAAAATCGTATAGTGTGTCTCTTTCTGAGAGAAAATATCATCTCGTGGTTCGAGATTCCGAAGATACTTATATCAGATGGGGGTAGTCACTTCATTAACAGAGAGGTCAAGAAACTAACGAAGGAGTAAAAAATCGAGCACCGAGTTGCATCTCCTTACCATCCTCAGACCAACGGTATGACATGATTATCTAACAGAGAAATCAAGATGATACATCAGAACCTTGACAAGTTGGACAGGAAAAATTGGTCCCAACTCTTGGACTCAGTCCTTTGGGCAGACCGAACTGCTTACAAGTCTCCATTGGGCATGTCGCCCTATCACCTTGTATATGGAAAGCCATGCCACCTGCCAGTAGAGTTGATTCATAAATCATTGTGGGCAGTTAACATATGTAATCTAGACTCACAACAAGGTGGTCAGAAGAGGAAAGAGGATCTGAACAGAATTCAGAGACTATGCATACGATAACACATTGATGTACAATGAGAAGGTAAAATATTGGCATGACCGGCACATCAAACGAAAGACCTTCGAGACTGGACAGAAATTGTGATTGTTCGATGCAAAGTTAAAGATCTTCCCGGGCACATTAAAGAGGAAATGAACAGGGTCGTTCAAAGTTAAGGAAGTGCATGCCAACAAAAGTATTGCGATAACAGAATTGTCTCCTGACGCACAACCATTTGTCATCAATGGCCAATTTTTGAAGCCCTACCTCGAGCATGACATTTCCTTGGTCTTTGTCGATTCTATCCAAGTACTGCGCTCAGAATATACATCCATAGCAGTAGCAGCAACATAAGATTCAAATAATGCCACTCAAAAACTCTTCCTTTAAGATTTCATATTTTCTTCTTTTCTTCTTTTTGTTTCAATTTTCGTTATTCAAAAATATATATATCTATATATAAATATGTGTATCACCCCTTCTTGTCAGTATTCTATACTTAGGATGTACTTTGTCCTAAATATAAGGGGGTGTGCATCCCATGTTATTTCATTCTTTGATCCTCTCCCCTATCTCCTCTTCTTGTCTATACTTAGGGTTATCTTACCCAAAATATAGGGGGAGACAGTCTGAGTACGATCTGTTCATTCCCACCCTTGACCCTCCCTGCTTTGTGTGCAGTATGCTACACTTAGGATTATTTGATCCTAAGTATAGAGGGGACGATCGACTTCTCCTGCATATATTCATTTCCTCATTCGTTATTCTTTAGACTTTTCTATACTCAGTACGAGTTATGTCTTCTCTTTTTCTCTCCGATCTATGAGTACATAAGCTAAGTATGGGGGCCATATATACTGCATATATACTTTAGTCATAACTCGTACTTTCATATTTTAATAATAAATATGGCAAAAACACAATACAAATTTCATTAAATTCATTAAAAGAACATAATAAAAAGATGCATATTATTTCTCAAATTTTGTATACACTGATAATAAATCAGGTGAAAATACTTTAGCAAAATGTTTGAAAAATAGTTTGAAAATCCTTTTTTAAATCTTTTGAAAGCTGTTTGAAAAACATTTTGTAAAATATTTTCAACTGTAAAAACTTCTTTCTTTGTGTCAAATAAAATGTTTGAAAAATGGTTTGGAAAATGGTTGCAATTTTTTTAAAAAAATCTATATATACTGTTTGAAAAAACCTTGCAAAATGATTTTTCAAATGTGTATAAATTTTTATAAAAAATATTTGTAAAATTTATGTTGGATTATAGTTTTCAAATTGTTTGTAAAATGATCTTCAAATAAGTTTGAGGAATATATACATCACACTAAAATTCTTTATTAACTTCATATACATATCTATAAAAAGGATCACTTATCCCTTGTAAATTCTTAAAAACCTAACTCTTGCAAATATAAGATACATCCCCTTGTAAATATTTGTCCCTATTTTCTAAGCCAAAATCTTTTGTTTTGAAAAAGCCCAAAAACATTTGCAAACCAAAAAATACCAAAAACATCTGGAAAATCTTTTTGAAAAGTACCAAAAATTTGCATTTGCATCATCTTTTTCAAAAATTTACAAAAAGTTCAAAATTCTGAAAATTACATCACAAAAACATTTTCATAGCATTTGCATAGCGTTCGCATTTTTCGGATTGAGTTTGATAATTGAACGAGTCTAAGTAAAATCTGAAGATTGGAGCTTGGTTGGACCTTAAATCTACCTAATCACAGGAACCTTATATGAGATGGAATTGAGGGACTTCAGGTCTAGTTGACTTAATTCTTTGAGAATAACGAGACTTGGTTCAATGGCTTCTTGACTGCCAAAGTAGAGTATTTCAGAGCACATGCACAACTCTTATTGATAATGACCTAACTTGGACACCTGCACCTTTCACTTGGCTCAACTCAGTTGGAGTGGTGAGGGGGATTGGATTTGCTGGTATGAGACGCATACAAGTGGAAACATTTGCCCAAGTGCACCCCAACCCGTCTAGTAGTAGAGACGTCTAAAGACAGGAGAGTGTGGGTTGCAATAATGCATCAAAAGAGGGATAGTCTACTAGCTTAAGAGGAAAAACTCCTTATGTAAATGCTGTTGTATATAGTATTTCAAAAAAAAATGCAAAAAGTAAAAACTCCAAAAAAGTGGATAGGCCTGATTGAAAATAAAATGCCTGCCAGAGTATACATATTTATATAGTCAATAAGCAAGCTTGTGCTTCAAAGTCATGATATGTGAGCATGTAGCAGGATGACTTGGCTCTACTGGTCAAGCATCCAAGGATAGGTAGCTATACTGGCTACCGTCCATTCTTCTCTTTACCCCCTCCTCTTGAGCTGGCTGTCACTTGAACTTAGAAGGGAATACCCCACTCCTCGAGGAAAGATTTGCTGGATTGAGGAATCCATTGGGTTGCCATGCTGGAGAAGTATGTCTCCTTGTCATTTCAGTTGGGGACAACCACTATCACATATACTGTACGAGTAAGATTCATAGTCGTAAGGGTTTGTGTATGAGTAGAAGGATGTTGTATTTCAAATCTGATTCCCAATAAGGTTATGCCCGCACTAAAATTCTAAAGGTCTGACTTAATCTCCCAAACTTTAATTCCATGAAGACAAGTTTGAGAATTAAATTCAATCCACTTTCTTTCTTTTTCTTTTCTTTGTTTTTCTTTTCTGCACTTATTGCATAAGTGTTTGCTAGGGACTAGCAAAGGCAAGTATAGGGGGTGATGAATCTTCATTTCATCACCTTTATTGTATCATTTTAGCCTTAAAAATCCTAGCTAATGTATGTAAATAGAAAATAATTTGTACGAAATATCATTCATTATTTATTGCATTTATTGTGTAAATAATACTATTTTTAATGCCAAAATCATAGAATAAAGAAAAGAAAGGTATTTTATGACCCTAAACCCCAAGACCTAAGCATATTGATGACTTGGTCGATAAGGAATAAAGTAGGGGGAGATAAGAGCCAATAATGCTATAAAAATCCCTTTTATTCATCTATTATTTATTTATTCATTTTTGGGACCTATTATATTTTCTACTTTTCATACCCTAAATAAAGAAACTTTGAACATTAAAGTTGTAGATAATAAAATAAAGAAAAATACAAAATCGAGTTTGTACAAAAATAATACACAGTATACTTTTTACACATAAAATAAAAAGCAAAATCCCCAGCTTCACATACCCATATCTTTCAAATAAAAACTCAAAATATATCAAAATCACCTCTAATTGTATATAACTTTTTATGAGCTATTTAATGAAGGTGGTTTCATATTTTTCAGAGTTAAGGTGTGAAAGTTAGATTTTGGACCCCTATTGTACAACATACATGAATAAAATATTCAATTTATTTAATCTTTATTGTTTTTATAATATTATATTTTTATAATTTTGCAAATATTATCTATAACTCATGTACATATTAAAACCACAATAAAATCACCAATAAATACATTAAATAAAATAGAATACAAAATATATAGATAAAATACATGTATTTATACCTACATAATCTTTATCTGTACTTATTAAGTGTACATATTATATTATAAAAATATAATGAAAATATATTTATATACCTAACATATAAGTTGTAAATATATAAAATAAAATAATAAATTAATAAATTAAAATATCCAAAACAAAAATAAAATATTTAAAACATAGATGAATATACTTATAAATATACCCCTAAAATTAACTGCTAATAAATAACATCAAAAAAATAAATAAAATCATAATAAAATACTACATAAAATAATAAACATTTTTTGTTTTATAATAAAAAATAATAAAAAACTATTTTTAATTATTTATTTTCGAATAATTGGGTAGTTTTGTCAATAGTGCCCTGACGTGGACGATGGGGGTGCGACATTCATTGACCCCCGCTCAACTCCCCGTCTTTCAGCTTTGACTTCTGTCAAAGCCTCGAGTCCCGTCTCTTCTCTGATTTTTCCGACGTTGCCCTATTGATCAATCCTCCTCCAGCGCTTAACAAAGTTGCGCATCTCACATCCGTCTAACTCATGGGATCATCAAATCCTCCCAATCCGCTTCGAGCGTGTCAATAATCACTGCCCAAGGTCATCTGAGCTTACTATCTATAAATATGCCCCAAGCTCCGCCTTCCCTTTTTGGATCCCCCTTCGAGCTTCGCCAGGTGTCGTTGTGAGCGTGTTGAGGTCCAGGTGACAGCTGCGCACCTCCCCAAACTCGGAGACTAAGTGGCTAGGACAAGGAGGCGATCCACGGTGGTGTTCCGACCACCCTGCTCCTTTAGCTTTCTCTCAAGTATAAGAGCTGCTCTTTCTACCTCCTTTTGATTGCATTTTACTTTTGCTTTTCAATTACGCATTTTGTTTAGGGATTAATCCATAGTTTTAGCTTGTAATCGCCCGATTCGTAGTTCGTCGGAGCTTAGCTCCGGTGACCCTCCTCCATTGTGCTCGACAGTTGACCGACCCGCTACCACGTTCCCTTCACTCCTCTCCGTCCTCCGACACACACCCCCTTCCACTCATTCAGATCTGGCCTAGATCTGCACACTCGATCTCCTCTCTCCGCTGCCACGTCAGAGGTCACCACCCGACACACCCCTCGCTCATTATGCTTTCTGAGGCTCCCCAAAGCTTCCCCTTTTGTGTCAACTAATCTCATGTAGATATTGAAGCCCAAGAACCCGTTGGAGGCGATTTTTCCACTCGCTGAGGTACATCGAGCTCCGCATCTTCCCCGACTTCGTGGAGGAGCTCCGACGTATCTTGTACCATTTTAACGCTACCAACAGCTAGAGGGGTCCTCTAGCTCCATTTTGCGCCCAATTTTGAGGCCGAGCGAAGGAGGGGAGCTTGATCGAAGCTTGGGCGAGAAGTGTTCTTGCCTTGTTCTTCCATCGAATCACTCCACCATCCAATCAAGAGCTGTGCCCCAGTATGCACGAAAACCATCCGATGTGATTCGCCTTAGCCGCCAGATCAAGAGCTAGGATCTAATCCTAGCCATTCAAAGTGAACCGGCATCGCGTGACGAGAGCGCAACACGTGCCAAGTGAAGAAAAGATCTGTCGTCCGCTCCCGCATGTTGCTGGGTATTTTGCAACTTAAACCCAACACATTTTTTGTATTTATTAAATAGTCTAAAAGCAGTCATCTACTATTTATAAGTTCTGTATTATTTGAGAAAAAGCCCCACAACTTTTGGCAATTGCATATAGGTGCGCCACATCACCTCATGTGCTTGTGCACATGAGGTGTGAGCATTTTGCAGGCGGGCACCTGTGGGTTGTGGTATTTATTTTTAGTCCATGAAATTGAACTGCATGTTGTATTTTTTGGTTAAATTGCACATAGGACTCTGGAGTTTATTTTATTTACATGTATGCCCTTGCCAACAATTGTACTTTATATGCTTGTTGAATTTATTTAAAATAGCTATGATGCTCCAAAAATCATGAACACATAGATGTAGGTTCTTGATTGCTTGTAGTTTCACGACATAATTTTAGTTCACAATTTTGGTTTTTTTAATATTTATTAAAAATTATTAGAGCACAGACAATCCCTGTCTACAGTATAAAATACCCCCCAAAATATAAAATGTTTCTGAAAAATCCATAAAAAATATATTTAGTTTATTTATGTATTTTTAGCTTTCATACCAAAAATCACTAAAAATAGAAACACAACTCTTAAAAATCAAAAACCTCAAAAACTTTGATAAAAATATATAAAATTCTTAAAAATTCCAAAAATATATTTTTTTATTTTATAATTTTCTCTATATTATCATCTACTTATTAAAATTGATTCTGGAAAAATTTGGATTCAATTTCCTATTTTTAACTTCCATTCCAATCTCGGCCTATTATTTTAGGGATTTTATCACTTGTGCCCCTCCGAGATGTTGCAATATCAGTTATGCCCCTATCTTTTTGGTAATATCAGTTGTGCCCCTCAAAACTTGCTATTTTATCACTTGTGCCCCTCGGGTTAGTGACCGTCCATGTACAGTGCAAACGGACGTTAACTTTGAGGACATAAGCGGAATTATTTTTTTTAAAGGTTATATGGTCATTTCTTCCTCCTCTTCCCCACCCTCTTCTTCTTCCTCCTCTTCCCATCTTCTTCCTCCTCCTCCGACCTCCTCCCTCCTCCCTCTCCGCCCCGAGCTCCTCGCAGCCCCTCCCCTCCCCGGCGCCGCACCTCCTCCCCCCCGCACCTCCTCCCAGCCCGCCGCCCCCTCCCCTCCCCGGCGCCGCCCCCTCCCCGGTCCCGCATCTCCTCCCCTTGCCGGCGCCGCCCCCTGCTCCCCCTCTCCCTGGGCTGCACCCCCTCCCAGCCCCGCACCCCCTGCCCCGCACTGCCACCTCCCCTCCCGGCGCCGCCCCCACCCCCGCACCTTCCCCTCCGCCCAGAGCTGCTCCCTCCGCCCCGAGCACACAACCCCCCGCCCCTGTCCCGCAAGCCCCGCCCCCCCGCTCCCTGGGCCTCCCCTTGCCCTACGCCGCCCCGAGCACCCAACCCCCCCGCCCCTGCCCCGCGTCTCCCCCCTCCGCCCCCCACCCCCTCCCCCCGTCGCCCTCACCCTCCGCACCTCCCCCTCGCCCCCCTGTCGCCTCCGCCCCTCCCGCCTCCCCCCACCGCCCCGCCTCCAGGTCGCCCCGCCGCCCTTGCCCCTTGGCCCCCTTCCGCCCTCCTCCTCCGCCTGTGCTGTGGGTGGAACTGGAGTTAGGTTTTTTTGTTAAATTTTGATAAATTTTTGACAATTTGATTCATAAAAAATCATCAAAAAATTCAATAAAATTTGCCGTTTGATCCGTCATGAATGATATATCCGTGAAAATGCAAAAATTTTAGAGATTCCATGGATGTATGAAGGTGTCACTAAGAGAGAGAAATTATCAAGAAAAGAAAGAAGAACAAATGGAGGAAGAAGATGAAGAAGAGGACTGGACAATAATACCCCTCTTAACCGCACCAAGGTTTGAAAAAACCATGGTTAAGTCAACTCATAGACGGTCAATCTGACGGAAGGGCACAACTGATGACGGAGCAAGTTTTGAGGGGCACGACTGATATTACCAAAAAGATAGGGGCATAACTGATATTGCAACATCTCGGAGGGGCACAAGTGATAAAATCCCTTATTTTATCCATATATTAAGCTATTTTTGACTTTAAAAATATATAAAAATTAGAAAAATTCACTAAAAACACAAAAATAGTAAAAAATTATCTAAAACCTAAAAATATATATTTCTGTAATTTTTGAATATTTTTAGTTATAATTATATCTATATTATCCATTATTATATGCATATATTCTATTATATCCTATATTACTTATTCTAAAGAAAAAGAAAATACAAATATAAAAATCCAAAAAATATATAATATATAAATATATAAAAAACAAAATGTACAAAATATAAAAACAAAAAAATTAAAAATTAAAACCGACAAAAAATATATGTATATACATGATGAATGACATGCTTGTACATAGTGCTCTTTAGTTAAAAATAACCATAGGCTACCATTTTTGTTCTCTGCGGTTCGACCTCTACACACTTGCTTGCTATACATTTAGTTGTAGAGAATAATAAATTTTAACTCATTTTTTGATATTCATTACTTGATTTATATTCGTGTGTTAATTGTTGATTAGTTGAGATGCATTGAGTGGTCAACACATCGATTGTGGTTTTGCCTTGTGAAACCGTACGACTCTCGTTCTATCTCAGTTATCAGGAACCTAATTTATCTCACCTTAACCAGAACTGATATTACTTATGCGGAAAACATGGTGAGCCAATTCATGTATGCACCTATGGAGATTCACATGAAGGTCGTAGAGCGTATCATCTGCTACATAAAAAGGGAACATGGAAAAGGACTTATTTTCACCAAAAGTATAAAAATGGAGATTGAAGGATATGCATCAATGCTGATTGAGATTGGTGCATGGATAGAAGAAGATCTACAATTGGGTATTGTATATTATTGAGAGGCAACATCATGATCTGGAGAAGCAAATTACAGTAAGTATGCGTTAGATTTAGTGCTGAAGCTGAATACAGAGATGTTGCTATGGGGTCATTGAGATGTGGCTGAAGACAATTTTGACAAATATTGGAATAAATCCAGAGTTGCCCATGTAGTTGTTATGTGACAACAAGGCCACCATAAACCTCTCAAACAATCATCTCCTAGACGATATAACCAAGCATGTGGAAATTGATCGTCATTTTATGAGAGAGAAAATTGACTATAAGGAGCTTGTATAGCCATATATAAGAAATGAAGATCAAATAGCTAATATTTTCACCAAAGGTCTCCCCATGCATATTTTGATAAGAATGTAGGCAAGCTGGGCATGTACAATATGTATGACCAACTTGAGGGAGAGTGTTGAGTGCTTGTAATATGGGTAAATGGATCTTGGGTGGGGATCCATTTATCCATTCCAGACCTTGGTTTTATCTCTCTTTCTCTCCCCATGTATTCTGTAAGTGTGCAAAAAAACAAAAGAAGTAAAATCCTACCCGTCGAGGATGATGTGGGTGTTTGATCGTGGTTTTCTCCCTTCAGCTTGAAGGGTTTTCTCGTTAACTCCATCGTGTTTTTGTGTGGTTGTTTGTCAAGACCATTGAAATGGGAAACAAAAAGTTATCATCATTCTACTGATGTGCATGCAAATCCTCTATCGATCTCCTTGATGTAATATCATGTTTCGCCCCTGCTTGGCCCCGTTTTGTAACAGGGTTGGATTGGATTAGAGTAAACTTCATTCAAAGGATTAGTTGATGGTTAATGCGAGACGTAGTGGTCAAAGATCAAGCATGGGAATAGCGTCTTGTATGTAAAGTTGTTAATGGAACGAAGCCACAATAAAAGAATTCGTGTTCAAGATTGATTCTATAAGCAAGTTCGAGTTTGAATGTATAAGAAAGTTTAATGTCGCGTTCAATTCAGTATGGATTCAATAGCAAATATTCAGGTTTAACTCCGACCGCAAAATGAACATTTGAGTTCAAATCGATCGTAGTTCGTTGACAATTTGACTCATGTCAAATTTGTTAAAATATATATGTTCAAAATTAAATTTTGATAATTAAGTTGATAGCTCGATATGCATTTTTTAAAAAGAATGACATATTATAGCCATAATATTCAATAACCCCCAAAATTCTCATGCGTACAAGTATGCAATTTTGTGAGTGCGAGTAAAATCGAATCCATTTAAACGATCATCAAATGAGCATACGTTACATTTCATTTGTCAATCTATTCAAATAAAATTTAAAGTTCATATTTAACGGCTCATTTAGAAATGAACAAACATTTTGTAGCTCATTTAGAAATGAACAATCATTTTGTAGTTATTATTAACAAAATTCTAATCGAATACTAACATGTTGAGTTTGATTAGCAATCTTACTTGCATGACAAAGTAGCCTGACATTCCCTCGAGGCATTGTACACCGGAAGCTTATACACCTACTTACACATGTTAAACATGTAAGCCCAAAGCACACATGGTCCTTTGCATAAATCTACAATTGCCCATTTAAAATATAATTAATGACTTCTCGAATGGATCCTTAAGTAGTCAATCTTATTGTCCATGTCTATCATAGGAAATGTAATGAATGATTTCTAGATAGTCATATAATGTACACGTCTTCGATGCGAGATAAATACAGGATAAAGTAGTCACATCACAATTATACCATTTAATTATGTCTCATGTACAATATTCATCTATTCATTATCTTTAACAACCGAACAAAAACGAGAGATAAACCTTTCTTATATATTTATGTATTTGTTGGTTGAAAAAAAAGATGCATTTCATGGTCAATCCAAAATATTTGTTGATGCTTCCTGTGCACATGGTCATTTTCAATAAAGGATTGGGGAGCCTACACCCATGTGTAGATAACTTTCCTATACTTACCTCTTGTTACCTCATTTTTTTTATTTTTTTTGAAGGGGGAGGGGGGGATTTACTTAGAATATTAAATGAAATATGTGTTTCAAATTTCATGTAAAACAGACATTCCTAACTACTCCATCGGAAGTGGCCGATTTCAGCAAATCTGAGACCGTTAAAATTTGACTATCATGATGGATAAGTTAGAAGTCTCGAAATAAGTTGAAATTTGAATAACGACATGGTGGCATATTGTGATCTAAATTCCCCAAGGAATTAATTCAAAAAAAATAAAAAAATTTAGGAAAAAAGAGGTGGATGTAGGAAAGTTACATACACATGGGTGTAGGCTCCCTTTTCCCTATTAATAAAGCCAATGGTTATGAATATCTCACATTAGAAGAAAAAATATAACACTATATCTCTAGCTCCTTGATAAATGCATTGCACCTATATTTTTTCTAAGGGTTTTTATCACGTGTGCCCCTCTGAGATATCACAATATCAGTTATGCCCCTATCTTTTTGGTAATATCAGTTGTGCCCCTCACTTCTTCCATAATGATCACTTGTACCCCTCAGGTTAGTTGCCGTCCATTCTCATCCCAAACGGACGCTAACTTTAGTTAGGGACACAAACGTAATTAATTTAAAAATGAGGGTAGAAAAATCTATTTCTTCCTTATTTCTTCTTCTTCCTCCATCCTTCCCCCATCAGCCAAAAACTTCTTCCTCCTATTCTATGCTCCTTGACGGCTCCCCTACCATCTCGTCGAGACCCTCCATGCACGTGTCGAGACGTGTCGAGGTCGGTCAGCACAGAACTCAGGGGCGGAGGGGGAGGGCTGGGGAGGAGGGTCGGGTTGGTACGAAGGAGGGCTGAGCGAGGAGGAGGGGCGGAGGGGGCGCGGGCTTGGGAGAAGGGGCGGAGCGGCTGGGCTAGGGAGGAGGGGCAGATGAGGGTTGGGCGAGGAGGGGAAGAGGAGGTTCGGGCTGGGGAGAAGGGCGAAGGGGGAGGGATGGGGGGGGCGGGGGGGGGGTGCGGGCTGGGGAGATGGGGCGGAGGGAGTGGGCTGGGAGGAGGGCGGAAGGGGCGTGGGATGGGGAGAAGGGGCGGAGGAAGGCCGCAAGGAGGGGCCGTGTCTCCGAAGATCGTTGTTGAGGAGATGCGGTGGGGGGACAGGGTGGATGAAGGTGGGGAGGTGCGGTCGACGAGGCAGTAGGAGAATCTGCGCCGGAAATGGGGGGAGACTTGGTAGAGGCAGGAGTGGCGGCGGGATGGCAGCCGGAGGCGTCGAGGTGGTGGCAGAGAGGGGAGGAGCATGGGATGGCCCTAAAGGAGTTGGAGTTGCGGGGTTGAACAAGGGGGTCCGATCCGACTGTGTGTAGCATCGGCGGCAGGGGGAGCTGCCTGTGTTGAGCACGAGGAAGGAAGCTGGGGCGGAGGGGCAACAGGAGGTGGGGGGAGGTCGAGGCGGCAGGGAGGCTGGGGCGGTAGGGGGTGGGGGGAGGTCGGGGCAGGGGGCGGGGGAAGGTCGGGGATGGGGGAGGCGTGGGGGAGGAGGAGGCGTGGGGGCGGCGAGGCAGGGGGCAGGAGCCGTCGCCGTAGGGAGAGGAGGAGGGTTTGAACAAGAAGCTTTTCAGTATTTGTTTGATTGAGATAAATTTTTGATTAATTGATTGATAAATTCATTGAAAAAATTCAATAAAATTCACCATTTGATCCGCAATGAATGATATATCCATGAAAATACAAAAAATTTGATGAATTGATGGATGGATGAAGGTGTAGTTAAGAGAGAAATTATGAAGAGTAGAAGAAGAATAAATGGATGAGGAAGAAGATGAAGAAGAAGTCTGGACAATAATACCGCTCTTAACTGCACCAAGGTTTGAAAAAATCATAGTTAAGTCAAGTCATTGACGGTCAATCTGACGGAAGGGCACAAGTGATAATGGAGAAAGAAGTGAGGGCACAATTATATTATCAAAAAGATAGGGGCATAACTGATATTACGATATCTCAAAAGGCACAAGTGATAAAAACCCTTTTTCTAATTGTCATTTTCACAAATAACAGTGGAAGTATACATAATTTAATAAAGATATAACACTTGATTTTATATTTTTACACAAACATGAAAGCATAGATCATTCATTTTGTTCTTGTGGATGTAACATGTAAATATAGAAAATTTTGTTAGAATATAGCATTCAATTTCGAACTCTGCATGAGCCCCAAATTTTGTCTAGAATCTCCTGATACATCCTGCTACTTTTATTCAATGGGTGTATTACAAAAAAGTTCAACTATACCTCAATTCTCAAATAAGGGACCCATTTTTAATTGTAACAAAGAGGGGCATGATCTTATGTTTTTGTCTCAAATAGAGGCCTCTATAAGCTTCAACGTCCCTTATATGTTGACGTTTAATGCTTAAGTTGAAAGTTTAGACTCCGATTTGTTACAATTGAAAAATAAGGCCCCTCGTTGAAAATCAAGATACAGTTGGGATCGGGATCCTTTTTTGTAATTTACCCTTATTTAAAAGCATGTGATTTATGGGTATGAAACAAAATCCACTCCTCACCTAGTCGACTGGCAACCAAACGGAAGAAAAATAATTTCCTAAAATATCGAAAATGATACAGCAGGATAGCCATTCCAAAGCATAGCATCCGATAATTACAATGCCTTAGCATATCAACAGTGTGCAGGTGATGCATACAGAAGCAGAAATTATATTATTCTTTACATATGGAGAGAGAAGAACAAATGCAGCCCTTATGATTGCATAAACTCAGAGAACAACACTGATGAGGACAAAATACTTGAAGACTGAATATACTCTACAAACGTCTTCGATGAACTCTATGCGACTAGATTTGCATATTGCAACATTAGGCAAAGCACATTGGAGAATCTTTTATGATCTTATACTCATAAGATTCATAACCCGATCTGGTTCTTACTGAGCAGTCTGGTCTTCTATGAATGCCTTACTTCTAGATATCGATAGAATAGAAAAGCTTCAGGACTAAACTACATGCAACACTGCTATAACCAAGCGCGCGCCTTCCAGGAAGAAGCTGAGAACGGCCTCGAGATGCTACAATCGCCACAGCTCCACTCGACAATGAAATCTAGGATTATCAATGCATTTATCAGGGCTGATGGTGTGATCTCATGTGATTCCAGTTTCTGTACGACTGATGCCCATTGTAGCGATTATTTCTTGCTGTCCAGAAATATGTACGATTTGAGTGAGATATTCATATGATGATACATGAAAATGGTAAAGATCATTTCATAAATAAGACCATAAAATAAAACAAAATACTGCAAGGTCCCATTTGGAAAATGGAAGTGTGCGCATCATCGGACAAAGAGAAAAACTACCGATTATGCACAAAAGAAAGAGGGGAGATAAAAAAGAGGACATCCTAAAATGATGCAAATAGATGTTGCATGACTTATTTTTTTCGAAATTTATCAATGGGAGTTTTGAATTTGACACCATTTGATTCAAGAAAGGCCCGTCATTTATAATGGTTAGAGTTATTAGGTCTTTCTACCTATTTCTTATTTCCACATTTCTTATTTCAATCGAAGGAATCTATGTAATTTTTCAGTTTTCCTTCTCTAGGTTTTCATGAGACAAGTCATTCATCCTCTTATCTTTTTTCACGTCGTATTAGAGCAGCGGTCCTAGACTAGAGCTCGTACCAAACTTCCTACTGCCACCTCCAGCCCTCTCTCCCTCGGCCGGGCCTCATGCAGAGACTTCATCCAAGGGCCCGCCACCCATGAGTCAGGCTTCCCAGTGGCGCCATCTAGGGCTTCCACGAGCCCTCCGATCGCCACTAGGGTGGGGTGGGGGTGGTGGAGGGGGGATGCCGAGTGCGGACAGCACCAGGCAGCATTGCAAATCATCAAGGCAGAACCTTAAGCCCCGTCTATCAACCAGGCGGAGCCCCAGGACACGATAGGGCTCCAGGGCGGCACCATAAGGCCTTTGTCGGATGGCCCATGCATCCAGACACCGACAGACCTCCTGTTGCATCCAATTATACCTGGATAGTAATCCTTTGGTGCCGTTCAAGCAAATAAGATCTCTAGGGTATCATATAAAAACCCAGTTGAGGCCTATCTAGCACTTCCAGCATACCTCAGGATCTGAAGTTTCGGCCGTAGCAACAGTATGTTAGATTAAACTGGTTCTTCACTCTTGATCCCTACAACTGACTGCTATGGCATCTACTCCTACCGAGACAACCCCTGTACACTACGTCTTGGATGATGGTATATGGAACTATTATCAAACTCAAGGAGACGGAAAACTATGTCCTCTGGTCCTGGGCATTCAAGGTGTTCGTTGGCGGTCAGCGGAAACTCTATCTTCTCACAAAAGAGCCGTTGAAAGAGACATACAAGGATTATGATTCGTGAATTGCTGACAACTATCAGGTGATGATTTGGATGACGAACAATGTCGAATCTCATATTGCAACTCTCCTATAAAAGGATACAACGAAGATGTGACAAGAACTTGAGTAGACAAATTCCCAGCAGACGGTTAAGTCATAACTTGCCGACATATACATGCGGATATGGCCCGCATCTCAGGGGGAGTCCACCCTTATAAAGTACTACCGACATCTTAGCAGACTTTACGAGGAGCTTGCGATATTTCAACCTACATGTTGTACGACACATGTGCAGGGGCGATCTGATTGGTAGGTTTACAGTTTTCTTGTTGAACTGCATCCTTGATATTAAGCCGTGAAGGAGCAGTTTCCGATATCTGATACCCTACCATCAATCAAGACTATTTTTGGTCATCTTCAGGAACCGGAGACATCTGTTGGACGACTTTCTACTTTGTCGTCCGTAAATAATTCTGCCCACTTTGCTTCATCTAGGCGAGGAGGACGACATAGCTTTCAAGGAGGCCTAGGCCATGACTCCGGTCGTGGTCGTGGATGTGACATAGGCCGTGGTCGAGGACGTAACGCTAGCACTCTTCAGTACCCACAGTGCATCCACTAACATTGCTGGAACCGCCCGTCAGAGTGTTGTTGGGCAAAGTTTAACTATCCACCTCATGCCAATAGTGCCTATGAGAATGACTATGATACTGCATGGGCATCAATAGATCTAGATTCTAGCGGACAGACTGTCCAACTCAATGCTACAAATTACTCACGTCTGATGCAGCTTCTACAAAATCTCATTGCTTCCACCATGTTGGAAGAAAAAGAGTTGTTGTTTATTCCAAGGAACCCTAGGCTCTCTTATATAGAGATGACCCGTGGGTAAATTACATAAGATGGAACAAAGAAAATAAAAAAGCATAAAAGATACATCGACTACATAATTCTCTCTACACTCCCCTCAAGATGGAGCATAGATATCAATCATGCTCAGCTTGGAAGTACACTTCTGGAATGGTCCTCTGAGCAATGGCTTGGTGAAGATGTCGGCAGTCTGCTCTCCTGAACTAACATGTGAAGTAGAAATCAAGCCCTTCTGGATCATGTCTCTAGTGTAGTGGCAATCTACTTCAATATGTTTAGTTCTTTCATGAAAGGCAGGATTATTGGCAATGAACAACGCGGCTTGATTATCACACTGTAGCTGCATGGGTAGAGGTACGTCTATATGCAAGTCTTCTAGTACAGCTCGAACCCACATCATCTCCGTACTTGCTTGTGCCATGGCCCTATATTCAGATTCATCACTGGATCTAGCCACAACTGTTTGTTTCTTGCTTTTCCAAGAAACTAAAGAGCTACCCACAAACACTACAAAGCATGAAGTAGACTTATGATCCTTAGGGCATCCTGCGTAATCAGCATCCGCACATGCTGAGATAGATAAATTTGTTTCCTTTCTAAACAACAACCCTGTGCCTGGAGACGACTTTAGATACATGAGTATCATATATATGGCATCCATAAGTACCTGTCTCGGCTGTTCCATAAACTGACTTACCCGACTGATTGCAAAGACAATATCAGGTCAAGTTATAGTGATGTAAAGAAGCTTACCCACCATTTCTCTATACCTTCTCCTGTCAACTTCCTCTGTATCATTATCATATAATTTCATGCTGGGGTCCATAGGAGTAGTAGAAGGTCTACATCCAACCATGCCCGTCTCGATAAGCATATCTGTAATATATTTCCTTTAGGTCATCTCAAGACCATGTGCATTCCTGGCAAACTCCAACCCCAGAAAGTATCGTAGTGTACCAAGATCCTTCGTAACAAATTGACGGCCCAAAAATGCCTTTGTCATCTTTATCCCCTGAGTATCATCTCCTATAAACAAAATATCATCAACATATACCATGATGACAACCGTACCTCGAGTAGTCTTCTGAACGAACAACGAGTGATCTGCATTGGATCTCTTGAATCCTTGTTATTCAATTAGATGGGAAAGCTTATGAAACCATGCCCTTGGGCTCTGTTTAAGGCCATATATTGCCTTATGAAGTCTGCACACCATATGATTCTCCCCCTCAGCAGCAAACCCCGGAGGCTGCTGCATGTAGATTTCTTCCTGCAGATCGTCATACAAAAATGCATTCTTAACATCAAGTTGGAACAAGGGCCATCACGTACCACGGCGACTGACAGAAGAATACGAAGAGTAGAATGACGAGCAACTGGAGAGAAGGTATCCATATAGTCCATGCCATATGTCTGAGTAAAACCTCGTGCCATTAGCCTTGCCTTGTAACGATCAAGGCTACTATCTGCATGATACTTGACAGTGAAAAGCCATTTGCATCTAACAACAGATGCTCCTGAGGGAGCGGGAACCAAGCTCCATGTACCCCGTGACTGTAGGGCAGCTATCTCTTCCTCCATGGCAGAACGTCGGCAATCAATTTTCAACGCATCCTGATAATTCCGTGGGATCTCCACAGAAGACAAAGCCACTGCAAATCTCTGAAAGTCCACTGTAAGGAGATGAAAAGAGACCTGGGAGACAAGGGGATACAAAGCACAAGTGCGTTTCTGCTTTCTTATAGCAATAGGGACATCCAGATCATTAACCACAGTACTCGCCAATTCATATTCCTCCTATAATGATGAACCCTGCACATGCACACTATCCGACCCATCATTAGTATTAACATCTGGACATACCTGAGGCGTGCTGGATGATTGACGTGCAGCATGAGCAGGACCCGACCGACGTGTGTAAAATTTTGGCAATGGCGAGATAGGTGGTTTTGGTGGTGGTGGCGGTGGTGGTGGTGTTGACGTGACCTCATGAACTGGAATGGACATTGGTGGAGTCACGGTAGGAGGAGGAACATAGACCTCATCATTAGATGTGTTTGAGGTCAATCTGTCACATGCAGGAGAAAAGTACATAACGTACTCAAAGAATGTAACATCAGCACTGATAAAATATTTCCTGTTTACAGGATCGTAGCAACGGTATCCCTTCTGAGTCCGAGAGTAACCCACAAAGACACATTTGACAGCTCTAGGAAAGAGTTTGTCGAGACCTGGAGATAACTGATGAACAAAAGCAACAACACCAAAAACACGAGTGAGTGACAATAATTCCTTATCTGGAAAAACAACAGAAAGAGGAATTTTCTCACTATGTACCGAGGACGGCATACGATTGACCAGATAACAGGTTGTAAGAACGGCATCTCCCCAAAAAGAAATAGGTGCACAACTCTGGATAAGTAGATTTCGAGTAATGTCAAGAAGATGACGATGTTTTCTCTCAGCGACTCCATTTTGTTGAGAGGTGTACGCACATGTGGTTTGCTGAATAATGCCTCTTGATGAAAAATATTGGGAGAGAGAGCGAGTGCAAAATTCCAAAGCATTATCAGTACGAACATATTTCATATGGGATGAAAAAATATTTTGCACTTCATTGATAAGATTTCTGATAACATCACCTGCTTCAGATTTATTCTTTAATAGGAAAACCCACGATAAACGAGAGAAATCATCAACCACTACAAGATAAAACCTGTGTCCCTGGTGATCAGGGACACGACTGGACCCTAAATATCGACATGGAGTAATTCAAAAGGGGAGCTAATGCTCTGACTCTGACGACTAGGGAAGCTAGCTCTGTGGTGCTTCCCTAACTGACAAGCTTCACACCGGAAGGAAGAACTCGGAGAAATTTGAGGCAAGAAATGACGCATCTTCTGAAGGGGAAGGTGACCAAAGCGTAGATGCCATGTATATGGAGAGACAAATCCAACTACATGAGAAGAGACTCCAGCATATGAACTCCGGTTCAGACGATAAAGACCATCCTGCTCAGAGCTACAACCAATCACACTGCCCGTTAGAATGTCCTGAAATATAAGAGAAGATGGGTCAAATATAGCGCGACAGTGCAAATCCTTTGTAATCTGACTAATAGAAAGTAAGTTCATCGAGAAATCGGGGGCATGTAAGACATTCTTTAGATGCATGGAAGATGACAAAATAACCTCCCCCTATCCAACAATGGGTGAATGAGTCCCATTAGCTATTAGCCTATTACCACTGACCACCCTGGTGGAATTTCCCTGTATGACATAAGTCTGTCTCTGTCACGACAGAGATGGTGCGTGGCACCAGAGTCCATGATCCAATCTGAGACATCTGAACTATAACATGTGGTAAAAGCACAAGCACTACCTGAGGTGCTAACCATGGCAGGAGTACTGGCAGAAGCTGACGCAGTAATATCCGAAGGGCCTCAAGGAGAATCTGTAGAAACAGGAGGCATAATATCGCGTAATCTAGCAACTAGCTCCTCAAACCTCTGATCCGTAGTAGATGCTGATGGGGATGCAACATGTTCTGCTACTCGCGCCGAGGCTGGAAATCCATGCTTAGAATAGCATGTATCCTCGGAGTGGCCTGTATGATGACAAAAAGTACAGAGCTGACAAAACCGACCACCTCGACCTCGAGTTCCACGGCCACGGAATGAAGAAGACAAACCACCTCTCCCTCTGGAAGCAACCATCGCCGAGGGGGTGGTGTAGAAGCACTGGATGAGACAGAGATGCGGCTAAGCCTCTAGTAGACCTTCTCCATAGGAGGAATGGTAGCATCGGCAAGTATCTGTGATCGGGCAGCATCATATACGGGATCAAGGGCCGCAAGCAGGACTCCTACAATGGTAGCATTCCGAAATGTCTTTTGTTGCTCGGGTGTGGCCGTGAGAGGAATAGTGCTGTAGAGTTTCTCAAACATCCCCCGCAGGGATGTATACAAGGAATGAAGTGGTCGCCCATTCTGCTTCATTGTAAATATGTCGTGCTGAAGTTGTAACATCTTGGTCTCATTCCGCACCTGTGAATATGTCGCCGCCAGTATGTCCCACATCGCCTTAGCGGTGGGCAGATGGAGGACATCATTAGCAATCTCCATCGACAACGTGTCTGACAACCAGACCTTGGCATATGAATCATCAGCCTCCCAGGAGGCATAGATCCCAGTCTTCTCTGTCGGCTCTTCCTCGGTAAGAATATGCTTCTTACCGTTCGACTTCATGAGGTTCATGAACTGCATCGCCCAGAGCTCATAGTTCGTCCCATCCATCTTAACTATTGGCGCGAGACCTTTGAACACGCTTATGGAGGGCATATCGACTTTGTTTTCTGACATATCGCCGGAGACGAAGAACTAGGGCTTGTAGACAAAAGAACAAGTGTCTACATAAACTTCATAGGATTTGAGTGCGCATGTAGACGTTACGCACCAAAATCCATGGATAGGGCGGAGGCGGCTACGACAGAGGCCGGGTGCGGAGGGGCCGACGTGATGTCGCCGGCTAGGGAGGGGCCGACGGGAGGTGAGGGGCCGGCAGGAGGGTACCCGGTGGGCGGGGACCCAGCGGGGCGGCGGGACGAGGCTGCGGGTGGGGCGCCGAGAAGGAGGGGCAGCGCCGATGAGAAGGGAAGGGGGGAGGGGCGGCGATTGTGGAGAAAAAAAGAGCCTAGGGTTTTGGCTCTGATACCATGTTGGAAGAAAAAGAGTTGTTTATTCCAATGAACCCTAGGCTCTCTTATATAGAGACGACACATGGGTAAATTACATAAGATGGAACAGAGAAAATAAAAAAGCATAAAAGATACATCGACTACATAATTCTCTCTACACACCAGTAAGAGAATTACTACTGTCATTCTGGCTACCACTTCATGTCTAGTATCCAACTCTACCACTAGTCATGTTCCTGCTTGGATTATTGATTATGGAGCTTCCACACATTTGACAAGAGAAGGTAGTCTACTACCCTTCTCCAAACCCTCTTCATCAGTGAAGTCGATTCGGGTCGCCAACGGGACTCATTCCCCCTTTACTACTGTCAGAACTATGAAGTTCTCCTCTAAGCTTCGACTTGCTGAAGTTCATCGTGCCCCTGATTTTCCTCTCAGTTTGTTGTCTATTCATAAGATTTCTACCGAGCTTAACTGCAGTATGATTTTTGATGAATTCTGCTTTTATTTTCAGGACATCTGGATGAGGCAGATTTTTTGTGGGGGACGAGAAGAATGGTCTCTATCATCTTGGTGTGCCCCTAGGATTCCACATTTGTTGTGGTTGTGTCTATCTCTAACGATTCGTTCCTTTGGCACCTTCATCGTGGGCATCCTTCTGTCAGGACCATCTCCAGGATGTTCCCTGAATTCCCGATTCCGAAGCCCTTTGAATTCGAGGTGTGCGAGTTTGGGAAACATCATCAAGCTTCCTTTCCTGCTCGTGATGAGTTGCGTCGTACTGCTCCTTTTGCTTTAGTCCATTATGATGTTTGGGGGCCATGTTCGATCCACACTTTGAGCGATCATTGATATTTTGTAGTCCTTGTGGATGATTATAGTAGATCTTCTTGGGTATATCTAATAAAATAGCGTCCGGAGATTAATAAAATTGTCAAGACTTTCTTTTAGTACATTAAAACATCTTTCTCTACTTGTGTTCGTATTATTGGATCTGACAATGCTCTTGTGTTCACCCAACATGACCTGGTATCATTCTTTGCATCTCAGGGAGCTGTACATTATACTTCTTGTCCACATACCTCCCAACAAAATGGGGCAAAGGAAAGGAAAATTAGACATTTTCTTGATATTGCTCGGTCTCTACTCACCCAGATGAAGGTTCCAACGTCCTACTGGGGGATGCCATTCTTACTTTTGTCCTTCTCATAAACATGGTTTCATCTTCTGTCCTAAAGGGGGATGCTCTTTTCTCTTTACTACCCCAATGTCTCACCTTTCCAGTTACCATTGAGGATTTTTGGGCACATGCATTTGTCCATAATTTTCATGTTGCTGACAAGTTATCACCTAAGGCAATCAAGAGTGTTTTCCTTGGGTACTTTCACATTCCTAAGGTCTATAGGTGCTATGATCCTGTCGGACATCAGTATTACATTTCTGTTGATGTCACTTTCTTTGAGCAGACTAGCTTATTTATACAGTATGTCAGTGACATCCCTTTGGATCTACCAACACCGCCGATTTTTTTATAAAAGCAAAGACACTATTATGATTGCTTCTGTGCTTTTGCATGTCCTTTTTTGCAGGATAATATACCTTATTCAAGTGCTCCCACCATTACTGCTCAAGATACACCTCAGGAGCATCCATAGCTCTTCGGAAATCAAAGAGGCAATGTATTTTTCATCCTATGTCATATTTTGTGACTGCTTTGTGAAACTTTCCTTTGATTTTCAAAGGAATTTTCTTATCACAGAGAACAGTAAAGGTCCCTCTCTGCTTTGGCCAACCTGCATTTCTTCTATTACTAACATCTCCATCAATTTCCCTATCATGTTGCAACAAATCCTAAGTATCTAAAAGAATCTCTTTTATAAATGTTATCATTACCGATCTTCACATTGATTCCTTCACCATTATTTCCATCAAAAATACACTCCATATATTCAGTCTTAGCCCTACTTATACGAAATCCTTTAGTCTCCAATGCATGTCTCCAAACCTCAAGCTTCTCATTTACTCCATCTCTAGTCTCATCAATCAACACAATATCATCGCCGAATAACATACACCAAGGTATCTCATCATGAATGAGACTTGTCAACTCGCTGATAATCAAATTAAAAAGGAATTGACTCAATGTTGAACCTTGATGCAGACAATGTTGATGTCAAAATAGTCAGTCTACCCAGACTGTATCCTTACACAAGATGAATCCCTATCAGACATATCTTTAGTGATGTTAATGTATAGGACATATACTTGTCTCTTCTCCAAAACTTTCCACAATATCTCCCTTGGGACAAAATCATAAGCCTTCTCCAGATTAATAAAATCATATGGAGGCTCTTCCTTTTAGCTCTATAAATCTACATTGTTCTCTTCAGCAAGTGGATGACTTCAATAGTTGAGCAATCTGGCAAGAACCCGAATTGGTTTTCTTTTATTTTGGAAACTTGCCTCAATCTTCTTTCGATCACACGTCCCCAAATTTTCATAGTGTAACTAATCAACTTGATACCCCTGTAATTTGAATAATTTTGAATGTCTCCTTTGTTCTTATAAAGAGGCACCATGATGCTTCTCCTTCAATCTTCAAGCATTTTCTTGCTTCGCCAAATAACATTGAATAAATTTGTAAGCCAAGTCAAACCACGCTCACTTAAAACTCTCCAAACTTCTATAAGAATGTCATCAGGTCTTACACCTTTCCCATGTCTCATAACCTTCAAAGCCTCCTCTACTTCCTTCTTTTATATCTATAGCGTGCATGATTCAAGTAACTTTCACTACTAGCTAGATCTCCCAAAGCGATATCTCTATTTCCTTCCCCAATGAAAAGTTTATGGAAGTACTTCTTCCATCTAGTCTCTATATCCTTCTGAGTAACAAGCGCGTGATCATGGAAGGCCATATCGATACCGATATCGATATCGGTATTGTGTCGATATGATATATCGACGCCATATCGCCGATATCGAACCGATTTCATGAAGAAAATAGCCTACCAAGGCTAAATATCGGCCATATCGATGATATATCGGTCACCAGTCGGTATAAATATATCACTGATATATCGTCGATATATGCGATATGGCCTTCCATGCGCGTGATCTTCCTCATCCTTAATGCATCTCACTTGAGAAAGGTCTTTGATCTTTCTTTATCTTGCTTTAGCCAATCTGAATATATCCTTCTAGCCCTCCTTAGAGTCGAGATTTTTGTATAAAACTTCATAGGATTTTGACATAACTTTGCTTTCAGCCTTCTTTGCTTACTTCTTCGCGATTTTGCAGTTTAAGACAATTTCATCTGTTCTATACTTAGACATAGCTTTAAAGCATGCTCTTTTAGTTTTGAACTTCTCTTGCGCCCCTCCATTTCACCACCAAACCTTCTTTTGACCTGGAGCTCCTCCCTTTGACTCACCTAGCATCTCTTTGGCTACCCTTTCTATACAAGATGCTACCGTCTCACAAATCTTGTTTGCACTTCCGTTACAATCCCAAGATAAGTCTTCTAAAACCTTCTCTCTGAAGCTTGATTGCTTCAATTGAAGATTCCACCATCTAGTTTCTAGTGATCTTAGAAACCCTCTTTTTCTTTACCAACCATTTTATTTGTATATCTATGACTAAAAGCGATGTTGGGTGGTCAAACTCTTTCCAGAGATTGCTTTGCAGTTTTTACAACACAATCGATCTCTTCTCCTCAACGTAAAGTAATCTATTTATGTTCTAGTCGAGTCACTCTTATAAGTAATTAAATGTTCCTCCCTCTTCTTGAAGAGAGTGTTTGCTATGAAAGGATCATAAGCTATTACAAAATCCAGAATGACTTTTCCCTCTTTATTTCTATCTTCGAAGCCATGTCCTCCATGAACACTAGCATACCCTGAAGCATCCTTTCGCACATGTCCATTAAGATCTCTACCTAGGCGAATCATCTCTCTTTGTGGGATTCCTTGCATAATTTTATCCAAATCCTCCCAGAAAGCTTATTTAATCATTTCATCTAAACTAATTTGTGGTGTATAAACTGAGATGATATTTAGAGTTTCTTCTTCAAGCACCACTTTTAGCAAAATAAATCTGATCCCCGAATCTTTGCACCTCAACCACATAATCCTTCAAATCCTTATGAACAACCACTCCAACACCATTTCTGCCCTTATCTTTACATGAATACCAAAGTTTAAAGCGTGTCTTCTCGATCTCCCTTGCTTTCTCTCCACCCCATTTTGTCTCTTGGAGAAATAGTGTTTGAATCTTCCTTCTTTCCACTGTATCTTCTATCTCCATCGATTTGCCAGTCAAAGTGCCAATATTCCAACTACCTATCCACAACTTCCTTTGTAACCTCTTTTAGACTAACTTCTTTACTCGCACGTGTCCATCATGCGAGAACCCTTGCAAATTTTGGTATGCATCTGGATGGCGATGGAACGAAACTAGCTTATATACTCGCATGCATTCCTCATGCGAGAACCCTTGCAAATTTTGAACTACATCCAGCAACGATATAGCATCTCTTGCCAACTTCTCATTGCATTCGAGCGATGTAACGCGCCGCTAATAGGGAGCACCCCAACAAAATATAAATGTTTGCTTAAATCCATGTCGATAAGATCCGAACTATTTTGAGACAAATTTCAAAATAGTGTTCTTAACAAGAATACTATTTAGGAATTTATCTCTCTTGCGTTGGTTGTCGGCTACCTAACGCACAACAATCCTCAATTTATCCGAGCTTGGGATCGGCTATTACTGAGTTCAAAAAATACATCAAAAAAATTAAGGGTGGGGTTGCCAAGTTGGCTCCCCTTGGGGGTAGCCCCATTTAATCATATATATTATCAAAATACAATTATCCAATCATCTAAATTCGTTTACTCTAATTGAGAATCTTTGATAACAATATAACATGAAGCCAAATACCGATTCTCAGTAACTGAGGGATCTTACCCATTTCATCATTTTAAAAGATAGCATATAACTTGCAACCTACAATATCATTTATGTGCAATACAACAACTCTACCATATCATTTATGTGCAATACGACAACTAAGAACAATATATGTATTTTATTAAATAGTTCCTGTGAGAGACTAAATGATAACAGTTATAATCAATATCCGTTGTATAAGGAAATATTAATATTGAGTAAATTGGGCTGCATGAAACGCTTACAATATGTACTTTAGACTTTAATACTTATTTTTATGAGTAGTTTTATAACTTGTATTGAGGAGAATAACGCTTAAATATATGTCATGTTTACATGACTTTATTGTCAAAATTTATGTTAAATATACGATCTTACCTTAGCTTTTATTTTAGAATCATGGGAAATTCTCTTTATTCAATAAAAGAAACATTATAATTGTTGAGAGTTATATATCTTTGGTGTTATTTTTTATTTTATTTTCTTTATGTACCTCTCATGATATTTACCCAGGGCTTTTCTCCTATATAAGAGAGCCCTGGGGTCTCATGAATAAACAAGTAATTCATTTTTTTCCCAACATGATATCGGAGCAACGATCCTAGACTGGGGTTCCCGTATCCCACCAACCCTAACCCTACATGCCCCCACACCCCGTCGTCACGTCGTCAGCCCACACCTCACCCCTTCTCCCTTCAGTGGCACACCTCCCATGCGGAAGACCACAACTGCCCATGCGACAACCCCCCTTCGTGTGGCGTGCTCTTGTACTCTAGCGCCTCCGTGCACCAACACTTCTACATCCTCGTGCACCCGTGCCCTTGTGCCCACGGACATTGCGCACAGCGCCCATGCGCCCCGTGTACCTGCTCCCACAACCACCTGCGCAACTGCGCCACACACACCGTTGCCCTTGCGCACCTGCAAGTTGAAGTCAGGTTTTGCTCGGTTTTCATGATTTTCAATATATAAATCACGACTTCCGACTCTAGCCTACAACAACAAGAGATGAGGATGGTTGTATGAGTCTACTAATACAACCAATCCTCTATATGTGATTATGTAGACTCATCTAAAGCAGTCTACTCAATTTTATTCCGGATATCGACGTTCTTGTTACCGTGTCAGAAAATAAGGGTGATATTTTTTCATTTTCCGGTGCCTTCAAGGGCCCAACTCCCATCATTAAGATGGATGGGACCAACTACAAGTTGTGGTGCATGCAGTTTCACACCCTGATGCAGTGCCATAGCAAGGAGCACATTTTAACGGATCCAGAGCCGGAGGACAAGACCGGGACTAATGCTTCTTGGAAGAAAGATGATGCCTATGCTTGCATTTGGCTCTCCGGAATGCTTACCACGGAGATTGCCAATGATATTGTCAATCAACCCACAACAAAGTCTATGTGGGACATCTTAACAAACACATATGGGCAGACAAAGAATGAGAGCAAAATTCAACAGTTGCAGTTTGATATTTTTCGACCAAGCAGAATGGTCGACCTCTTCATGCACACTTCTCGCATCTTAGAGGCATGTTTAAGCGTTTGCATAGCTTCATGCCTATTACTGCCAACACTGAGCAGCATCAGGCATATAAGAATTCCGCAATGATAGGAGTCTTTCTGTCATCTCTTTACTCTGAGTACGATGCAACACGTACTCAACTACTTACTGGAGAGATGATACCTCCAATGGAGGAGGTCTACAAGAGGTTGAACAGACTTACTACTTCATCTACTACTGTGGGTCAGACTCTCTCTGCTATGGTAGCCTCTCGTGGCAGAAGGGGTACTTCACAGATTCACGGTCGAGGACCACGTAGTCGAGGAGGACGTCAGCGAGGTCCATGTTCACATTGCCACTGTCCTGGTCATTCTGAAGAGACACGCTATCAGAATCATGGGTATCCTGTGTCTACCTAAGTTGCTGAGTAGACCGAGCCTACTCCTACCCCTGCTCTGACTCATGATGCACGTTTTGATGATATTGTTTCCAGACTGAGAGAGACGATGACTACTACCACTTCGACTGCAGGGTCTTCAGATGTCGCACAAGTTGCCAGAGCCTCTTCGAGCTTGTCGGGTATTGCTTATGCCCTTACCAGTAGTAGCAGTTCAGATTTGTCTGATTGGATCATGGACTCTAGAGCATCTCATCATATGTATGGCGATCGAGCACATTTTACCTCTTCCATGTCTATCCCTCCCGGTAGATCAGTGGTGATTGCCAATGGGGTTCATATACTTATTGCTGGACAAGGGGAGATTGTTCTTGCTCCCTCGATGCATCTGCGGAATGTTTTAGATGCTCCAGCATTTCAGATGAATCTTTTGTCTGTTAGCCAGATTACAAAAGATTTACATTATCGTGTCATATTTGATCCCTCTTCTCTTGTGTTTCAGGACATACTCACATGCAGGGTGATTGGATGTGGCCGTGAGCAGTGAAGACTTTACAGACTTGTCCAGCCTCCGTGTGTTGGTGCCGCTACTATCCCTTCTGGATCTGTTTCTCCTTTCATGTGACATCTTCGCTTTGGACACCTTCCTCTGCAGAAGTTGTGTCATGTCCTCCCTCATACTACCTTGGAATGTGAGGCGTGCCAGCTTGGGAAGCACCATTGTTCCTCCTTTCCGAGTCGTCAGAGTCGTCACAGTAGTTAGTTGTTTGAGTTGGTTTACTTTGATATCTGGAGTCCTAGTCGTGTTCCTGATCATCAGGGACATCGGTTCTATATGATTGCTATGGATGATTTCTCTAGATTATCTTGGGTATTCCTGATAAAGAATAAGTCTGAAGCCGGTCCTGTTATTAGATCTTTTCTTATTGAGATTAAGAACATTTTTTCTGCTAATGTGAAATTTATTCGCACTGACAATGCATAGGAGTTTTCTACTTTACAGTTGTCTGACTTACTTAGATCTATTAGTGTTGTTCATCAGACTTTATGTGCTTACACTTCGCAGCAGAATGGTGTTGCTGAACGCAAACACCGTCATCTTTTGGAAGTCACGAGGACTCTTTTGATTCAGAGTCGAGCTCCTCATTCGTTCTGGGGTGATGCGGTTCTCACTGCATGTTACTTGGTGAACTGCATGCCGTCTACTATCCTTGGAGAAAAAGTTCCTTTTTTGATTGCGTTTCCCGAGAAGGATTTATTCTCCCTTAGCCCTAAAGCTTTTGGATCTGTTGTTTTTGTCCACAATTTTACTCATGGTCGTGACAAGCTCTCTCCTAGAGCTGTCAAATGTGTGTTCATTGGTTATTCTTGTACCAAAAAAGGGTATAGATGTTTTGATCCTGTTGGGAGAAAATATTATGTGAGTGTTGATGTCACATTTTTTGAGTCTATTATGTATTTTTCTCCTACATGTGACAGGTTGTCCAATGTTGACTATGGTGAGGATATCTTTGTTCCACCACCTTTGTTATCTTCACCACGAACTCCTCATGTTGAGTCTCAATCATCTCCACCTCCACCTCCACCACCTATATCGATTCTATATCGCAACTGTGCTATATATCCTCTAGCTACGCATGTTCCCTTGGGCCATCTTTCAGAGGAGTACATGAGGTTTGTTATGGGCCTTTCAGCTATTACTATCCTACGAACATATCAAGATGCCATACATGATAGCAGTTGGCGACTTGTCATGGAGGAGATGGCCGCTTTGCGGTCTCCTAGTACCTGGAGTGTTGTTTCTACCTCTCCAGGTGCATCTATTGTAGGATGCAAATGGATCTTTACAATGAAGCAACACCGTGTGGATCACTACAAGGCAAGGCTTGTAGCACGTGGATTCACCCATACTTATGGGGTGACTTATCAGGATACCTTCTCTCTAGTGGCCAGACACTCGACATTACGCATTCTCCTATCTGTTGTTATTTCACGGGACTGGTCTCTTTACCAACTTGATGTCAAGAATGTGTTTTTTATGGAGATCTACAGAAGGAGGTTTATATGCAGCAACCACCAGGGTTTGCTGCTGAGGGGGAGTCTCAGAAGGTGTGTCGGTTCCACAAGGCGATTTACGGCCTAAAGCAGAGTCCGCGAGCTTGATACCGTAAGCTTTCAGAGTTGATAGAGTATCAGGGGTTAGTCTGGTCCACTGCGGATCACTTGCTTTTTGTTCAGAGGACACAGAGAGGTAATGTTGCTATTCTCATCTATGTTGATATTATTGGCACAGGTGATGATGAGCAGGGCATTCAGGTGGCCAAGGAATTACTAGGTCAACAGTTTGTGCCCAAGGACCTTGGCAATCTTCGATACTTCCTTGGATTAGAGTTTTCCAGGAACCAGCATGGTCTTGTGATGACCCAGAGGATTTTTTTACTGATCTTCTACTAGAGATATGTATGACAGGGCGCAAGCCTGCTACTACTCCTACGGATTCAAGTATGAGATTATACGATGATGACACTGGGGAGATAGATAAGAGGAGATACAAGGAGTTGGTTGGGAAGCTCCTATATGCAACCATCACCAAGCCAGATATATCCTTTGCTATGAGCAAGGTGAGCCGGTTCATGGAGCAGCCTAGGAAGGTACATATAGATGTTGTTTATATGATTTTGAGATATTTGAAGTCTTCACCAGGTACAGGTCTTATATTCAGAAGAGGCACTTCTCTTCATGTGACAGCGCGTGCAGACGCAGATTATGCAGGATGCCATAGGGACGGGAAGTCTATTTCTGGTTTCGTTGTTTTTGTTGGCAGCTCACTCGTGTCATGGAAAAGCAAGACGCGGACAATGGTTGCTAGATCTAGTGCAGAGTCCGAACACAGGGCTATGGCTCAGGGAAGCACAGAGATGATGTGGATGAGGTCGGTTTTGACTGATCTTGCAGTTGATTTACCTCTTCCTATGCAGCTTCTATGTGACAATCAGGCAACACTTTTTATTGCAAATAATCATGCATTCCATAAACATATAAAGCATATAGAGGTGGATTGCCACTATATCAGAGACATGATCTAGAAGGGTATCATATCCACCTCTCATGTTTCTACTGGAGAAAAGAATGCCGACATATTCACCAAAGCTCTTACAAGAGGCCCGTTCCAAAGATGTTGTTCCAAGTTGAGCATGATAGACATATATGCTCCAGCTTGAGGGGGAGTGTTGAGATAGCTATACATCTTTGGTGTTATTTCTTATTTTATTTTCTTTATTTACCTCTCATGCTATTTACCCATAACTTTTCTCCTATATAAGAGAGCCCTAGGGTCTCATGAATAAACAAGTAATTCATTTTTCCCAACAATAATAAATGTTCAATTATTTTAATTTTTTTAAAAAATAAACCACACAAAACCACAAAGTCCCTGCTTCATGCAACATAAATGTTATGCAGTGACCCTTCCAAATGAATCCGCATACTACATTCCTGGGCCTTGATTAAGTATTAGTTTCCAAATCTACATGTATCTAGAACTGAACTATCATCACATATGGCATTATATAGTTTCAAGTAGTACCTTATGTTGTTCTCACCCTTCTCTTCTTGGCTCAGCACTTCTCCACTCGCCAACATCAACACCTGCAACAACCTTGTCACCATCTCCCACATCGCTTTCACTTGCAGTCTCCCATTCAGAATCATCGGCATCTTCCCCATATGTACCCCCAGCATCAGCATCAGTGTAAGCACCCCCATGCTTTACAGCAGCTTCTCTAAATAACCAGGCAGCACGCATCTGTTTTTTGACTAGTCTCTCTGCATAGTCAGGAACTTTATTATGCCTCAAAGAAAGATCGGGATCATTTGACTGGGAGCATTCATTGATGAACAGAATGGCATCCAGTAAGCTCTCTTTTGCTAATCCAAGCATATCATATGCTTGAGCTCTTCTCCACAAGCTCTTTGCATGTCGATTAAGAGGATTATGAAGGCTCAGTGCACGAGTTGCATCACTTACAGCTGCCAATGGCTGTTGCAAGAGAAGATGGCATTGAGCTCTATTGCTATAGAGCACCACTCTCTCCTTTCTCGATCTTATGGGGCATAAGGCCAATGCTTCAGAGTATTTTGACGCAGCTCCTGCTATATTTCCAGACGAGAAAAGAGAGTTCCCTTCTAGTTTAACTACCAATGCAGCAGCCTGCTTTATATGGAGATCTTCCTTTGGCATGCCCTTTTCCCATTTCAATCGCTTTTTGGAACTTAAAAGTTCATCTATTTGTTCTTTTATGTTATTATTGATAGCACTGCGAATATTTGCTTGTGATTGGATGCACTCTTCGAGTACACTGACAATAGTGTCACCAAGTTTCTTGTGCTCACCAAGGGTGATAATATCAGCCAAATCAATCAGCGTAGTAGCAACCTTCTCTATCACCTATCAAGCAGGTCAACATAAAAAAAAAAGAATGAGAGTGAAACTGATAAAAATTGGCATTTTCAGATATAGTTGAGCAATAGATTTGTTGAATTTGATTTATTTTTAAAAAACTATGATGCAAAATCCCATCTTATCAAAGAGGAAAACTGAGTTTCATGGGTAGCTAGCAAAGGTGTAGTTCCGAGCATTGACAAAATTAATCAACAGTCTTCCTCTTTGACATCCAAGGGAATGATGGCCTTGATAAAGGCCTCGTTTGGCAAAGTCTAGTGAGGGATACATCAAGGATATATTGTTCATATTGACGAAAATCAAGAAAATGGTTTTAAAATTGATTTTATCAAAATTAAGATTCCCATAACTCTCAAATCGATAAAAAAATGAAAATGCATGCTTAACAGTTATAAAAGGGGAGTATTTGGTTGGGTGAACGGGCAGGGGGTACCAATACCACGTCATACGCTGCATATAGATGTTTTGAATATTTAAAAAAGTCGTTAAAAAATTAAAAAAACTCATAAAAAAAATAAAAAACTAAGTTTAACACATCATAACAAATTCAATCATAACACAAAATGCATGATATAAATAACATAAATAAGAAATATAGACAATATCTAAAGGAACAATAGTAGTGTGCTAACGATTAAATAACATAAACAATATCCTTACATTTCAAGGTAAAGTCACTTGAGGTTCCCCTAAGTTGACGATATGTTGGCCATATGTAAGCAATATAAGGTATCTATATCAATGACATATAGGTGAAACAAGAGACATATCAACGATATAGTGGTAAATTCTAGGAAGACAAAAGAAGTATGATGTTGATATGTTGAGATTGGGGAAACGACATGTTAAGCAACACTCACCAATATGTCATGGAGTATGATGCCATTAACTTTTGGGGTTATTTCCCCTAAATTCTCTTAAACATTCTTCCATCATACTCAAGTGCATTAGGAATGGGATAAACCATCCTAGAAGCTTCATAAGCAATAAAATTAAAGCGAGTTGTCTTTTCATACTGAGAACATGGTAGATGAATTGTCTTAAAAAAAATATTGGCCTTTCCTTTTTTCCCTAGATAAATAAATTCAAGCATAAACGTGAAATCAAGATATCAGCGAGCAGAAGATGGTGGGTGAATGGTTCTAAAAAAAATTTGGTATCTTATTTCTTCTGTTGAGAACTAAAAGAATGACTACTCTAGGTCCCAACTCATTCTATCAAACCAAACAATTCTTTGAGGTATTACAAGCATTATAAGCATGTTCCCAAAATGTATATGTTCATGAACTACATAAAACGTTCTTGAACAACATATTCTATGCAACACTTTCTACACCCAGAAATTAGAGAAGTTCTTCAATATCCGTTTTTTTGTAATGCATAGACAACTGACGCACCATCTACAAGGAAAAGAAACACGGGCTCGAGCGAACTAGGAGGAGGAACTAATCCACTCCACCCTAAGGGGCTCTCTCTCTTCAGTAAGGAGGACAAGTACTGGATCAACGCTCCCGTGTTTGGAAGAGAAGTAATGCTGCTGAAAAATCCTGAGGTTGACGCATCTCGTTGGGCGTGGAGAAGCATTGGGAATCCCAATTTCTTCGGCTTTTCTTCCCAAGTATCTAATCTGATTCTGATCTGAAAAAGGTGAAGGATTTCTCCCTTCAAGAGGTCAGAGGGGGCTTCTGGGGAAAAAGAACCCCCCGCCACAATAATGTGGACAACTGCTCCATCTCTGAAAAGGGCTGAACTGAAAATGGCCGTGGAAGTGCAATCCTCGTCGGAGTCCACAGTCGCTAGAGAATGGAGTCTGAAAGAAGTCTCCTCGTCGAAGAACTGGGTCTCTCCCATCTGGCACAGAGAATGGTACACTACTCTGGAGTACCTATGATACCACATGAAAATCCTTGCCAACATAGCATAGGGAATGATCCTCTACTCTGGAATCTCTATGGCTCACATGAAAACTCTGACTGAACAAAATAAGAAGAGAAGATGGGGATCACTATAAAAGATGGCAAACATCTGCACATCTGAAAAGACCGCATACTCGTGCGTGTCTGAAACTGGATACTCGGAAACATCTGATGTCGAGTCTGAAACTGTATCTGACCCATAGAGTCTAGAATCTGAATGGCCTGCAATCTTAAGTCTGGAGAATCTGGTAAATCTGACAAACGGGTCTGTGACTCTACACATACTCCCCCTTTCTCCCAGACTGGTCGGAGCATCAACATCGACCAAGTTGAGAGAAGACAAGAAAATGGAGATAAAAAACATGAAAACAATAAGCCGAACTCACAATTTTTCCGACTCTTTTTTTCAAATTTTCCTTGGTTTCGGCTATTTCCATTTTTTTAATAGCCATCGCACACATTTTTTAAGCCGTTACATCATTTTTTATTTTTATAAGGCTTTTCATCATCATTTTTTTTAAATTGCATACAGTTTTTTTTAATTGTATGCGTCCTTTTTTCCTTTTACATACGACAGGCCCCCTTAACCATTACAAAAAAAGCTCCCCTTTTTTCATACACGGCACCCATTATTTAGGGTTCCCTTGGGAACCCTTCTTTCAAACCCGTAGCCGCCGCTAATTGAAGGGGAGATGGAGGGGAGCCGGGACTGCGTTGCTGAAAGAAGATCGGATGGAGGATCGCCGCCGACGCACCTGGGCCGTAGTCGCCGCATGTGAGCGAGATGGAGTCGTTGCTGCCTTCGCAAGCATCACCTGGGCACGATGGCACCGCCGGCCAGGGAGATGCACGCGCGAGGAGGTCTGGCTCTGCATGGGGTGCTCCTGGTCTCCGCTTAGGGGCACAGGAGCTCCCGCCTGAGAAGATGCGGCTAGGGCGCACGCACGATGCGTGCCTGGAGATGGGCGGCATGGAAGATACCGCTGGGCTCCGATAGGGCGCCTGGGGCTGTGCGGCGCCGGGGGGGGGGGGGGGGGGGGAGGGTTGCACTGCACATCTGACAACATATGAACACATCGTGCGGAGGGTGTGCGGCAGGGGTTGCTGGATGTTTCTCTCGAGCGCCGACCTGGAAGGTGCGCAGTCGACCTCTGAAAGGGTTTGGAGTCGCGCGAAGCAGAGAGTTGAAGAATGCCTGGGGATTGTCGAGGAAGAAGATGCTGAACTAGGAGGCATCGCCTACTTCTTCTCCTTCATTAGAAGTCTCGGAACTCGGCCGATCTAGAGATGTCGCGATAAAGGAGGAGCGTCGCCGATCTGGAGGGCCCTGCCTGGGTAGCCAAACGCCTTGACAGAAATTAGGGTTTCGATTGAAACCCTAAACTTGGATAGAACACGGCAGGAGCCTTTCTTGATGATGACAATCCTCGAATATTGAAAATAATACAAACAATTTTTCCAAATCGAATTTCGAATAAGAACAAAGAACTTAAAAGATCCTCGAGAATCGACCTAATCTGATGCCATATTAGAAAATAGGAAGCGGAAGCGATAATGATAAACATGGCATAATCTAGAATGATAAACTGGAAGAACAAGATTTTTAACGTGGAACCCTACTCCCTAAGGAGCGGGATGAAACCACGGGAGAAGCCCTCAAAGGGGCATATACTTCATTGCTTTTTCTCATATGATACAGGAGGTCTGGGGCTCCCTATATAGCCTCCACAGAGCCTCCAAGTCCTACCACTGGTAGATGTGGGACTAAATATATGGATGGGGAAAATGGATCCTGGAGAGATCCATTTACCCTCCTACAACTTATATGGCGCACAACCAAATACTCCAACAACATGTAGTGCATCTGGTTGTGAACGCAATTGGAATTCATTTAATCAGGTAGTATCTTGACTTGGGTAGATCATAAACATATTATCTAATTATATATATTTGAAGCTTGACCATGTATATTGGGTAGGTACATACGAAGAGGAGAATTCGGCTCACACAAGCAAATCTCAATGATTTGGTTTATGTGATGTTCAACTTGAAGTTGAAGCAGAGGGAGGTTGAGAAAAAGACTGTGGAGGATCCCATGTGCTTGGAAGATGTGGATTCTGGTGATGAGTGGGTTTCAGAACTTCAAACATGTGAACACGGTGCATATCATGAGCTTGATGCAAATACTCCTCTGGAGGAGGATGCTGAGGAAGCTGAGGAAGAACAAAACGATTATAGTAGGAAGAAAAGAAAGAAAGGTAAATGCGATGTTAAACTTATTTCTCTAGAATAAAAATACAATATACTAACAAATAACAATAGTATTGTATAATACAGGTAAAGTTGTGGTTGATATTGATGAGGACGAGGTTCATACTGGAGATGATGTTAGTGACGGAGATGATGATGAAGAAAATCTAAACTATATGGATGATTCATTAGATGGTCCAATGAGCAGTAGTGAATCTGAGGATGATAGTCTTGTAGCCGATGTTAGAGTTCACGGCAATGATTAAAAGATCTTTAGGAGTCTAGAAGACAAGAGCATGAATTGGCATTCTATTTTTTGAATTAGAAATAGGATTTGAAATCTAGAAGTTGGAACTTATTATATTTTATACTCTCTATTTTGTCTTGTGTTTAATTCTAACATTTGATACACTGCAAGTTTACGAGTCTAAGACAACGATGGATTGCATTAGGATTCCTCTACTTGCTTTATATGCTTCAAGATATGTGTTATTGTATTGCTTTCTTAATATTTTTATAATAGAATATGTTAGATTAGTATATTTTTGGGGGAAAACTAAGGCTTACGCCTTGACCGCCTTGAGGCTACGCCTCGCCTCAATTCTGGTGGAACTGTCTCGTTCTGCCTTTCGTTCTTTCAAACCTTACTTGTGCTTACACGTCTCAACAGAATGGCGTTGCAGAGAGAATGCATCATCATCTTCTTGATATCACTTGGACTCTACTTATCCAGAGTCGTACTCCCTATTCCTTTTGGGGTGATGCAGTCCTTACGATATGTTATCTGGTGAATCGTATGCCATCCTCTGTCTTAGGTGAGAAAGTTCCTCTTTCCGTTGTTTTTCCTGACAAAGAATTGTTCTCACTTACTCCTCGTGTCTTTGGCTCTATTGTTTTCGTTCACCAGCTGACTCCGGGACTTGACAAGCTCTCACCTAGTGCTATCAAGTGTGTGTTTGTTGGGTACTCTCAGACTCAAAAGGGTTACCGATGCTATGACCCTCTAAGCAGAAAATATTACGTCAGTGCTAATGTCACTTTTTTGAGTCTGTGATCTATTTCTCTCCTACATGTGAGAGGTTGGCTTCATCTACATCTAATGATGAGGTTTATGTGCCACCTCCTCCTCTGCGTCTGTCTTCTCTCATACCAGTTCTTGTTGTTCCACCACTACTACCACCACCATCACCACCACCACCACAACCACCAGTTTCACCTTTACCAAAATTCTATACCTGTCGGCCTGTCCCCGCTCATGATACTCGTCAATCACCCAGCACGCCTCAGGTTTGTCCAGATAATATTACTAACGATGGTCTAAAAATGTGCCAGTGCAAGGATCTTTGCAGGAGATTAACATACCGACGAGTATTGTTTCCGATGATCTGAATGTACCTATTGCCTTATGGAAGCAGAAGCGTATCTGTGCTTCATATTCACTTGCTTCACAGGTTTCCTTCCACCATCTCACATGGGACTTTCAGAGGCATGTTATTGCCCTATCTACCGTGGACATAACACGGAATTATCAGGACGTCTTGAACGTTAGTTGTCGGCGTTCAGCCATAGAGGAGGAAATGGATGCTCTGCAGCTGCGGGGTACCTGGAGTTTGGTCTCTGCTCCCCCAAGAGCATCTGTTGTCAGATGTAAATGGGTATTTATTATCAAATATCATGCAGATGGCAGCCTTGACCATTACAAGGCAAGGTTGGTGGCGCGAGGGTTCACTCAAAGATACGGCTGGATTATATGGACACATTCTCTCCAGTCGCGCGTCACTCGACTCTACGTGTTCTCTTTTCAGTTGATGTGGTACGTGATTGGCCCTTGTTTCAGCTTGATGTTAAGAATTCCTTTTTGTAGGAGGATCTGCAAGAAGCGTGCTTATTAAGGCGACAAGGCGTTAAATTTGGGCGCCTAGGCGCGCCTAGCCGTTTTCCCGAGAAACCCTTTTTTATCATTATTTAATTATCAGCCTAATATATAAGTTTTTTGTAATTCTATTATGATCATTGGAACATGTTAGTTTAAAAAATATTTTAGACTTGTGAAATGTAAAGCTAACATATAATTATAATGAATTGTCTTATCCATATATATATTATTATTAGATATAAATTTTAGATTTGTAATGGTAAATTATAATGGATATTATTATAAAAGAGTAAGAAAGTTATAAGATTTAAAAACGGGAAAGGAAAATGTGTCAAATAAATGATACTTTCGAGAAAGGGTCAAAAATTGTTTATGAGGATTATAAAGGTAATATACCTGAATGGAACTAAAAAATGGCATATATTCAGTATAAAATAAGGAGGATCATAAACAATATTTTTTCACAATACTCATGTTATTACTTCCTTAAATTACGGTAGCCAGTGAAAACTAAAGAAGAGATATTTGTTATAAATATCACAAAATTATAACAAAGTTGCAAATGTCAAGACAAGGCGTTATACATGGGCGCCTAGGCGACCGCCTAGGCGCCTAGGCGACCCAAGCGTCGCCTTTTTTGATAAAAGCAAGGCGCTTTTTCAAGGCGCACGGCCTGGGGCACTTGGGCGCCTAGGCGGCCGCCTAGGCGCGCCTAGGCGTGCGCCTTAACATCTATGGCAAGAAGAAGTCTACATGCAGCAGCCTCCGGGGTTTGCTGCTGAGGGGGAGAGTTAGATGGTGTGTAGACTTCACAAGGCAATATATGGCCTTAAGCAAAGCACGTGGGCATGGTTTCAGAAGCTTTCTAACCTAATTGAAAGGCAAGGGTTCAAAAGATCAAATGCAGATCATTCTTTGTTTGTGCAGAAGACTCCCAGAGGTATTGTTGTTATCATGGTTTATGTTGATGATATACTTGTTACGGGAGATGATATGCAGAGGATAAAAATGGCAAAAGTATTTCTGGGCCATCAGTTTGTTACTAAGGATCTTGGCATCCTACGATATTTTCTAGGGTTGGAGTTTGCTAGGAATGCACGGGGTCTTGTGATGAACCAAAGGAAGTATATTACAGACATGCTTGTTGAGACGGGCATGATCGGGTGTCGACCCTCGACTACTCCTATGGATCCCAGTATGAAGTTATATGATGATGATGATACAGATGAGGTTGACAGGAGACGATATAGAGAGATGGTGGAAAAGCTTCTCTATATTACTATCACTAGACATGATATCTCTTTTGTAGTGAGTCGGGTGAGTCAGTTCATGGAACAACTCAGATAAGTGCATATGGATGCCAGATACATGATATTGAGATATCTAAAGTCTTCTCCAGGTGCACGACTACTATTCAGGAAAGAAACAAATATTTCTATTTATGCATGTGCTGATGCAGACTATGCAGGATACCCTAAGGATCGGAAGCCTACTTCAGGTTTTGCAGTGTTTGTTGGTAGTTCTTTACTTTCTTGGAAAAGCAAGAAACAAACAGTGGTGGCTAGATCTAGTGCATAATCTGAGTATATAGCCATGGCACAAGCAAGTACAGAGATGATGTGGGTTCGAGCTGTGTTAGAAGATTTGCATATAGATGTACATCTACCCATGCAGTTACATGTAATAATCAAGCAGCGCTATTCATTGCTAATAATCATGCATTCCATGAAAGAACAAAGCATATTGAGGTAGACTGCCACTATACTAGAGATATGATTCAAAAGGGCTTGATTTCTACTTCACATGTCAGTTCAGGAGAGCAGACTGCCGACATTTTTACCAAGCCATTGCTCAGAGGGCCATTTCAGAAGTTTTCTTCCAAGCTGAGCATGATTGACATCTATGCTCCATATTGAGGGGGAGTGCAGAGATATTTCTATGTTATGTGTACCCTTTCTGTTATTTTTATTTTCTTGTCTCCATCTTATGTAATTTACCCATAGGGTTCTATAGAATAAACAATTCATTCTCTTCTTCCAACAATGCTAATTGGTGTTATGTTGAGCAAATGCTAGTGTGTCAATCGCGATAAAGCCTAAGTTGGACAGGTTGCCCTTTGAGGTTCGCGAATGGACCAAATTGACAACAACTCAGATACATGACAAGTAAGCAAAAGCTATGGAAGAATATTAACAATGTACCTTGTGACAGGTATTGGAATCCTGTAGGAGCCAAAGAAGGCAATCAATAGCCATGTACTGCCAATCATCAGATGAACGAGCGATATTGCACAATGCTTCAACTATTCCAGGACAACTTGCAACAGAAGCCCTGCCAAGTTTAAGGTGACAAATAGTTCTCAATAGACCAATACCGGCAGGTGAATTTTCATTGACAAGTCCACCCCACATGCCAGGTAACTTTGTCAGAAAGTCAGGTTTGCATATAGTAGGGAGAAATTCAGGTTTAAATGCAAAACAATTTATCAGCTGAAGAGACCAGCATTGCAACTGACTAGCCCACTCCTCGGCCTTCCTGGATTCCATCTCCACACCGCCCATGCCACGCGTGAGAAGATCACAGTGATAACTAAGCCGTCGATCAATATACTGATAAAAATGAGTGTAGACAATTTCTAAAGAACTCAATGCCAGCTGAATTGAAAGCTCAAGAACTTCTCCATGGCTGGCAACCACGGGAAACGTGCTACTGTATGTAGCTAAGTGGCCAAGAGCTCTAACTGCAACTCTCTGCTCAACCCATGTCAGCCTACCGCTTAGAAGCTCGACCAAAGGAGGAATTACTCCAGCGTGGACTGCACTTTCTGCAAACTCTTCCATATTCATGGTATACGACCCAATTATATGAGCAGCATAATATGGTATATATATGTTCTGATCATGAGAAAGCCATCGCCGGTTTTTCAGACCTTTCCATATCAGTGCAGCCATGCATTCAAATATTCCTAGATCAACAAATTCAGGATCGTTTGGATGTGCCATTGCAGTGTTCCAGAGGCCACTAATCGGAAGAACTTGACCATCGTCATCCTGCGAAGGAAGGTCTCTGAAAAATTTCAGTATGCTGCTTCTACGTTTACTTGGGTTTCCTTCCTTCATTACACAAAAAAAACATCCAGGGTAGGGACATTCAGATGAGATCTTGTCCATAGTGATCCAAGTTCCAACAAGCAATGAAACCTTCAGTTAAGCCTCGCTTCTTAGTTGGGGGTATAAACAATCCCAGGCAGCAATCTGCGGATACAACAAGGCAGCATGCTCTGAGCAGAAATCATCAACATTTACAATATCTCAACCAGAACTAACTCAAAATGCTCAAATCCTAACTAGTCTCTAGAGATAGCAAAACAAGATCTTTCATATCTTTCATCATAAATCAAACAGTGATGCAGATAACCAGTCCGCAACTACCAGAATTAGAAAACCGAAAAGTTCAAAATCGATGTTATTTTCAGATATGATATCTAAAACCAGCAAATTTTTACCTTGCCACGTATATCATCAATGCATAAGGTACTTTCGCCAAGGTTCAGAAAGTAAGTGTGCAGGCAATTAGTAAGCTTATATGCTAAGTATGCTGTTTTACTATTTTGAAAAAGACAACAAAAAAAAAACAAATGACTACTTGTAAAGGTTTTACCATGGATAACATTTTTGCCACACGATGCCGATATTATTATTGAGAAGCATACACAACGATCGAATAAGCATACAGTGTACAACCAAAATTAACAAGTAAAACAGATGTACATAAATAAAAAATGAAAGTACACGTCAAACAAACGGTAAGCCAAATTTAGACAACTAAAGAGAGTACACGTTGACTTCATGAGACAAATGTTGTGCCAAAAAGAGAATGAAAACCAATTGTGTCGAGGAGGAAAAACGAGCAAAACGAAAAACATGAACGGATCAACAAACCAAAGAGATGGTAGTCGTCAAAACCCCGAGAAGCGATAAACAGAGGAAGGAGGAGAGAGGATCCCACCGAAAGCTCGCATTTTTCTTAGAACCCATAAACCCCTTTCTCGTTAGGAACAAAACCCAACTCCTCAAAACCCTAAAAATCGAACCCACAATCACGCAAACCCACCATACACACAGGCGGGGACAACGATCCATAACAGCTACCTCGAAGTTGACAAGATCGAAGTAGATGGTGGAAATATCTCAAAACCCGCACAAGGCACGATCTCACACCCACGGGCGCCTCAGATGGAGGTAACGGAGATGGTGGACTGCTGGGATGAGACGACCGGGCATGTCAAATGGGAGGAGATCCAGTGGCATCCGAGAAATCCGGGTGCATCAATTGGTTGGAAATGGGGGTGTTGGATTTGGAAAGAGAGAAGAAGACGAGAGGAGATGGGATTGAAAATGGTGTGTATGTATATTTGTGTGATCTCTTGCTGTCGGGATATTGCAGGGGATTGCAGCAGTGGTAGGGGGGACTGTTTGGGAGGGAGCAACTGTCCATGACAATGATTGCTGTATGTTTCCTTACAATGATCTTTTAAAAAAATAATCATTATTATTTTCCAATTATACATTAGGAATGAAAATAATAAATATGTTGCCGGATATTCCTTTTGTTCCACCAAATAAATCTGCACTCTGCTTGTACAAAAAAATTAACTCTTTTAGGGCATGTTGGTAACGAGGTTGGATTAGTTTGGAGTAAATTCTTTGTTAACAGTAGTTGTTTGGATGGTTACGAGGGTTGTAGAAGGTTGGAATGATAAATGTGATGCAATATGATGTTGATTACGTGTTATACTTTTTAATGATTATAATATATTTTTTATGTTTTTTTAGTTGAACGTGATTAAAAAATATTATAACAAATAAATTGTTCGGTCTATACAACTAATTCAAACCTAGGAATGCAAAGATTGAGCAGCGGGTTGACGGTTCCGAAATAGCAGATGTTAAATATATGTTGTGGATTATCGTTCGCTTAAAAATATATCGTTTTGTTATAGGCGGGCAAACGGAATTGGTCAAGAAATAACCACATGAATTTTTTGTCTATTTTAATCAATGAGGTTTTTTTGTTTATTTTACTTGGGCAAGTCCCAAGGTCGAACACAAGGAGGCAAAGGAACAACGTAGAATTTTGTCTATCAAAGTTCGTGCACGGTTTTCGAAGCGATCTTTTTTTGTATTTTTGTGCACTTAAAGATGCAAAATGCATTTTTTGGCCTATTTTAGGGACTAAAATGTAAATATTGATCAAACGATGTTCAAAAAATATGAAGTTTAGACAAGATGATAATTATGATGAAATGAATGTACTTTAATTGTTTTGGAATTTTTAGGTGCAAGATGAATTTTTTTATGAATTTTTAAATGGAAACAAAGTGAATTTCAATATTTAATTATAATAAATACTAAACCTAATTATTTTTAAGGGATAAAATTATTTAAGATCTGTCGAATATGCATGTTGTAATGGAGAGGGGTCAAATAACGAGACTCCGATTCCAAATGGGGTTCCAATTCTATTTAACCAAATCTTTTTTTAATATAGTGGGTCGGCCCGAGCCCGGCCCGACCCATGTATTTACGGGTCGGGCTCGGGTTTGGGCCATAATTTCCAAAATATTCCAGGCTTAGGCTCGGCCCGTAGGCCCGAAAATTAGAATCGGGTTCGGGCTGGGCTAGGGTGGACCCAGCCCGCCCTGGCCCGATGCTCATCCCTAGGCAGGGGGTTGCGCGAGAGTTGGCCGGAGAAGGAAGGTCACGGGAGATCTGGTCGTCGACGATTTATCGGGGATTGGAGATACGACTGGAGAGATGGCCAGGATCGTTGATTGAGATGCGGCGGCGCGAGATCTAGGAAGGCGAAAATCGCGGGGGAAGGAAATTAGAGGCGGCGGTGGTTGAGAGATCTCTGGCGGAGATCTTGAGGGGCGGCGACCGAATGGGGAAAGTGGGGAGAAGGAAGACGATGCTAGGGTCGTCCGATCTCGGCCGATCGGACGGCCCAGCTCCCTCCACGTGGCAGCAGGAGAGATGCATGCGACGTGCGTGGCACGTGCGCGGGAGGCACGTGCTACGCATGTGCAAGACTTTTAATTTTTTTATTTTTTATAAAAAGAAATAAAAATTCCTTCAAAAAGGGCTGACACATGGAGGCTCCAGGGGCTGCCATGTGTCAGCTCCAAAAATGGGTTATGTTGCTTGTGCACGAAGGTTAAGCTCAATGGGAGATGATGGAGGAGATGAGAGAGGAGGAACCATGGCGTCCTATAAGGGGAGAGGGATGGCAATCACCCATATAGGTTTTTTAACTTTTGTTACTTTTTAATCATGTGAAATTGAACAATAGATAGAAGTTAGGATTTAAGAGAGAGAATGGGTAAATATCACACAAAAATAACAATAAAGCCTTTTCCCACATGAAGTAGGGTCAGTTGTATGGATTCTTTACCTCCATTCAGATTTATGTAAGGCCATTCACGGGCTTGGATCCAAAAAACTAAGATCCCTTCGTACAGTCTCATTCCAACACTTCTTGGGTCTTCCTCACCCTCTCTTAGCCAGCTCAACATCCCAAAACTCGCATCTCATCACTTGTGCATCAGCTGACCTTATTTGTAAATGGTCAAACCACCTTAAACGATTTTCTCGCATCTTACCATCGATTGGAGCTAAATCAACTTTCAATTTGATTGCATCATTTCGGGTAAATATCACACGACTCTAAGTAATTTGTCTGTGCTGCACCATTTTCTCATTATATTCATACATCATTTATGCACATATTAAATGGATAATATATTAAAAAATTAAAAAACCCGAAATGAGTTATGGAGTCGAGCTAGCGAGTTGAGCATGCCTCAATTCAAACTCGACTATATAACTCTAACAAGTCATTTATCTAACCCGGGATCGGACTCAATAGCTTTTCGAGCCTGACTCATGAATTCTTATCGAGTTAAGTTGAGCGGGCTCATCGAGCCCAACCTTTCCCGACAACCTAGACTGTTGGTAATAAAACAAAAAAATCAAGAAGAAAAGTTTGTGTCGTTGGTATTAGGAAAAGAAAAATATTTTTTCACCTTCAAGACAACAATAGAATGAAAGATGATCGGATTCAAAAATATGAATAAGCTATAGGTATTATTAAATGTTTCACTTAATATAATCAACGACTAATACTTGTTCAAATCTTTGCTCGTCACAGTTTAAAGAAACTATTGTTTTAATTAAATTTGTTGGATAAACTGTGATTGTTCTTTTTAACTTTTTACATGACGTTCCCATCAACATTCAGGGTAACAGAAATTCCCTAATATTATATGCAATTGCGTATGTATCCTATAAATATTGATCTATTTGCATTTATATTATTTTTTTATTTGATGTTGGAAGATATTTTCAAATAATTTGCATAATTGTGCATATATACCTATTTATTTATATATGCCCTTTTATTTAACATCAACATCCAAAAGATATTTAGATAATTTTGAGTCTTCTTGGGATATCTTATAATAAAATACACGAACGAATCGGTGCGAGAAAAAATATAATATGTAATTTTTCAAATCGTACATTTCTTTCTAATATGAAAGGAGACAATGATTGTTTGCATTTTATGACAACGTCTTATGTATTTCAATAAAAATAATATGTAATGTATGTAATGCTAGAAAGTAGTCGTACTTTATTGAGCCAATAATTATCATACCAATTAAATGATAAATTTCAAAAAAAAATAGTTATCTATAATTTTTGTGGTAGTATAGGAAAATAAAAAACAATCTTACACAATAAAGGCTCTCATTTCAAAGGGGATACCACTATAACAAAATCATTATCTATAGGTTCATGTAAAACATAAAAGGATCTACTACTTGATAGCCTTGATGATGATTGTCATTCATTGACTACCCAATGTACTCCTCATGCAACATTGTAATTGTATCCTCAAGAGTCAGTCTCCATGGAATATGAGATTCCTTCTTGAATATGGAACATGGCAAACAATTAAAGTTGTCGTCACCATCCCTGTGATGTTACACATCCATGGGAGCACATCTGAACACCTATTCAATGCTACTCAACAATAATCACAAACAACTTATATAATACATCATTCATACGCAAAATTAGGCGATTTAAAATTGTGATTCAGATATAAAATGTCTGTAATAATAATGATAAGAAATAAAACATTGATCTCTTATTACAACAATCAAGAGCCAAAAAGAAAGGAACTGAAAGAAACTAACTCGGTTAGGCATCAACCTCAAAAGTGCTACTCAACAGCAACAATAAGCACTCTAGCATCAGCTTCCTTCTCAACAGTTCGTGTTGGATTACGAGTATTGTCACTTGTGATTTAAATAACCCAGTACGGCATACAAAAGTTATATTGAATTGTAAAGAGGCAAAATACTACAACAACTGTAACCAAGCATGATATAAATGAGATGAGTTGTTCGTACAGTTATGTTCTAAACCTCTGTAAGACCCTGATTCATTTTATATATTTATTGCATATTCTATTATATTACTTTAACCAAAGAATCATTTACCCATTTATCTCGGATACGGTCGTCAAGGGAAAAAGTATAAACTAAGAATGACTCACAACTACGACCCATTCATAGTATAGACCAAACCCTGTGCGCATATATGAAGCTTCAGTTAGTCTATACGGTAGTACTTGTTGATTCTGTGTGGATGCCCTGACACCGAACATGATTTTTGTGAAATTAGTAGATAAGACAGTATAATTGGAGCACTGCAAATATAATAATATCAAACAATGATGGTGTTAAGTAGTACTTTTAATCACATTATAACAAATCATCAATCAAACCACAAGTGATACAATGATTTAACGTCAAAACCCTCCCCACAGTCTCCCAACTTGGGTTTTCAGCTTGACCTAAACAGATTTTTCTACTAACCCAGATTTCTTGTGCAAGCAACCCAATCGTATTACAATGAGTTGATTACGCGATGAACTCTAACTGTTGGTATAAAATTACAAACTCTTATAACCTCAATAGGAAAATAAATATGTAATAAAATGCAAGGTAAAACCAACAATGTTCTTACAAAGATGGGAGAATAATTGTAAGATGAAGTGCTGAACAACAGAGTTGTTGTTGTGCAACTCGAATTGGAATATATGCCTTGGAATGCTCTCACAAAGAATGGAATGAAGAATATATAATACATGAGTTGTGTATATTAAAAGGGTAGTATGAGGTCCTATTTAAAAGTCTTATAAGTTTCATATACGATGGGGCTCAATAGAAATATTGATTTTCGAATTAGGAATAAAATCATTTTCAACAAATTCATGAAAAGTAGCTGACCAACCGGTCAAAATAGTTGATCGATCGCAATTCAAAAAGTGATCAATCAGTTAAATTTATTCTTGATCATTTTCAACTAGTAGTCAGAAGTGATTGACCAGTCAAGGGTTATGATTAATTAATTTTAAATAATAACAAACATGAAAGTGGTTTTCTGAGCTCTAATATTTATAATGAGGATATACTTTGAGAATCTTTATAACATTAAGAAATTGACAAGATGCGAGGCTCAATAAATAAAAAATCTTCAACTTTGTCTTGAGAGCTTGAATTCCTTTCTTAAGCTTGAGCTTGAATTCCTTACCCTTTAACTCCTTTGAACTTTGCTTCTTCTTCCTTTAAATTTGATCTTCTTGTGACAAGCTTCTTCGCGGTCAATTAGCTTCCTTGCTTTTGACCTAGCTTCAAGCTAAATACACAACTTTTCTTATCGTCAGAACATGACTGATTATGCAACGCATAACTTGGGATACAAGTTTCCAACATTTTCCCCCTTTTGATGATGACAAAATATTTACTATATTTTTGCAAAAACAATGAGTGTGCATGAAAACAATTTGAAAAAAAAAACTTTTTCTCTCCTCATGAAAATAACATTTCTTGTAAACACATTTATCTTCCCTTTTTTAACGCAATAAAATAGATCTCAAAAGATATTAAAAATGATGTTAACTTGGACATTCTTCTCCCCTCTTTTTTGAAAATGTTATTTTTAATTAGAGCTCCCCATTAATCTTCGCTTAAAACCTCTCTAATAGATAAAGGTAGAGGGCTTGTCGTCAATGCATAACATGCAAAATCAACTCAATAAAAGAGTTAAGACGTCACCTCGAGTTCTTGGCAGCGGACTTCTTCAATATTGATACCTTCTCCATGGTGACGCTATCCATCTTCGATTTTGCATTTTATACTCATTTGTCCTTGGTGCGATACATCTCGCATATTGATATTGATAGGACCTCCACTATTTGTTGCTCTTCCCTTGATTTTTTATATCTGCAGTATTTTCTATTGGCATCCTTTCTTACTTGGATTTTCCATGTTTTCGTTTCAATATACCTTCTGATATCCAAATCCTTCTATATTTCTTTGAACTACAAACATAACTAGCTACTCATTTTCCTTTTTTTTCAACATTATGGACAAAGTTCATCTTCTTTTTTAATTATCCAATTTCTTACCCCAAACAAGTAATTTTAGTTTTAAAACTAATTAGTTATTTTTTTGAGAAAACCACTTTCCTTTTTAAAACATCTGAGTCATATATAGAGATTTATCACCAGCTAATATATTGTTAATTTTCTTAAGAGAACTTATTTCTTTTTGATATATCATAACTTACTTAAAAATATTTTGAGAAGTAATATAAAGTTCATCACATGAAAGCTGACTTAGCTCATTATTTGAGTCTGACGAGGGGATGAGTTGGATTTAGCAATCCAACTAGTCCCATGCATGCACTTTCTTCCTATTCTTCACTATCATTGGAATCTTTCCTTGTCACATGTATAGATTCCTTTTTGAAGTTCTTATCGAATCTAATTTTTTTCTTTAGTTGAGGACAATCACTTCTTACAAGCCTTACCTTGTGTCACTAAAAGCTCCCTCTCTCTCTCTCTCTCTCTTCCCTTTTCTTATACATGAGAAGTGACTTAAACCATTGCGTGATGAATGCAATATCACCATATATGGAACCTTCTACTCCATGATCCATATACTCAGCAATAATAGTGTTGATATATCATGATTCAATTTCAGAATGTAAAGCATGAAAAGGAAAAGTTGAAACAAAATGCCCCAACAAATATTATATCCATAGTTCCCAATAATTTATCCATAAGCATTTTAAATATAGTCCACCATTTAGTGATTTACATGACTCACAATTTTAAAATGCAGAATCTACAAAAGTATCTAAAAGTACTATTATAACACCATACAACTCTACAAGCGACATGTACCTTAAATGGTGCAGCTACCGCAGAAATTGTGTCAAATCTCATGCGGTGGTAACACCAAAAACATTTGTTGGGTCCACACAAATGGGCATATTATGAGAAATTGCTCAGTATGATGGTGAACATCAATCAAATGTAAAAGGAACCGTAAAATATACAAAAGAAATTACTATCAAGGTAACCCACCTGCAACTGCAAAACCAACTCGATAAAGCACGACTCAACTGACACTAGAACACGACCTCAAAGGATGTGGAAACAATACATGATACATAAGTGCATGATAGTCACTACAAAACACTATAAATCCATTGCACATTGATAAGATCTCACAATGATGTAAGATCTTAGAAAACCCAGCTATCATTACTATTCATAACCCACTTCTCACCAAGTTAAACTCAAAGAAGCACAAGAGAGATGTTCATGCTCTTTTATTTGATCCTTATTTGATATTGTTTACTAACTAAACATCCTTAATATATCTTCACTAACACAACTCATCTACAGGAGTTTATCGGTCTATGGTTTGTAATGTTCACCCTTGTATCCTACCAGTATTTGTATTACAACTTATCCTATCAAGAGCTCGTCATTTGCATATGTATCCATGTATTTCCATTGGGGTTAATCACTTATATATATATAGAGAGAGAGAGAGAGACTCACCTAATTGTACTTTACAATGCCCTTGTCATCCTGCAATTGCTGAGTTTCAATAAATTATACATAAATATCATATTCGTATATGGTGCACTGGAGTACTAATTTAAACATACAAAATCCCAGTTTTCGAACCACTTAGCCCGGCTTACGTGTCACAATGGAAACACCTGGGAACGAGTACAACATCGCCAAATGAGATCGTATCGGATACATCCTTATGACGAAGTACGGATCTTCAACTGAATGTGCCACCCACCGTAGTACTGTCGACTAAAACAACGTAGTATTACATAATGGAATCGGGTAGGCCATCTCACTAGTCGAGCAACAGGAAAACCACAGGAGCCATCGGAACTGAGATGAACACTCATCTAAGATCTACCTGGACCGCAAAAGATGTACCCCACTCTCAGGTATGTGACATTCTATGCAAACAAACATTCGTAATGTGGTCTCAAATCTTGGTTTTATTTATCTGTTATTCTCATCTCATCTGGATTAACTCAAATGGATGGGCCATTTTTATTAATATTTTATTCAAACATATGTGTATATGTGTGTGTGTATATCTTGTCTCACCTGGGCTACCTCCGACGGGTTATGCTAAATGCCAACTCACACGAGAATTGCCGCTGACTACCCTATTCCACTACTCATCAGTGAAGGTCTACAATGGCGTAGGGCATGAATCAGGGCACAAGATCTTACACACTTATCATATCATTGATTCAATCCCAAGTCAAGAGAACTTATGACTATCTTTGTTTTTTCTTTGGGTACAGGAAACCGGTATAAAACTTATAATCATCACAATTAATATACTTCAGGCTACTATGCGTCTCCTATCATGTCACTACATGTCCCATCATTTATCATATATTCATCTATATGATCCAAATTTAGATATTAGGTCAAAGCAACCTTTATCAAGGTTCTAGATAATACAATCAGTTGTTCCTATAAGACACTGGCACTTAACCTTTCATGGTTTGTCCACTTAGTTATCAAACTTTAGTATCATGGATAGATTGCGGTCTTGACCCATGTAGGGTCTCACGTTGTGACTGCAATGTACTTAGTACCTTTAAGGTTGGGGTGTCTCGTAGGCATGCATTTGAGGTACATACAGTTTAACTAAATTCCCAACACTTCCATTTTCTTCATAAATCCACATACATAATTATGCATACATTTAAGTGTGTTTACTTCTAGGCTCATTATGCATTTAGTGTGCATCCTCACATTTCTACTCACATATCTCCTAAATTAGATGCAAGTCCTTCGCTTTCGTGAGAAGTAACATAAAATACATGTGAATTGCCACATTATATCTTTCATACCCTCAGCAACTTGCATAACACCAAAAGAAAATCATCATGACCTTAATTGATCAACCACAAACTAACTTATTCGTGTTATTAAATTAATCGTTAATACTAAAAAGGTTAAGATTAGGATCCACTACAACTACCCTCGTGTCACTTAAGGAATTCACCATGACAAATATCATTCACCACAAAAATAACTCATCTGCTGAATCAAGTAATTGATTATAATAATAAGATCCGGAATCATGTAATTGCATGCAATATGCTCAAGATGCTCTCACTCCCAAGAGGCCTACCACATCAAACTTCTTCATTTTAATTTGCAAGATAAACCCAATTCCCAATATATTTATCCAATAAACACACATTTATATTTTATTCATTGCATCTCATAGAACCCTATACGTGTCTATCATTTTTAGATCCCAAAAATCTCATTTAATTCATGATCTGTGTCCAATAGATCAGAGTTGATCGATCTCTATTTTTGATGATTGATCAACTCTGATCGATCAGTATATTGGAATGATCGATCATCATGGTCGATCAAGCAATTGACTTGACCAATCAACCAATTTATGGGATCAGTTGTCTTCGGACATTGTCCCAAAAAAGGTCCAGATTTCAAAAAGTCTGCATACATGCATTCTACATTTTGCACTCACCGCAACAATATCAAATCTATAATTTTTTGATAAGTGGCATTCTCATAATTGTTGAAAAATCACATGATAACTTTTTAAAACAAAATTGCATGCACATGAAAACCCACATAATTGGTTCTACCATTACGTACATGTGACGTGAGAGATGCATGGAATCAATAATAAGTAATAGAGATGAAATCGTATGTCCGAAGTCATTATTGAAGGCTAGGGTTTAAGCCTTAGCGCATCATAGAAGTGTGAAGATCGCATCACATGCGATCAAGAGCAACTAGTCATACTAGTTGAAAGGGACAACAGAAATTAAAAAAATAACAAAGATGAAACTACATAATACGAGAACTGTTGGGAAAAGAGACTTCGTTATTGATTCAGAAAACCCTAGGCTCTCTTATATAGGGAGAGACCTAAAGGGTAAATTACAGAGAGGTCTATATAAAATAAAGAAATAACGATAAACAACATAAAGAGATAATGAAACTACGAACTATTTCTACACTCCCCCTCAAGGTGGAGCATAGATATCTATCATGCTCAGCTTGGATGAACATTTTTGAAACGGTCCTCTGAGTAGTGGCTTGGTGAATATATCTGCTGTCTGATCTCCCGAGCTCACATGGGCAGTAGATATCAATCCTCTCTGGATCATGTCCCTCGTGTAATGGCAGTCAACTTCGATATGCTTGGTCCTTTCATGGAAAGCTGGATTGTTGGCAATAAACAATGCTGCCTGATTGTCACACTGGAGCTTCATAGGCAGGGGCACAGCTACATGTAGATCTTCTAGTACAGAGCGAACCCACATCATCTCTGTGCTGGCTTGAGCCATGGCCCTATATTCAGATTCTGCACTGGACCTTGCCACGACAGTTTGTTTCTTGCTTTTCCAAGAAACCAAAGAACCTCCAATAAACACTGCAAACCCTGAAGTTGATTTTCGGTCCTTAGGACATCCTGCATAGTCTGCATCTGCACACGCTGATACAGATAAGTCTGTGTCCTTCCTGAATAGTAGCCCTGACCCTGGAGAAGACTTCAGATATCTCAGAATCATGTGTATAGCATCCATGTGAACCTGTCTGGGCTGCTCCATAAATTGGCTCACCCTGCTAACAGCAAATGCAATGTCTGGACGAGTAATGGTAATGTAGAGGAGTTTTCCCACCATTTCTCTATATCTCCTCTTATCCACTTCATCTGTATCACCATCATATAGCTTCATGCTGGGGTCCATGGGAATACTAGATGGTTTGCACCCATCCATGCCAGTCTCAGTCAGGAAGTCTGTAATATACTTCCGTTGTGTCATCACCAAGCCTTGTGCATTCCTTGCAAATTCCAACCCCAGAAAATATCTTAGGGTTCCAAGGTCCTTTGTAACGAACTGACTGCCTAGGAATGCCTTTGCCCTCTTTATGCCCTGAACATCATCTCCTGTAACAAGAATATCATCCACATAGACCATAATGACAACCGTACCTGCCGATGAGATCTGGACAAACAATGAGTGATCGGCATTTGACCTCTTGAATCCCTGTTGCTCAATCAGGTTAGACAACTTCTGGAACCATGCTCTGGGACTCTGTTTGAGACCATATATCGCCTTGTGAAGTCTACAAACCATGTGCTTCTCCCCCTCAGCAGTAAACCCAGGTGGCTGCTGCATGTAGACTTCCTCCTGTAGGTCACCGTACAGAAAGGCATTCTTCACATCCAGTTGACATATGCTCCAATCACGTACCACAGCAACAGATAATAGAATACGAAGTGTAGAGTGCCTCGCCACTGGAGAGAAAGTATCCATGTAATCCACACCGTAGGTTTGTGTAAACCCACGGGCAACCAAGCGTGCTTTGTATTTATCCAACGTGCCATCTGCATGATATTTGACTGTAAAGACCCATTTACAGCTCACAATGGATGCATCAGAAGGTGCAGGAACCAAGGACCAAGTGCCACGAGACTGTAGTGCCCTCATTTCGTCCTCCATTGCTAATCTCCAGCATTCATTCTGTAAGGCCTCCTGGTATGTCCGTGGTATATCCACGGAAGACAAGGCTGTGGCAAATCTCTGAAAATCCCCAGTGAGACGGTGAAAGGAAACCTGTGAAGCGAAAGGATACGAGGCACATTGCCTCCTTTGCTTCCGAATAGCAATCGGAACATCAAGATCATCATCTGCTGTACTAGATGGAGTAGTGTCTGCCTGTACTGAAGGATCCTGCACATGTACCAAATCTGACCCGTCAGTAGTAATGCCATCTGAACATACCTGAGGCGTGATGATCGGCTGGAGTGTAGTCTGAGCAGGACCCGACCGACGTTTATAGAACATAGGTAATGGTGATATGATGGGCCGTGGAATGGGTGGAGGTGGAGGAGGTGGTGGGGGTGGTGGAGGTAGTGCTGGCGTGGAGACAGACACAGGGGAAGACTCAGGTGTACTCAATGTAGGTGGTGGAGGAACATAGATATCATCAGTGGTAGTGGATGGTACCATTCTGTCACCTGCAGGAGAGAAATACATGACAGACTCAAAGAAAGTGACATCGGCACTCACAAAGTACCTCTTAGTTGTGGGATCATAACACCGGTAGACCTTCTGAGTTCTGGAATAACCAACAAAGACGCACTTGACTGCTCTAGGAGAGAGTTTGTCAAGTCCGGGAGATAGACGATGCACAAAAGCAACAGTACCAAAGACACGTGGAGTCAGTGAGAATAACTCCTTATCTGGAAAAATAATGGACATAGGTATCTTTTCACCAAGGACTGAGGATGGCATTCGGTTGACCAGATAACAAGCAGTAAGAACAGCATCGCCCCAGAAAGAAATAGGGGCACAACTCTGAATCAACAATGTACGAGTAATATCTAAGAGATGGCGATGCTTCCTTTCCGCGACACCATTTTGTTGTGAGGTATATGCACAAGTGGTTTGGTGAATAATGCCCTTTGATGACAGGAATTGTGAAAGTAAGTGAGTACAAAATTCAAGGGCATTATCGGTCCGAACATATTTGACATTTGCAGAAAAGACATTGAACACTTCATTAATCAAGTTTTTGATCACATTTCCTGCTTCAGATTTATTTTTCAAAAGAAAGACCCATGACACACGAGAGAAATCATCCACTACCACAAGATAAAACTTGTGTCCCTGATGATCGGGAACACGACTTGGACCCCATATATCTATATGTAACAACTCAAAAGGGGAGCTACTGCTCCGACTCAGACGACGTGGGAAGCTCGACCTGTGATGCTTTCCCAACTGACACGCTTCACATTGAAACGAAGAACTAGGAGAGATTTGAGGCAGAAGATGGCGCATTTTCTGAAGTGGAAGGTGACCAAATCGGAGATGCCAAATGTACGGAGAGACTGGTCCAACAGAATGAGTGGAGACGCCAGCATATGAATCCTGGACCAGCCGATATAAACCATTCTGCTCAGAGCCACAGCCAATCACCTTGCCCGTGAGTATGTCCTGAAAAATGAGAGAAGACGGGTCAAATATGGCACGACAATTCAAATCCTTCGTAATCTGACTAATAGATAGCAAATTCATTGAGAACTCAGGAGCATGCAGAACATTCTGTAATTGCAAAGTGGAGGACAGGAAAACCTCCCCCTGTCCAATAAGGGGCGAATGGGTACCATCTGCTATCTGCACTGAACGACCGGGAGGAATGTCCCTGTAGGCCTGTAATCTACCTCTATCTCGGCAGAGATGATGTGTGGCTCCAGAATCAATAATCCAGTCAGATATATCATGAGGTGTAGTAGATCTACCTGAGGAGCTTGCGGCTGCAGAAGAACTGGCAGAGGCAGTGGCAGCAATATCTGAGGAACCACCAGACGAATCACCAGAAGCATGTGGCATAATCTCTCGGAGACGGGCCACAAGTTCGTCAAATCGACTATCTGCAGTAGAAATCAGTGGAGACTGAGAGTGCTCTGCAATACGTGCTGATGCTGGAAATCCATGCTTCGAATAGCATGTCTCCTCCGAGTGTCCTGTGCGATGACAATAGGAGCATGTCTGACTAAAGCGACCACCCCTCCCCTGGGGTCCACGGCCACGTCCACGACCACGGCCAGATGGTGGTCCACCTCTCCCACGCGAGACTGCCATTGCTGAAGGAGGTGGAGTAGAAGAGCTGGAGGAGACTGGAATGCGGCTAAGCCGTCTGTAAACATCCTCAACTGGAGGAATAACTGCATCAGCGAGAATCTGAGATCGAGCTGCATCGTACTCAGGGTCAAGGGCCGCAAGTAGAACACCAACCATGGTGGCGTTTCGAAACGCCTTCTGCTGCTCAGGAGTTGCAGTTAGAGGGATGATACTGTATAACTTCTCGAACATCCCTCTTAGGGATGTATAAAGAGAATGGAGAGGTCTGCCGCTCTGCTTCATTGTGAATATGTCGTGCTGAAGCTGCAACATCTTCGTCTCATTTCGCACTTGCGAATATGTGGCGGCAAGAATTTCCCACATTGCCTTAGCAGTGGGCTGATGGAGGACGTCGTTGGCAATCTCCGTCGTTAAGGTGCCAGACAACCAGACCTTTGCATAGGAATCATCAGCCTCCCATGAGGCATAGATCCCAGTCTTCTCTGCGGGCTCATCCTCGGTAAGAATATGTTTCTTACCATTCGACTTCATAAGGCTCATGAACTGCATAGCCCAGAGCTCATAGTTAGACCCGTCCATCTTGACTATTGGCGCAGGACCTTTGAATGCGCCGGTGGAGGGCATATCAACTTTTGATTCTGACATACTGCCGCTTGGAGAAGAACTAGGATATGTAGACGTGATGCTGGATGTCTACAAAAACTGCATCGGATTAGAGTGCGTATGTAGACGTTACGCACTCAAATCCATAGAACGGATGTGGAAGAAACTAGGGCACGCCTAACAAGAGGCTGACAACCCTTTCAGCGGCTAGGAGCCGCTAGAAGACCTTGTGCGTGTTGCTGTTCACGCACCCGGAGGACGTGCGCGGGCAGCAGATGGAGATGCCGCCTATTGGCGGAGGCCGCTGGGGGCTGGGATCCCCTTCGGCGGCTGGCAGGGGCTATTGGCGGAAGCCGCTAGGGGCTGAGATCCAACCAGATGGAGGGCTGGACCCAACCGCAGCGATGGAAGGCTGCCGCTGGAGATGGAGAAGGAGATAGCGGCGGCGATTGAGGGAGGGCGGCGATTCCGAGAAGAGGGAGGGAGGGTGGGGAAGGGGCGGCGGGAGGGAGGAGAGCCCTAGGGTGGCTCTGATACCATGTTGGGAAAAGAGACTTCGTTATTGATTCAGAAAACCCTAGGCTCTCTTATATAGGGAGAGACCTAAAGGGTAAATTACAGAGAGGTCTATATAAAATAAAGAAATAACGATAAACAACATAAAGAGATAATGAAACTACGAACTATTTCTACAAGAACCATTCTTATATTGTTTCACCGAGATCACAAACATGTAATCGGATTACCTCTTGAAGTGTGTTTGCGAGCGCTTGTCTCTAAACGAAGAAACCTCATGTCTCAAGTTCGATCCAACGAAGGATGCACTTGCAGGCACATAGATGAGCTGCGTGCTTCTCATAATCCGAGTTGACGATATGAGCGTGAAACCTCCTTATTTCGTCTCACAAAATCCGTAGCCTTCCTCAAGAGAAAGAAGCACTGAAGAAGGCAGAGATCCATGCACAATCTATCCAACAGCACAATGGCGATGCGACGATGATGAAGCTTTCAATGTCAATATAACGGATGGCCACAATATTGAGAGAAATAGAGAGAGAGAGAGAGAGATCTTAGACGTATATGAGAAGGAGAGAGAGGGAGAGAGAGAGAGAGATTTGGTGTTTTCAACTTGTGTGTTGGTGTTGTAAGAGAAAGAGTAATATCTAACCTTTCTTTTATAATAAATTGGATGGTGGAGATGCAATCCTAATTCAAATCAATCGCCATGTTTCTATTGCATAAATTTGCGATAACGATTAATTATTTTAAAGAAGATAAATATGTTAAATAATATTCAAAAAATTAAATTCAATTAAATCAATCTCATATGGAATAACTTGAAAAGAGGAGTAGCCTCCTTCCACATATAGAGTGGATGCCACCATGGAAAGATCTCTTGGTGGTCACCCACTCCATACATAGTATGGAGGTTCTCTCATTTCAATTTTGATGAGATCTCATATCTCATCAATTATCCCACATGTGCAACAATTATTATTTCTTAAATTCTCATAAAAGTAATTCCAAATTATTTTATGATAATTTCAATCATGTCATTGATAATTATGAAACATATTCAATTATCCAATATAAAATATAAATTATATTTACAATTATCTGTACAATGTGAATCTAATTCACATTAACATTTATTTTGTAAGTCTAATTTATTATTAAATCTCTCGGTTATATTATAAATCATATTTATAACATTTATAATTATTGTGGATAGTGATATCAACATTAATAAAATCTTTGATAATTAAGTCTTATTTAATCATCTTAGACGACTCTTCTCATGTGTCCAAATAATATGAATCACATTGACATTATTTACGATAATTAAATCATATTTAATTATCAATTTTTCAATGTTCATATATATTGTCAACAATATAATCATTCCTCAACTCTTTCAAGAACAACGTGCTTTCCTCGTGGATACTTGGAGATAAGGACATGGCGATTGTGCATTCCATATATAGTGACTTGGATATTAAGATCTTATCTCATATCTAGATCTAGGTGACCTCTAAAAGATGTTTTATTAAATAAAACCGTGAATCTAATCTTCTCATTGCATCTGAATCACATTATGTACAACATTTAGACTAAGATCATATTACTAATCTTCTGAAAGGAGTCACTAAAATCCAATCATATTTCATCACTCCCTCGAAAGGGAAGTGTCATTGTGATACAATCATTTACAATCACATCACCCTCAAGTATTCTTAATACCTGTCCATCCTGCATACTAGAAGACATATAATAAATCCAAAGTTTTAGATCATATTTAAACTGTCTTCTTCAGGGTTTTATCATTGAGTTTCTCATTTGATCATCGGGAGTTGGTATCCATCATTTGCTTTCCAAAAACATATATCATACCTACAAATTCTTGCTATGCTTCCAACACATGACAACCATGCAAGGGAATTTGGTTGGTCCCAATACCTCATGAGTGAGCTCATGTCTTCCAGTTCAGTAGTGAACATGTATGATCTTTTTGAGAGATCGTATTAGTCATATGCCCTTGTATGCACACCAACGGGTCAGTGTATAGACCTTGATTAGGTCATCAACCCACTTGTTTACCTAATGTATATACTTAGACATATAGTAATACATCCGTCTCTGGTTAGATGATGCATGTCTATATCATGACAACATACGACATAGGTTTTGGTTATCTCGATCTCTTTAATTCAACTCCTTGACCTAACTTATCTGACACCTTCAAATCTCTATTCTAATGCAGACGACATGCATCAAGAGATAAGTCAGATATCAGCCTTTAGAGAAGGATTGACATATCTTTCTAGGATAGAGATCCTTTCCCAACAATTATTTAATGGTCCTTGATTATTCCTCAATCAAACTCTTTATATATCATCCAAGCACCAGGCTCCATGATTCAACTATTGAATCAACATCTATATGATTGTTAAGATGGACATGGTATATATCCCTAATTGTAATAAGGGATCTTATAAGTACACTCATTAATTTAATCTCGACAAGGAGTGAAATAAATCAATAACATTTATTGATACATCAAAAGACTACAATAACATTGTAGAAATGGTTTGTCCAGATCTTACATGTTTAACAATCTCTGACTAGCTCTCAGAACCATTCATGTACAATTTTTAAACCCATGCTCATTACATGTTGGTTGAAAATCTTTTGGGATAAAGGTTTGGTAAGGGGATCAATAACATTATCGGTAGAGGCCACCTTGGTGATGATGATGTCATCCCGTTTTTAAATGATGTAGTATTTCCTTTCCACGTGTTTGCTCTTTTGATATCATCTTGGTTCCTTCATATGAGCTATGGCTCGCATGATATTGTAGAGCAACGAGATGGGAGTATTAGAGGAAATTACGTCAAGTTCCAGGATGAACTTGCGTAACCACACCACCTCTTTGCAGCATCTGATGCGGTAATATATTCGGCTTATGTTGTTGAATCATCCATAGTGCCCTGCTTATTACTTCTCCAGCTCAGCATCACCGTTCAACAAGAATACAAACCTTGAATTTGACTTGTGGTCATCTATATCAGATTGAAAGTGTGAATCTATGTATCCTAAGACTTTGAGGTCATCATCTCCATAGCCCAGATGTGATCTTACGTCCGTCTTATATACGTAAAGATGCTCTTCACTGCATTCTATTGTTATTCTCTATTTAGCATGATTAGTAATGGATTACCACTCCCACTTCATGGCAGATATATGGCTTTGTACATATCATGGCATATATTAGGCTTCCTGCAGCTGATGCGTAAGGGCAACCAGCCATGGCTTTCTTATCCTCAACACTTTGAGGAGCCATTTCTTTAGATAGGTGTATACCATGTCTTAACGGAAGGATGCCTTTCTTGAAATTCTTCATATGGAAACACCGTAGGATCTTCTTAATGTATCCATTTTGAGACAACCTCAAAATACTCTTTTCTCTATTTCTCAACATTTTCAGACCCAAGATATAAGAGACTTTTCCAATATCTTTCATCTCGAAGGTATGTGGCAACTAGACCTTAACATTAGTCATCATCCAGATATAATTCTCAAAGATAAGAATGTCATCTACGTAAAGCATGATGAACACAATGGTGCTCCCACTGAGCTTCTTGTAAATGCATGGTTCATCAGGATTCTGAACAAAATCATAACTCTTTAATGATTTCGTCAAATCTGATGTTCCATGTACGAGAAGCTTGTTTGATCCCATAGATGGATTTCTTTAGTTTGCATACTTTACATTCCTCTGTTATGAAGCCCCAAGGCTGCTCCATACAGATAATTCTCCTCGAGATATCCATTGAGAAATATGGTCTTAGCATCCATCTGCTAGATGTCATAGTTAAGATATGCAGCTATAGCTAGCAGTTCCCTGTTGGATTCAAGCATAGCCATGTGAGAGAATGTTTCATCGTAGTTGACGCCTTTTCTCTGTGTATAGCCCTTAGCAACGAGTTGTGCCTTAAATGTTTCTACCTTCCCATCACGTCTCCTCTTTCTCTTGGAAATCCATTTACACTTAATGTGTTTTACCCCTCTAGGTGGATTCTCTAGGGTCCATATATTATTGTTGTACATGGATACTATTTCAAACTTCATTATCATAATCCATCTATCCATGTCATGATTTGTGAGTGCTCTATCAAATGAAGTTGAATCATCGGGAGTTTCACCTAACACATGGAATCCGTACCTTTCAGGTTGTATAACCACCCTCGAACTCCTTCAGAGTGGTACCGGTGTTTTATCTTCATTCACATATTTAGTTTCTGGTTCAGGAAGCTCAACATCCCCAGAGGATTTAATAGTTCATTTACTTCACGTTTATCTTGACTCTTAAGGAAGTCATCCTCTAAGAATTTTATATCTCTAAAGACAAAAATCTTTTGAGTCTTAGGGTCATAAAGTTGGTATCCAATACCGCCCTTTACATACCCAATAAAGCAGGACTCTCTAATGCGAGATTCTAGCTTACTTGTATCGACTTTCTTCACATGAACCAAGCAACCCCAAATCCTCAAGTCTCCGACACTAGGCTTGGTTCCAAACCAAAGCTCATGAGGGATTTCGAGTACAGATTTGCTATGAATCTTGTCAAGGATATATATTGCAGTCTCTATTGCATATCTCTAGAAAATAAGAGGTAAATATGCTTCATGATGGCTTGTTGTGCCATTCAACAACACAATTTAGTTGAGAAGTTCCATGAGGAGTGAGATTGAATTCATCTGAGAGGTACTCACTACCTCAATCAGATGAATCCATTTAATCTTTCTATCGGTCTGGTTTTCAACCGAAAATCATGAATTCTTTGAACTTTTCAAAGGTTTCAAATTTATGACGTAATAGGAAGATAAACTCGTATCGTGAATGGTCGTCAATAAATGTCAAATAATATCGATGTACATTTTGTGTCGCAGTATTGAAGGGACCATATACATTGACATGTATTAGGTCAAGAATACCCTCACATCGTGTACCCTTATTTCAGAAGGGTGCTCTGCTCATTTTACCTCGAATGCAATGTTCATAGTTTTGACATGTAGAAAATCTTAGGATCCATCCTTTATCAATCTATGATCCCATCAACAGATAAATGACCAAGTCTTTGATACTAAATAATGTTTGAATGATTTCTGCTCTCTATAATTCTTTTAGGGTTTTTATTAGTGAGTGTCACATTCATGACAAATTCATCAATGCACAATTCATATAGTCAACCAGAAGTTAGAATACCATCTGTAATATGTTTATCATAACGTCTTATGATAAGCCTCTTACATAACAGGAATTAATATCTATTTCTAGCTAACTTAGATACAGATAATAAGTTCCTTCTAACGTCCAGAACATAGAGAATTTTTTTTAATAATAGGACTCTTCCACTATGTAATGGTGGTCCGCACGTCCCGATGACGACACTGCTATAACAGTTGCATCAAATCCCATCTAGATGACTATTTCCCTTTCATCAAGATTTTTTATCTCGTGAAATAGATGCAACAAATTGCATACATGAATAGAAGCACCATAATCAATGATCCAACTACTTTCTCGTCCTACGAGAAAATTAGTTTCAATGATGAAAACATATTTTATATGTACCAGAGTATTATCTTTACCATTCTCTAAGGTTTTCATATAAGTTGGATAATCTCTTTTCTAGTCCCATATCTTTTGCAGTAATGTCATACATTCATTTTATTGGATGTTAGATACGTGGAAGCTTGAAAGGATGAGTCAACACTTATACTATCCTTCTTCATTTGTTGGGACGGACTCTTCAAGAATCCATACTTTTGTTTGCGCTCTATGCAGTTCAAATTACTGAACATCTCTTTTATATTCATCATTATATCATGGGCATTTTCTATGTCCATACGTTGTTTACGAAACACATTAAACGGAGATCCTGGAATATAACATCGAACTAGCGAGTGATCCTTATTAAATTTTCATTAAAGTTTAATTATTCCATTTATATAGGTTTGTATGATTGTTCTTAGTGAGTACATAGCCGATACACTCCGCGGAGAGAACAAGATCCAAATTGCAGAGGCACTCCGAATAATTTGGTCCTTTCAACTGGTTGACTTCCAAAAGCCTGCTCAAGGGGTTCATGGATTTCATATCTGAGATTAAGAATGCGCTTATTAGACCACATAAATACTTATATATTTAAATTTAAATTCTTTGATTAAGGATTGTAAAATCAAAGTAGTCCTGCCTTTAAAACTTTAAAAGTATGTTCCCTTATTAAACTTTCAAAGCAAGATATATACTTACCGTCATATCTCTAGCAAGATCTAGGATCTCCCTTCTACCTTTGTTACATTCCAATTATACGAGAAGATGTAACTTAGGTAAAGGAAGTAGGAACTCATTCTACCTTGCAAGTCTAACTTGCATTTCCCAATTCGATCTTTAACACCCGGACCCACCACCCCTAAGGTGATGTTGACATGTTGTTAATTGAATCAACCATTAATAAGAATAGAACTCATTATGCGCAATCCAATACTACTTCAATTGTACAAGGAACAATATTGATGTTATTACACATACACCCTTACTCTTTCGAGAAGCAAAGAGTTTGATCCATACGTGCTTGTACTCAGAGCTATGACTCCGTATTAGCGTCTCCAACGTACAATCCATGATGACTGAACCATTCACCTTGATAAGAGACCATGGATGTCATTTATATGATCCTTCACATCTCATCCAAATTTTAATTAACCATTATAAATCATATTGATTATGATTAATTATTCAAGGGAATTACAACTCTATTTATAATAGATCTATTATTTTAATTGGATCTAATTAATTTAATCATATTAAATTGATTATTTATCCGTCGCAACCAACAAACAATTAGGATTTATTAATATTACTATATATATTATCTCTCACAAGTATGTATTATTATGATTTTTTTAACAGTTAGAGTATAGCTCGACTTACTCATATTACCCTTTCCTCGAAAATGGATCCGACCAGAATGCACAAGTAATGCTGGGAGGGAGTATTTCCTTGCCATGTAAGGCACTAATTAAGAAATCACGCCATCATTATCGGTCTAGGCACCTTCACCTTCCAGATTTTGAACAATACAAATTGAATCATTGTACTTGCGGTTTTAACGATCATCTATTTGATGACTGACATGATACTATATAGTATACACTCAGAAATCTTAGGTATCTTAAAACATTTAAAGATCTTAAATTTCTAGTCATATCAATCAATTGATTTTGCATGTAAAAGTTGACCTAGAACTATTGTAGCTTAAATTATAATTTTTATCATGAAATAATCATTCAACAGTGATTGATGTTTTTAATTCAAATATTTCCATAAATATGTGAAGTATCAATTAATAATGACATATTCATAATTTCCTTGATTGACATTGAATGATAATTAATAATGGCATATTCTATGGTGATTTTTGTCATGAAGTAATAATTTAAGCCTTGGACAAAGCCAAGTGGTTTGATACCGCTGGATCGAAGATCCAATGGGGTATTGATTTACCCATTATCATCTCCTCAACGCTCGACACTTTATTTGATCGTCGTCTTCGCAACAGCCACCAGCAAGTCGCATGTAGCTGGCATTGCCCATATGAAATTAGTCAGGTACGCTTGACATGTCGAGCTTGATCTTCCTCATTTATTTGTCTAACTAATCCTCGCATGATCTATGTCCATGCACAATGTATTAATTGTACTAGTGCAAACTTCCTTCGTCGCCCCATTGTCGTCAACAAACTTGACGAAGATGCAAGCTTAAGGTTGAGCATTGGATTGGCCCGGCCTAACCCAGCTCGAAGCTCGGTCCACCTAACCTCGGTCCAACCCCTAGAAAGGGGGTATGGGCCCAGATTTGTACCCATTTAAGTTCTTCGGAATGGCTCGAGCCCATATTAGCAAGAATGGGAAGCTCGCCAGTAGGCCCGATAGTATAGCCCATTTAAGGCCCGGAACGAAGCCCGATTTGCCTACCCATTAATTGACCAACCGGGTCTGTATTATACTGAGGCCGGTCTCGGGTTCGGACTCTGTCTACATAAAAAACGTGGGCCTAAGCCTGATCCGTTGGCCAACCAAAATTAATGAGCTCGGAATGGGCTCAATTGGGTCCGACCCGACCGAGCTGATGCTCAATATTTAGCTCTGCTCATCTTTGTCCATTATTACGATTGGGGTCTGATTCTACCATGGACCCCATTGCAAAAAAAAGTCTATTAATTTATTGGTAGTCTCGGTTTTTTTCTCTTTAATCCATGGACCCATGGCGCATGTTGCTAGGGTTTTAATTGTTATTGTATTTTAGCCTGTTCTTTATTTATGAAGGTTTTTTTAACATTTTATTAGTATGGATAAAATGCTTCCATTTCCTTGTAGTCTGCGCATTTAGCTTTTGTAATTTGTCAGTAATCCATTAAATACATTTCCCAGCTAGGCCCTTTGAAATTAGGTTTAAGGTCTGTTTGGCAGCTAACCATCTGAATTCGATATTATTCTGACGGACTAGGTGTCAATGAAGATAAATAATAATTATTGTTTGAAGGACAGCAACCCCTTATCTTATTACTAAGTAATAAACAATATAATGATTTAAGAATAATTATTTAGTTAGGAGGTAAAAGCAAGTGGCTTAGTCGGATACATGCATGCCAACATCTTTGTTTTATGATTACTTTCCAAAGCATAATTTAAAGGATTTTTTTATCTGCAATATCAGTTATACCATTCCTCTTTTTGGAATATCAGTTATGCCCCTACCTCCTTCTAATTTTATCACATGGACCCTTCGGATTAGTTGCCGTCCACTTACGTCCCAAAGGGACGTTAACTTTTGGATACAATATTAGTTTCTATCTAATGACAAGGATAGATTGGTCATTTTCTTCCTCTCCCTCCTCCTACCTCTTTCGACCCCTCATTCGCATGCCCCTCCTTCACCCATTGTCCTACTATGCCCTCCCCTGCCTCCCCTCCCCTCTGTGCCCCTCCCACGTAACCCCAACCTCCTCCATGCCCCTCTGCCTCGACCCCCTCCTCCGCAGCCCCACCTCTTCCAGCCATGTCCACCACCTTCAGGACCTCCTCCTGCTCCACTCCTCTGTGCCGCCCACCTCCTCCGCCACCCCACCTCCTCCAGGCTCCAAGCCCCTCCCTTCCAGCCCCCACCTCTTCCAGGCCCCTCCAGCGTCGACCCCATCCTCCTCATCCCTCCTCCATTGCCCAGATCTCCTCCCACCCCCTCGTTTGTGCCGTCCACCTTCTCTGCTGACCCCTTCTCATCCATGCCTCTTCCCCGCAACCCCCACCTTCCTCAGACCCCTCCATCATTGACCCCCTCCTCCTCAGCTCCCACCTCCTCCAGACCCCTCCATTGTCAACCCCCTCCTCCTCAGTCTCTGTGACGCCCCGCCCCGCGGGAGGAGCGTCGGACCTAACTTCCTAGGATCCAGATACTCAGCAATAGCCACATTCATACGTCATGATCAACATTCAGAATGTAAAGTAGGAAAAGCAAATAATAAAATGCTCTAATGACATTTATATATTCATGGTTCCCAAAATTTTACAAATTTGCAATAGAGTTCATGATAGATTATTACATGACTAACAACTTAAACTACAAGAACTATAAAAGCATAACAAAAATTATTACAACTCTACTAGTGGAACTGTACCCTGAGTCTGGTACAAACTACGGAAGCTCAAGTCACTACTATTGCTCAACAACCTGTAAACCTGGATGGGTTTCCAAAGAAGTACGTATGAGCAAAAAACTCTGTACAGCTAAAACAGGCTAACACTACACTAAACAGAAAGTGTAGAAGAATAAAAGGATGAATGTTCATGTTCCATTATTATTCTTGTAATTGTTACTCATTATTCCAAACCATCAATAAGATTATTATTATTATAAGTTCCATGCAATTTACTAACTGTACTTTACAAGTGCCGATACTTTATTCATTTCGTGAACTAACTAATTGCACATTTATCTACATGCATTGTTTGGGATAATCATATACGTATATGCACATAGGTATACTTTTCAAGATATCTTGCCGTCATTTAGTTGTTGAGTTCAAACATTAATAACCAAACTCAACAGTCACAGCATGTGCACTGGAGCAATTAACTCATGCCAACAACCCTAACTCCAACTTCAACCCATTTCTCCCAGTTTACCTGCCACGAGGGGAATACCCGGGAACGAGTACACCGCGACCAAACGGGACCGCACCGGATACACCCTTGTGACGAAGTATGAGTCTTCAACGAGTGTCGCACTAGGGACGCGGACACACCGACTGTACCTGTAGCACTACGCTCAACCGACAGAGTCGCGGAACACACCGATAGACTCGCGGAACCCGAACTAACACTCCTTCTAGTACTCACCGGGACCACGAGAGTTGCGCCCCACTCTCGGGTATGCTAATTTCTCTAAGTATAACACATGCAAACAATATTGATAAAGTGGTCTTCAACAATAATTTCAGTTATTAATTTAATATTCATTTGAGAACACTACCATATTGATCTTTGATTTTCCTCATGTGGATTCAAGTCTCACGGTGTCTAATTTCAAACATTCATATTCGATCATAGATTATTTCTTACAAAAAAATATACACCAACCATGCCATCCACATGCTTCATCGAGTGATTTCGAATACAACTAGGCTACTAAGTGCAATGTGCCGTCCAACTAGTCTGTTGGAATTGCGATGCTTAGGGTATTTAGTCGAGGCCCAATGGTACATGCTCAAACCCTTGCGGTGCCTATTTTAAGTACAATTTCAGTGACCAATTTATTATAGAAATCATGTCACCTAGCAGCATCAACTTTCTAACATCATGCAATCCATCTGACGTATACCATCTCCAATAATTTACCCATGATCCCGACATCAAATAAGATAAGCATGCACGATCATTTTACTTTATTAACTCTCTTTAAGCATCGTCAAATATAGTCGATACTCACCATAAGATATACCGCATTTGTCCAACATTAAGAATACTTTCTAGTGATTTTAGTTTAAAGCCATAAGAGATTATATATAAACAAGCAGAGACGTATTATCATCACTAACATTATAAAAGCTCATTAATTAACAGTATCTTGCATGTAGATGTTATGACATTATAAAAACGTAGATTATTATGACCATCATGAGGAAAAAGGTTTTATTTACCGGTTAATTACAATCTAATATATACAATAGTCCAATCGACCTGTAATATTGTTATTTTTTTTAAAAATCCGCTGCAATCAATGGTGCATGCCACTAGTTATCTTATTTTTAGAAATAACACATTTCTTATTCTATCACTTGAGTGTTCCATCATCTATATAATAGATGAATATCATTGTATTGTAACGACAAAATCAATATTGTCAAAAAGAAGGGAATGCCTTAATACTTCAACCACAAGCCAACATAGATATGAGTACCTACATAAAATTGAAATTCCAACGTCATGGTTAATGCATGCATCTCACTAATCTCACTAATCTCACAATATTTGATGTGAAAATGGAAATGTGATTAAAGACAATACCATAAAACTCTAGTAATGATTGTCTATTATGCATAGTGTGCACTAAATCCCTTTCCGTTACATTTCATGCATTGCGATTAATGGCAGTTAATTATGATTGTAGTAATGCCTAAGGTGTACGTACTATACCAACTTTGTTTTCTTTTTTTTTCAAGTTTTATGTGTGACATCTTAGATAATAAAACATGCCATTAGTATCTCATGAAATGATATCATGCATATAATATCTATACGTATGGTACCTAATATATGTAATATCTCAATGCAAATTCAATGTTAACAAAGTTATTTTACATTTATTTATCTTTTTTCTCAAATCCCACATATTTCTTTGAATAGGATACATAATCATTGCCAAAAGTACACCAAAAGAATCATAAATGGTTCCAAATTCACGTTTTATGTTTAGGATTGATTTATGATTATTAAGAATAAAGATAACTATATTACTTAAATGTGTTGCACGATAAGATATAGGTAACCCTGAAATATATATACATATCTCTTATTCCAACCATTATTGAATTAGCATGTACGTAGATTCAACAAATATCATTTAGCCTTTTTTTAGGGACATGAAAAAATGATAATCACAACACCAAGGGAGAACCCATCCAGCAAGAGGGACTCTAAGGGTTCGTTTGGTTGCAGGGGTGGGCAGGGGTGGGTACTATTCACAGGGCTGGGTGAATAGTAAACTGTGACGAGGGGATACCCCTGTGAATAGTACCCAACCCTGCCCACCCCTACAATCAAACGAACCCTAAGGTCCATGGGACACATGTCCGGTGAAAAAATCACAAGAAAAAGGTAGAGGGGATCGTACCTATATGGTTGTTCTCGCTTGCAATATCATGTCTTCATTCTAATCCATCTTCCACATACAATCCCAACCACGGAAACCTCTAAATCACAAGCACATTTTCTTAGATCTAATCCATAAACAAAATCACCAAATAGAGGAAGATGGAGAGATGATCTTACCTTTCTAATGTGAGATTTACATAGAGGATGTCGAGGGAAAACTTCCCCACGAAAATAGTGGAGGACAACCAACTCTGCTGACGCTCCGTTGGAGCTCCAGCGATCTTGAGAGGTGGGAGATGGTGCGTGGTGACTAGAGTTTGCAAGTGAGAGGAGAGAGCAGCCCATGGGGTCTTTTATATCTCAAAAATCTTAGTTGGGCGGATCCCATAGATGGTTCTTGCTCAATCCCGTATAACCACTTAAGAGTTGACCCCTCTTCGCTAAAATGATCACATCTCAACCATCCGATATCCGATTTACAAAATTTCAGATGCGTTGGATTCCTAAAGACGATACACATCTAAAAAGCTATCTTATCATACAATCAGATCAAAATTGAATTTTTCATAAATTTTTTAAATGGACTGCAACTATTTGATCATCATCAACTTAACGAAGTTGGGGTACTAAAACTTGGTGTTTCACATCATAACAATCTTAAAACAAGTCTCGTCCTCGAGACTTCAGGAAATAGTAGGAGTTGCAAGTATTCTTAGTTCATAACATATGTTATATACATCCACGATATCATACCTAACATCCATTACATCATGTAGAGATATTATTAGTATATGACATGTGTCTATTACGAATGTAAAAGGCTATCTACAGACCTTAAAGTTATAACTTTTGAAAAGAAAAATCCTAATATGCATCTTTCTTAGCTTGAATGCGATAACAATCTTAAAAGAACTCTTCCTATTTCTCCTAGAGATGCACTCGCATCTGCAATCTATTTATCACAAGAGTGATAACAATCTTAATAGAACATTTGTTATCACTATCAATGACAGATAATTTTAAGAAATTACAATTGACACCTTCGATATCTTAAAAGAGTTCTTCATATTTTTTCAAAAGATGCACATGCATCTGCATTCCACTTATCACGAGAGTGATAACAATCTTAATAGGACCTTTGTTATCGTGGTCAACGGTAACAATCTTTAAGGATTACGGTTATCATCTTCGGTGATAACACTCTTAAAGTATTCCCCGTATTACGCAGGAAGATGGATCCATATCTAGTTTATGCTTATCACGAGAGTGATAAACATCTTGAGATGACCTTTTTCATCGTGATCGGCGATAACATCTTTAAGAGGATTATCTTCATCACTCAGTGATAAGAACATCAAAAAAAGTTAGAGCTATATCACCTTCAATGATTACCATCAAAGAAATAGTGTTATCGTAGCTAACAATAACAATCTTAAAAAGAATCAAGACATCTCTTTCAGTCCTTGAGCTTGTCTTACAAATTAGTGTAGACTACTTAATGCGAGTCTCTATATCACGTCACTACAATTTGGCACTTATCGATCTTTGAACTCATTTCGTTTATCATTCTTTAGGAAGGTACTAAGACATTTAAGCATCGTCGTAATTATAATCATCAAGAATGATATAATCCATGCATCATTATTATTTGTATAGGCATACCCTGCACTATCAAGCAATACACAAGGAACATGTTTCATGATCATACTCATAAACCTATTGTCTATATAAGAATATTTAATAGTCATCAGATTCATTACATCAGTCACATGCCTTGAGTATATTTTTGTCCCTTCGCATAGACATGTTGATTATTTCATGTCGTGCTCTAACAATAACATTATGGGCTCACTGCGGACATTCAGCTTGACTATGACCCCTCTGACCACAAGTATAACATCTTCGAGGCGTGCTACTTCTTCTTGGTCCATTTGTAGTGGAACTTGTTGTAGTCTCGTGCATTACTTCCAAAGGTAGGGAACCATTATAAGTTATTGAATAAGGCATCACAATCTGTTGCTCATCCTTTTCATTTTCACGTAAATTTTCCCCACTCAATTTCATATCGCGATGTAAGTCTTCCATGCGAGATACGACTTCTACCATCTCGCGGGTAATGGATGGTCGATAAAAATAAAGTCTATGTTGAATATCGAGGCGAAGTCCACACCAAAACTTTAGAATTCGTTCATTCTAACATAATTCAAGCATGGGTGAATGACGTGCTAAGTCATCAAATTTGATCTGATATTCTCTAGCTGACATCGATCCTTGTTTCAGCTCATCCAATTCTTTTCTTTTTCTTCTAACCCAAAAATCGAGAAGAAATTGTTCTCTAAATGACTTCACAAATTTATCCCAAGTCAAAGGATGTGGTAAATGTCGTGATAAAGCGCTCCACCAATGCTTTGCATGACCGCACAAGGAGTATTCGACAAATGGCACCCAACAGTCTTTGGGTGCTTGGATAATCTTAAGAACTTTCTCAATCTTTTCTAGCCAAGCATCAACATCCTCAGGAGTAGTATCTCCTGCAAACTCTGGTACTTGACCCTTGCAAAAGCTAGCAAAGATTTTCTGATGTTTTTGAAAAATATCCTCAGTAGATGGAGGGGAAAGTGGAACGTTAGTACCACCATTGCTCTGAAGGGTACGAATGGATTCTTCAAATCCATCAAGTCTTTTCTCTACGGTCTTTAGTCTCTTGTCTATATTTTGGAGCATGTCCATCATCATTGCCAACTGTCTAGCAATCTCAGCATTCGAAAGCGACATGATTCTGTAAGAATCAATTACACTCATAAATCTCTAGATATCTAAGTCTTCATATATTAGGACTCTTATACGGGAACCATTCATGTTGGACTAAACAACATAGTCAGAGGACCCTGATATATTCCATACATTCCGAATACCGCTAATAATCATAAGTATAAATGTTGGCTAATGGAGTATCCTTGCTCTGATACCATCTGTGACGCCCCACACCACGGGAGGAGCGTCGGACCTAACTTCCTAGGATCCAGATACTCAGCAATAGCCACATTCATACATCATGATCAACATTCGAAATGTAAAGCAGGAAAAGCATATAATAAAATGCTCTAATGACATTTATATATTCATGGTTCCCAAAATTTTATAAATTTACAATAGAGTTCATGATAGATTATTACATGACTAACAACTTAAACAACAGGAACTATAAAAGTATAACAAAAATTATTACAACTCTACTAGTGGAACTGTACCCTGAATCTGGTACAAACTACGGAAGCTCAAGTCACTATTGTTGCTCAACAACCTGCAAACCTGGATGGGTTTCTAAAGAAGTACGTATGAGCAAAAAGCTCTATACAGCTAAAACGGGCAAACATTACACTAAACAGAAAGTGTAGAAGAATAAAAGGATGAATGTTCATGCTCCATTATTATTCTTGTAATTGTTACTCATTATTCCAAACCATCAATAGGATTATTATTATTATAAGTTCCATGCACTTTATTAACTGTACTTTACAAGTGCCGATACTTTATTCATATTGTGAACTAACTAATTGCACATTTATCTACATACATTGTTTGGGATAATCATATACGTATATGCACATAGGTATACTTTTCAAGATATCTTGCCATCATTTAGTTGTTGAGTTCAAACATTAATAACCAAACTCAACAGTCACAGCATGTGCACTGGAGCAATTAACTCATGCCAACAACCCTAACTCCAACTTCAACCCATTTCTCCCAGTTTACCTGCCACGAGGGGAATACCCGGGAACGAGTACACCGCGGCCAAACGGGACCGCACCGGATACACCCTTGTGACGAAGTATGAGTCTTCAACGAGTGTCGCACTAGGGACGCGGACACACCGACTGTACCTGTAGCACTACGCTCAACCGACAGAGTCGCGGAACACACCGATAGACTCGCGGAACCCGAACTAACACTCCATCTAGTACTCACCGGGACCACGAGAGTTGCGCCCCATTCTCAGGTATGCTAACTTCTCTAAGTATAACACATGCAAATAAATATTGATAAAGTGGTCTTCAACAATAATTTCAGTTATTAATTTAATATTCATCTGAGAACACTACCATATTGATCTTAGGTTTTCCTCATGTGGATTCAAGTCTCATGGTGTCTAATTTCAAACATTCATATTCGATCATAGATTATTTCTTACAAAAAAAACATACACCAACCATGCCATCCACATGCTTCATCGAGTGGTTTCGAATAGAACTAGGCTACTAAGTGCAATGTGCCATCCAACAAGTCTGTTGGAATTGCGATGTTTAGGGTATTTAGCCGAGGCCCAATGGTACATGCTCAAACCCTTGCGGTGTCTATTTTAAGTACAATTTCAGTGACCAATTTGTTATAGTAATCATGTCACCTAGCAGCATCAACTTTCTAACATCATGCAATCCATCTGACGTATACCATCTCCAATAATTTACCCATGATCCCGACATCAAATAAGATAAGCATGCACGATCATTTTACTTTATTAACTCTCTTTAAGCATCGTCGAGTATAGTCGATACTCACCATAAGATACACCGCATTTGTCCAACATTGAGAATACTTTCTAGTGATTTTAGTTTAAAGCCATCAAGAGATTATATATAAACAAGCAGAGACGAATTATCATCACTAACATTATAAAAGCTCATTAATTAACAGTATCTTGCATGTAGATGTTATGACATTATAAAAATGTAGATTATTATGACCATCTTGAGGAAAAAGGTTTTATTCACATGTTAATTACAATCTAATATATACAATAATCCAATCGACCTCTAATATTGTTATTTTTTAAAAAAAATCCACTGCAATCAATGGTGCATGCCACTAGTTATCTTATTTTTAGAAATAACACATTTCTTATTCTATCACTCGAGTGTTCCATTATCTATATAATAGATGAATATCATTGTATTGTAACGACAAAATCAATATTGTCAAAAGAAGGGAATGCCTTAATACTTCAACCACAAGCCAACATAGATATGAGTACCTACGTAAAATTGAAATTCCAACGTCATGGTTAATGCATGCATCTCACTAATCTCACTAATCTCACAATATTTGATGTGAAAATGGAAATGTGATTAAAGATAATACCATAAAACTCTAGTAATGATTGTCTATTATGCATAGTGTGCACTAAATCCCTTTCCGTTACATTTCATGCATTGCGATTAATAGTAGTTAATTATGATTGTAGTAATGCCTAAGGTGTACGTACTATACCAACTTTGTTTTCTTTTTTTTTTCAAGTTTTATGTGTGACATCTTAGATAATAAAACATGCCAATAGTATCTCATGAAATGATACCGTGCATATAATATCTATACGTATGGTACCTAATATATGTAATATATCAATGCAAATTCAATGTTAACAAAGTTATTTTACATTCCTTTATCTTTTTTCTCAAATCCCTCATATTTCTTTGAATAGGATACATAACCATTGCCAAAAGACACCAAAAGAATCATAAATGGTTCCAAATTCACGTTTTATGTTTACGATTGATTTATGATTATTAAGAATAAAGATAATTATATTACTTAAATGTGTTGCACGATAAGATACAGGTAACCCTGAAATATATATACATATCTCTTATTCCAACCATTATTGAATTAGCATGTACGTAGATTCAACAAATATCATTTAGCCTTTTTTTAGGGACATGAACAAATGATAATCACAACACCAAGGGAGAACTCATCCAGCAAGAGGGACTCTAAGGTTCATGGGACACATGTCCGGTGAGAAAATCACAAGAAAAAGGTAGAGGAGATCGTACCTATATGGTTGTTCTCGCTTGCAATATCATGTCTTCATTCTAATCCATCTTCCACATACAATCCCAACCACGGAAACCTCTAAATCACAAGCACATTTTCTTAGATCTAATCCATAAACAAAATCACCAAATAGAGGAAGATGGAGAGATGATCCTACCTTTCTAATGTGAGATTTACGTAGAGGATGTCGAGGGAAAACTTCCCCACGAAAATAGTGGAGGACAACCAACTCCACCGACGCTCCGTCGGAGCTCCAGTGATCTTGAGAGGTGGGAGATGGTGCGTGGTGTCTAGGGTTTGCAAGTGAGAGGAGAGAGCAGCCCATGGGGTCTTTTATATCTTAAAAATCATAGTTGGGCGGATCCCATAGATGGATCTTGCTCAATCCCGTATAACCACTTAAGAGTTGACCCATCTTCGCTAAAATGATCACATCTCAACCATCCGATATCCGATTTACAAAATTTCAGATGCGTTGGATTCCTAAAGACGATACACATCTAAAAAGCTATCTTATTATACAATCAGATCAAAATTGAATTTTCCATAAATTTTTTAAATGGAATACAACTATTTGATCATCATCAACTTGACGAAGTTGGGGTACTAAAACTTGGGGTTTCACAGCCTCCACCTCCTCCAACCAACCCCCTCTACCGTCGACCCCCTCCTCCTCAGTCCCCACCTCCTCCAACCCACCCCACCTCTTGCAGCACCCACATCCTCCGCCCCACCTCTTCCATCGCCCTGCTCTGCCACTCACACCCCTCCTCAGTAATGCACCACCCCTCACGACGGAGCACCATCAATGAGAAGGTTGATGTGACTGGTAGCGGTCATGACAGAGGCAGCGGGAACGATGAAATAACGACGGTGCACCTAGAGCTCGCGTTGAACGACTGAATAGTGAATATGAAACCTGAGTGGTCACTGCTTGGTGTTGATTCAAACCAGACCCCCATCTGCAGTTGAAGTTGATGAAATTTTGTGCATCGATGGGGACGAAGAAGGATGAGGCCAGAAGGGCGTTAGTTAGAGGAGGATGCACTACAAGTAGATACGTCTTTTGCAACGATCATCGCCCATCTCATATGCTAATAAAACCATCCCCTTCGATCACTGGAGATGGTTGTGGAAGCATACCCGATGCTTGAATCTCGAGAGGGTGGAGGGTTGGTCGAGCGGCGACGAGTGTGTGAGCGGCAACGACTATGGTTTGGGTGGGAAGAATGGGAAGAATGAGGAGGGAAGGTGGTTGTTCGATACTACATGTCTGATGAATCCCCGATTCACACTCTTTATTCTTTTATTTTAGCTCTTTTTCTTGGCAAAACATCATGTAAATACTTGTAAGTTCAATAACTTAACAAATTGCATGCTTATGTTAATATTGTATAATTAGAAAGTTTTTGTACAAAAATAAAAGAATAAAGAAAAAGAAAAAGGAATGATGTATTTAGAATAAATACGGAGTGACCCAACCCCCAAGAGAAGGTCAAGCCTTGGCCTGATCGCAAAATAAAGTAAGTAGAGTGAGATAGGGCTCACTATGTATTGTAGATATTACCTATACTTATTTATATAAGTATTTTAATAAAATAAAATTAAAATGTTATTTTAGCAACCTTGTATATATTCCTAGAAAGAATATAAAAAAAATAAAAATCAGAAAAAATAAATAAAAATAAAAATAAAATCCTCCATAAAATACAAGTGTATATATTACATACTCTATTTATTACATAACCTTCAATAATTAGTAAAAATAAAATAAAATTTATATTATACTTCTAGAATTATGTTGTACATAAATAAAATATAAAATAGGGGTATTTATGTAAATAATATTAAAAAAATACTTGTACATAATACATAGGTATATTATACATGTATATAAGACTATATAGCATATATACATTAATTTATTTTTCATAAAAATAATTAAAAATCACAGAAAAATACCGTGAAAAATAATGAACATTTTTTATTTTATAAACTTTTTAATTTAAATTCATTTATTATTTTTAATTTAATTATTTTATTTTCTCCCTATTTTGTCCTCTAGCCTATTTTGTCTGCATTCTCGCCCGCTTCTGATTGATTCATGCCAGCTTTGTTGATCTCGATCAACTGCCCCCCTCCTTTCTTCCTCGTCGGATCGATTCTGCTCCACTTCGTCGAAGTTTCCCATTGAGTTTGCCTCCGATTAAGAGCTCTTATTACCGGGCGTGGAACCCTAACCAGAAGCTGAAGCTCTTTACGACGGAGCTTAGACGATCACATCACGCCCCTCATTCGCTACATCGCTCCGAAGCTCGCACACCCCCAGACGACGCTCATCCATTTCTGCGCTACGCTCCGCAACCTTCCCTTCGATTCCAACCATCAGGTTGGAGTTGAGCAGCATGTCGAATCCTCCATCCATCGGAGACCTGACCCATCCACCCTCCCTTGTTTTCGATGACATTTGTGCCCTAATCCTTTGCTTGAGCTTCAACTCCCAGCACGTACGTTCTCCTACAGGTTAGAGCACCAGAGGACCTCACCTGGAGGTCGACTCGTCAGGGTACAACATCTCCAAGACACCACGCATCTCTAGGACTTTTTCCTTGGTCATGGAGCCTTCTGAGTATTCCAGCAGCTGCGGACAGACTTCAGCAATGTTTCTCCCATCAGAGCAGCTCCAGAGGTCGCCCACATCGCGCGCATTTGCTGATCGAAAGTCGCTGGAGGTGAGTTCTTCACTGATTCATCCAGGTGACCTTCCGACCATTAGATCGGAACTCCTGTCAGTTCTAATCGCCACTGTCCAACCTTGAGGAGCCCAGATTGTTGGATCCATTTGAGGATCTCATCCAGAGCCATCCATCGCCAAAGGGGTATCCCCTAATCTGGACCGTCCATCCATAAGTGGAGATCCCTCGACCGTTGGATAACACCTTAATAAGGGGTAAATTTCACTTAGACCCCTCTATGTTGTGTGTTTGTTATTTAGTCCTATAAATATTTATCATAGTTTAAATTACTTTGGATAATTTGCAGTTAGACCCTTGTAGTTTCTTATATTGGCATTTTAGTCCGGTTTGTTTGAATTCACGTGCAATCCCACGTGCCTTTCTGGGTTATTTGGAGTCTATGCTCTACACTTTCTGGATGTATGAATTGAATGACAAGTTTTTAAGATTTGCATTTATACCCCTATGAGCCTGATTCACGTGTTGCGCGGGTGATTGCTTAAACTATTTGCAACTTAGGCCCTATACTTTCTGCATGTGTTATTGTTTGGCCCTTAAGTTTATTTTAATTGCATACATATTCCTAAAAGGTGTGTGTTTTATTTAACTTAATAATTAGCATATCAATTCCAAAAATTACCTAAAAATTTCCCGCAACCCCTGTTGTAGTGTAGTATTTAGTGTAATTTTTGTGGGTTCATTCGTTTGCATTTATTATTTTTGAAAAATCAAAAACTATAAAAAGCGTCATATCTATTTTTGAAAATCTATAAAAATTTGAAAAGTGTCTTAAAAATTCCAAAAAAATTAGTGATAGTGTGTCTTTGTGTGTTTTATCTACTATAGTAATTTTGTCTCAAAACCTTAATAAAGACCCTAAAAATTGCAAAAGATCTAAAATCTTATAAAAATCATTTAAAATCTAAGAAAAAAAAATCTCATTTCAGTTCTTGTTTGTAGGTTTTTCTTTATATTTTCTCATAAAATTGCTTCCCAGGATTTTTGGGTATTTTAGTTATATTTAATTTGCAATATTATCCTGGTTGTGCACTGTTTGAACTTTTAATCAATGCTTGATTTTAATAAAATTATAAAAACATTTGTAAAACCCCAGAAAATTACAAAACACACTTCAAAACCTTAAAGAGCATTTTTAACCTTAAAGAAAAATCCAAAAAGACTTGAGTCCCCTATTTACTGATTTTGTTCCTTTATTAAAAATTAAAAATTTGTAAAAAAAATAAAAACCACTAAAAACATGTTCTTTTATTTCTGAGATTTGACCACTTTGTAGGTTTACTCGTGCTCCTTGTGTTCGACCCTGGTTGCTATACCGGGTAAAAACAAATAGCGAGACTGCTTACATTTATGCTTGATTGTTTTGATTTACTTTGAGTGGTTTATTTCTTCTTGTTGACTGACGCTTGGTGATTCGAGTCACAACAACCCTTGATATTACTTAATCCGAGTTGCCTGACCCTTCATTAGAATAGCGCCATTGCCGGAGAGCACAACTTAGTAGACAATTTCTTTTTTATTTCTCTTTTCTTATTATTTTGTCTCTATTTGATATAACTGTTTTCTGACGCATTTCTGCTTTGCTTTTTGTACGAGGAACCGTCGGAGGGCGCTTTGGCTTTATGTTGGAGTGCCCGCATCTGAGGAGGAGCATGAGAGCAGGAGAAGATAGTTATAGTAGATAGAGTGGTTTTATTTTCTGCAGACTTATTATTGAAATAATTTTTAAACTTGGACACTCTTTTTGCACTTAGACTTATCGGGGTATGTTTCATCGAGCACTGGTGTGCTTGGGGGACCTCACTGGATTTTCACAATTTTTGTTTTGATCGCCTTTATTTTCTACTTGATTCACGAGGATTTAGCCCCTAGATTTAGGACTTTTGTTGATTGTGACGTAATTAGCCAATGCCCCACACCTAATTGTTCATTTTGTTCCTATAGAACGTAATCGGACCTAGCTAATAACTAATAAGAAAAAGTTAACTTAATCGTTTGAGAGGCCACACGCCACTAGAGATCATATACAACGCGTGCAGGATCTGTTGTGGCGGACATCGATCGACCTCCGAGACTGGACTCAGGCCTCTCTCTCATTAGTTAGCTATAGTTCTTCACGATCAATAGAAGTTACTCATCTAAGGTTGATTTCTTCGTTGCATCATTTAGTTAGTTTATTTTCTATCTTTTAATTTATGCACGGATCACCCTGCATGTAGAGTGCTGGAGTCAAGTACGCATTTCTATCTCTGTATGCATCATAGTATTTGATCGCGCATCGACTTTTTTGACTTCCTCCCCCATTATTATTGGACTCAAAATAACCAAGGAAATCGAAAAATTTGTTAGACGTTGTTTTTATCAGAAAAATACATAAAAAGTGAAAACGAATAAAATTAGGACTGCTAATGCAAAGTGGACCCTAAAATCCACCTCATCTAAAAATATCTGTTTTGGAGAGAGTCACCCCCTCATCGGTTGAGTTATCTGCAACCAGAGAGTGACCTGCACACTAGGTAGAGCCATACATGAACTCCTTTCAGCCTACTGGTCTTGTAGTTGGTTGTTCTCCAGTGAGGATTTCATCGGGTAGCCGCTAATCGGTTCAGGACTTCCTTAGCATATTGGGCGGATCGGGTAGCCGGTAAACGGTCCGCACCCATACTGGCTGGGAAAAACTAACCGTGGGATTGGACCAGTCTCCTGGGAGCATCGGGTTCCCAACAACTCGCTTAATCACTCTGATATCTTGATTTTTCACCTAAATAAAAACAAACAAGATTAACGACCGATCTTTCACGGTCAACAACTCCAATGCTGAGTAGGTGAATTGGGGATTTGATTTCTGATCCTATTTTCATTCCAGATCTCATCGTCATAAATCCCTACATCACGATGATGGGAAGGAGGTCCCTTAGGCTGCCTCTGACAGCACCTCTCTCAAGCACTCCTTTCCATTCATCTAGGATAGTTTCAGAGAGCCCCAACCAGCTCTCTGAACATGCGTTTGCCATCACCTTGTTCCCCCTCGACCACCTTTTTCTACCAGTCCTGAGGAGCTAGAACATAGGCCATCACATATTTATATACATTTGACGACACCTGAGTTGGGGTCTTTTGCCTTTGCAGAGACCCAAGAGATGGCCAGCGGTGAGGAACGCACTGATGGGCAACCCCAGGGGTTGACTTATGTACTTGATCAGGGCGCCATAAACAACACACATCTAGCCTCTCTAGAGACCATACAATGACATATTAGAGATTAGGAAGTATTCATGGTAGAGGTGCGACGACTTACGGAGATGAGAGCTGCTAGAGGAGAGTCACAGAGACTAGTCGGTGGAGAGATACCCACAGCTGGAGGAGGAGACAAACGTCCAGACAATTAGCCAGAGCCAAGGCTACCACACACGATGAGGTAGTTGCACAACCCTGGTGCGACTCTCACTCATTGTTGGATTCAACTCCTGGAGATCCTGAGCGATTTCGAGCTTCGCCCCTAAACCATTCAGCTTCTGCCCAAGTTCCATGGGCTTGCCACCGAGGAGTCGCACCTCATCACCAGAAGTTTGAGATGATCTATAATACTGTCCACGACATATTTGTGGACGAGGACACGATCAAGATGATCGCCTTCCCTTTCTCATTAGTTGATAGAGCAACCTATTAGATGAAGCATTTGGGGAGGTATGTTACCACCTGGGAGAAACTCCAGACCGAGCACTTGAATAAGTACTATCCACTCAGCCGGACCAACGCAGCTAGAGCTATGATCAACAACTTCACCATGATCCCGAACGAGCAATTCCATGAGGCTTGGGATCGTTTCATAGAGCTCATCGACCGATATCCACATCATGAGATATCAAAGCCTAACTTAGTTCAAAGCTTCTTTTGTGGACTGACACCGGAGCTACAAGGGCTTGCTAATGCCTCGTGTGGACGATCCTATTTCACCAAGGATGAGGACCAAGTCTGGGTCATCTACGAGGAGATGGCAGAAAATTACACGATGATGTCCCAAACTAGGGTCTATACTTGGAGGAAGCCCCTCCCACAGGCCGTATCCTACCAGAGGATAGCACGGGTCATTGCAGGTCCATCTACTTCTTCAGCATCAGCACAGGCAGACTCATCGGCAGGTGACACAGGGATTATCAGCGAGAAGCTGAACCGCATCGAGATCATCAAGAAGAAGCAGTGCTAGAGCCTTACCCAGATAGATCAATTGGCACATATGTTTAGTGACCTGAAGACCCAGATTATGTGTCTCCAGGAGGCATAGACGGATCCACATCCCCATATCAGGTCACGGGCTGATCCCAGCAACAGCAGCTCCACCCAGCCTTCTACCACTTACCGCCAGGTACATCACATTTAGGTAGAACTGGTCTGCAACAACACTACTCCCAGCCACCACCCCCTCTGGATACTCAGATGGTGGTGTATCAACTGAATCAGCCGCTGGTAGTTCTTCCCCCTTCACTTTACGAGTAGGAGCCCTTGATGGAAGTCAACGGGATTTGATACGACCAATACCAGCAACAATCCAGGATCCGTCGCGATCATCCCAGATTCAGATGGTCTACCGGAGGCACCTCGTCCCAGCAGCAGACTCCGATTCAAGGCGATCAGAGTAGCCAGCAGTAGCAGCAGCCCCATCACTCCCAACCATCCCAGCAATACCAACAGAGTCCTCGTCCCTACAATCAGGGACAACAGTGGTGGCAGCAGCAACCTCAACAGTTCTCTCAGCCTCCCCCACTACCAACAGCATCATTTCTAGCGAGGCAACCCATCCGATTCTCATGGACCCGTCTCTGAGAACCCAGCCCTTTACGACCTCGCCCGTCTCCTTTCATATCAGCAGGCATTCTTCCGGTGAGAGATGGATGATATCTGGCAGGAGACGAGGGACATCATCAAGGGCAAGGCTGCATACGAGCTCAGATCGAACCAAACCCGAACAACCTCAAGAGGAAGTCTGAGCAGGTAAAGTTCATAGAAAATACTATTCCTAGTGATTCCTTGGGCGATATTTCTTCATATATATATATATTTGATGTTGATTTTGTGACACTTAGGAGCGGTAGGATGCCAGCTGGCAATGCCTCGTCCGAGCGACAACCACATGGAGATTCAGGAGCGCCAGACAAGGAGGATAGCGGTGCTGATGCTGCTTATGATGACGACGGTGGCGTTGAAGCCACCAAGGATGTAGATCCAACCGATGGTACTAAGGCCGTCAAGACTCCAGATGCAGTTGGTGGTACTGAGGCCACCATTTTTATTCTAGTTGCTGAGCTAAAGCGTGGTGCTGATGCTGTGAATATAGATGCCATGGGTGGTGTTGATGCCACCATTTCTACTTCAGTTGTGTTATCTTCTGATGTATTTAGGACAGTCTTAGAAAAAATAAAAAAAAGGGAAAATAGAAAAGATAAAAATATGAATAAAGGAAAGGTTCTTGCATCTTCTTCGAGTCCATACGTGTTGCATACTGATGATTGTATGGATTCTATCCCTTCACATACACAGGAGCCTATTCTTGACCCTCATCTCTCTAGCGAGGTTCCTGCCATCCCCTTCCCTCAGGTACTCCGCATAGCGAAGGGGAATAAAACAGAAAATCCAAAATAGAGACACCAGTTAGAGTTCAACCAGCAGATGATCGATAGATTTCAGATTCACCTGACTCTACAGGAGGCACTAGAGCACATCCCTCTCTTCCTGAAGAGTTTGAGAGAGAAGACCACCATCCGTAGGAAGAGAAGGAATCACAATGCAGAGATCCATGTGCTCACTCGTGCCACCTACTTCACCATCCAGAACCGATTGCCAGCTAAGAGACCAAATGCAGGAGCTCCATATGTCAGATGACACATCCATGAGCAGTGGTTCGATCGGACTCTATTAAACAATGACTCTTCCATCAACCTTCTTTCAACAGTCCTATTCGAGCGATTCGGGTTTGGCCCTCTTCGACAGAGCAAGACGGTCCTTCAATTTGCCGATAGATCTATCAAGAGGTTGAAGTGGTTGTTGAAGGACATAATCGTCACAATTCAGGGCCTGAAATTCCCCGTGGACTTTGTTATACTAGACATGGAGATCACTGAGTCTGATAGATATCCCCATCATTCTAGTATACCCGTTCTTGGACACGGCTAAGGTGGTGTCCAACCATGATAGTGGGAAGGTATACTTTTGCATTGAGGGCGAGAGTGTACAAATAGAGACGACCGAGGAAACCATAGCTAGAGACTCATCCTGCTCTGAATAGTCGAGTGACACAGAGTAGATGATAGATGCAGAGCGACACGTTCACTAGGAGTGTGGCTTTGTTATTACAGATGAGTTTGGTCCGATCTGGTATCATGATCTCTTGTTGCACCTTCAGACACTACAGATATACATATTCCAGTAAATGAGAGAGTTTGGATAGCACACTCTTGGCAGAGGACACATTTGAGGCTGACGAACGTGGGCAGGATACCGAGGCAGAGTTTATTTCTTGTTCTTCTAATTCAGATCCCTCGGATTCAGACATTGATTGGGATGAGTTTGGTGATTATTTGCCATGTTTGATTTCCACAGAGCCGACAGCTAGGGTGGAGATTGAGCCAGCATAGATTACAGAGATACCAGCAGGGCCGTCTTTGCCTGATTTTCATGCACAACGAGAGTTCTCCCATGCAGATTTGGTTACCTTCACTCAGACTTTTTAGAAGCCAGATTTGCCAGCTCCTACTTGTCTTGAGTTGAAGACCTTGCCACAGTCAATGAAGTTCAGATTCCTTACGGGTGAGCCAGAGATGTACACAGTCATTATCTCAACGAATTTGACTGAAGAGCAAGAATCTCGTTTGACAGAGGTTCTAAAAAAAACGCAAGGTGATTGGATGGAGCGTAGCTGATCTTCAGGGGATAAGTCCGGCCATGTGCTCCCACCATATTTATCTCGAAGAGGATGCTAATCCATTGCGTGAGTTCCAGCGATGGATGAACCCGAATATTCAAGACGTGGTCATAAAGTAGATATCAAAATGGTGGAGCACCGATTTTATCTACCCCATCTCCGACTCCAAGTGGGTTAGTCCATTACTCATGGTGCTCAAGAAGACGGTCATCACTACAGGTGTGAGCGAGTCTGGAGAGGAGAAAGCTACTCGGGTACCCACTTCGTGGCGAGTCTATGTGAACTACAGACGATTGAATCAGGCCACCAAGAAGGATCATTTCCCAATGTCATTTATTGATCAGATTATCGAGAGGCTAGCTGGGAAGAGTCACTATTGTTTTCTTGACAGGTACTCCGGTTATAACCATGTGGCCATAGTACCCAAAGATCAGGAGAAAACGACATTCACCTGTCCGTTTGGGACATATGCTTTTAGGCGGATGCCCTTTGGTTCATGTAATGCCCTGGCTACATTCCAAAGGTGCATGTTATCCATTTTTTCGGACATGGTGGGTGATTGTTTAGAGGTTTTCATGGATGATTTCTCGGTCTATGACGACGGATTTGATACTTGTCTTGACTGCCTAGACCTGTACTTCAGCGTTATATCGAGGTCCATCTTGTATTATCTTGGGAGAAGAGTCACTTCATGGTGACTCAAGGGATGGTGCCATACCATCTCCAACAGGGGCATGGAGGTCGATCCGACCAAGGTGGATATCATCAGGAAACTCGATCCACCGTCCAACTTGCGGCAGTTGCGATCTTTTCTGGGGCATGTCGGTTTCTACCGACGATTCATTCAGGATTTCAGTCGTATTGCCCGACCACTTACTGATCTGCTGACGAAAGACACCGAGTTCATTGTAGATGATAAGTGTATAGCATCATTCGATACTCTCAAGGGGTTAGTTCTTGAGGCTCCTTTCCTTCAGCCACCCGATTGATCTCTCCCATTCGAGATCATGACAGATGCTTCTGATTTTGTCATAGGGGTTGTGCTAGGATAGAGGAGGGATGGATTGTTGTATGCCATTCACTATGCTAGCAGAACTTTGGATGCCGCTCAGCGGAACTACACTGTTACAGAAAAAGAAATGCTAGCAGTAGTCTTTTCTTTGGACAAATTCAGATCTTATATTCTTGGATCCAGAGTAACAATTTTTACAGATCACATCGCCATCAGGTACCTCATGGAAAAGAAGGATGCCAAAGCCAGAATAACCAGCTGGATCCTTCTACTCTAGGATTTGGACATTGAGATTAAGGACAAACCTGCAGTCAAGAATGTGGTGGCAGATCATCTCTCCGATTAGAGAATCTTGAAGAATCAGAGCAGATGGCACCTATTACAGAGACCTTCCCAGATGCGACGATCCTTGCTATCGCCTCACTTCCATGTACACCAACATTGTGAACTATCTTGTCGCCAAGAAAGTCCCACAAGGTTGTCCCATGCAGCGGCTTGAGACTTTCCTTGCGAAGGACAAGTCGTACCATTGGGAGGATCCCATTCTTTATCATGAAGGAGGAGATAGTGTCTGGCATTGGTGCATTCCTCAGGAGGAGCACCACAACTTCCTCACATACAGCCACAACCTCGAGGCAGGAGGACATCATTCTGGGAGGAGGACAACACATAAAGTGCTCCAATCCAGCCTATGGTGGCCTACCCTCTTCAAGGATTCTGAGGAATTCATGAAGAGGTGTACTGATTGCCAAAGGATGGGCACCTGTGGACAACATGATATGATGTCGATGTAGCCCATTCACTTCTGTGAAGTTTTTGACGCATGGGGCATCGATTTCATGGGTCCATTCCCTAAGAGTAAGGGATTCGAGTACATTCTTCTTGCTGTGGATTACGTGAGTAGTTGGGTTGAGGCCATCCCCTCCCGAACCGCAGATGCTAAGACTGTTTGCATATTTTTGAGGAAGAATGTCATTTCACGTTCGGGGTTCCTAGAGTGTTGATATCAGACGGGGGACTCACTTTATCAACAACAAGGTAAAGGCCCTTGCTAACGAGTTCAACATAGACGATCGAGTTGCCACTCCATATCACCCTCAGACCAATGGTCTTGCTGAAGTATCGAACATGGAGATCAAGACTATTTTGCAGAAGGTCGTCCGCCCAGACCGAAAAGATTGGTCACAACTTTTTGACTCGATCTTGTGGGCTTATCGGACGTCCTTCAAGACACCTTTGGGTACATCTCCCTTTCGTCTCATTTATGGCAAGCCATGCCATTTACCGGTGGAAATCAAGCATAAGTCACTATGGGCAGTCATTGAGTTATTATTGGATCCCAAGAGCATAGGAAATCAGAGGAAAGCAGAGTTGGCATCCCTGGAGGAGCTTAGAGACACAACCTTTTCAAGTAGCCTTCAATATAAGGAGAGAGTGAAGATATGGCATGATTCTCATATCAGTCATAAACAGTTTGAGCCGAACCAACGAGTATGGATGTTTGATGCCAAGTTGAGATTTTTTCCAGGGAAGTTGCAAAGCAAATGGAAGGGACCATATTTAGTCTGAAAGGTGCACAACAATGGAAGCATTGATATATCCAAGTTATCATCTGAATCCACCTTTCGAGTTAACAGTCAGTGCCTGAATCCTTATCTAGATCATGATCCGCTGATCGTTGACATTGACCCTATTCATTTTGTATGAGATGTGGTCTTTGACTCACATCATTTGCATCTCATGCCTGATTATCACCGATCTCCCGCAGTTGTATAGATCCAGTTGTCCATATCGCACATTCTTTGGTCTAACACCCCATCTTCATCTTCTGAGTATGATGTACTTAGGGTGTACCTTACCCTAAGTATGAGGGGATGTCAGACTTGTGATTGTCTGTTTGATTCTTTTTACCTCTGTTTTGTTTCCTATAATTAGGGATATTTTACCCTAAGTATAGGGGAGGTAGATGATGAATCCACATTTCATCATCTTTATTCTATCATTTTGGCACCAAAAACCCTAGCAAATACCTGTAAATACCCTTAAATAGAGCATCTTAGCATTCATGCATGTGCATCTAAACAGTGTATAAATTACTGTAATTAAGGCCAAAATTATAGAATAAATAAAGAAAAGAAAAAGAATAAAATATTGTAAATATTTTATGACCCAAAACCCCCGATACCTAGGCATCTTGATGAATAGGTCGACAAGGAATAAAGTAGGGGGAGATAAGGTCAGAAATACAATATAATACCTATACTTCCTGTTCATTCTTTATTCATTTTGGGACCTATTTTTGGTTCCACTTTTTGTACATCAAATAAAGAAACTTTGTACATGAAAGTTGTAGATAATTTTATAAAGAAAAATACCAAATTGATTACACATAAAAATCATGTACCGACAAAAAGATATGGTCTGAATAAGAATCCAAAATCCCAACTTTCCAGACCCGTATCTCACAACTGACAACTCCAAATGTAGCAAACTCACCTTTAATTGTATATAGAATAAAATAATCTATCCAATGGCGGTAGTTTCGCATTTGGCGGAGCTACGGTTTGAAAGTTGAGTTTTGGACCCCTGTTGTATACTTGTACTGAATAAAATATTCAATTTATTCTTTATTCATTATTTATTCATTTTTTATATTTTTCTAATTTTGTGAATATTACTTATAATACATATGTGCATTAAAATTGAAATAAAATGCAAAGAAAAATAAAAATAAGAATACCTATATAAAGAATACATAGGCATACTGCACATACTTATACCTGTATAGAATACACTTGTATTTTATTAAATATACAAAACATAACAGAAAAATACAATAAAAATATATTTATGTATATAAAAGTATGTTACAATTTTATAAAATACTAAATAAAAATAATGAAAATAAAGTACCTAAATAAAAATAAAATATCAAAATACATAGGTATTATACCTATATAGGGTTAAAAAGGTAACTTGTAAAAATATAAGTCATAAAAATAAATAAAAATCAGAATAAAATACTACATAAAATTTTGAACATTTTTTATTTTATAACTTTTATCTAATTCGGCCATTTAGTATTTTAAATAGAATTATTAAAACATTTTTTCAGGGTTTTTCCTGGTTGGTCCACGTGGACCAACCAGGAGGCCAGGACTGTTGACCTAGGTCAACAGTCTGACCTACCCCCTGTAGCTCCTGACAACCTCGGTTTCGACCCAATTTCATGGATTTTTCGTGGCCGAGACTTTCATCTTTTTGTGTTGCAACCTTCTGCAACATTATTCCTCGATCCTCCCTCTAGCTCGCCCATGCTTAACCTTGGTCGTCGGACCCAAGATTCGCAAGATAGGCCTTGATCTTTGGACCCCTGTCACCTCGGGTCAAACCACATATAACCGACCCCCTTCTTTCCTTTTGAATTCGAGTCCCCTTGGTCCACCCTTCAACGCCACCATCGTGCTCCTGAGCTCCGTGGAGGTGACAGCTCCACCGCCAGCCCTTCAGCCCAGGCGTGCGAAGTCGAGGGAAGCTCCACCACCTCCCGCGAAGTCGCCGGTCGAGGTACCTATTTTCCCTCTGGCTCCGGCCATCGAGGGCTCGCCCCGCTTAGTTATTTCTTGCATTTAACTCCTGCTAGCCTTAGGATCAATATCCCCCAAAAAAAATCGAAGTACCATCATCTGAATCGCTCGATCACCCACTTTGGCCGGAGCGCACCTCCGGCCCTTCGCAACCACCTCGTCGCACACGTCCCTACGTCTCCGCGAGGCCCAGGCAATTTGCCCTGGGCCTTTTCACCACTTTTTGCAGGTCAAAGACCCTAGAACGCACCTGGAGGCCCATTTTGATTCCTCGCCGGAGATACCTGGAGCGCAAAGCTCCGCCGCCTCCGCGCCAGCACCTTGACGCTCCTCCGGCGAATCCGAGCCATCCAGTCCACAGAGGGACCTTCCAGGAGTCTGCAGCTCCATTTTGGAGCCCATCCATCGCCTGAGGAGCGAGATCGGAGTCGGGGAAGTACGCCTTCGCCGGCCTTCTTCCCTGTTCTTCCTCCTCGCGTCTCCACCGTCCGATCTTGAAGACCCAGCCACCGTCAATCTCAGCCGAGATCTGATCCCAGACGTCCACGAGCGAAGCGACATCGGCCGTCCATCAAGCGCCACGTGTATAAGTGGCTTGCCATCAGCCGTTGGATCACGCGCATAGGGTATTTTGCACATGACCCCTTGCGTTTTTTGTATTTATTTATTAGTATTTAAACTTGTGTCTGTAGTGTAAAAATTTTGTAATATTTGCAGAGAGACCCCCGAACTTTGCTTATTTGCACTTAGGTCCTTCGCCACGTCACCTCACGTGACCAGTTCACGTGAGGGGTTGGGCATTTTGCAAGGACACCCTCGGACGTTTGTTTATTTTGTTTTAGCCCTAAAACTATTGCAGCACGTGTAAACTTTTTGGTCATTTTGCAAGTAGGCCCTCAGGGTTTCGAAAAATTACATTTCAGTCCTTCCCAGGCGCGTGCAAGTCACGCGTCCTGGTGGAAAAATTTCTAGGAAGCCCAGGCGATTTTTGTAATTAATGTTTAGTGCTATAAATTAAATATTCAGTGCAATATTTTGTGGAAAATTGCGTGAATGCCCCTGGATGTTTTGTAAATTGCATCTATACCCCTGCCAGGACTGTTTAATGTTTGGATGTTTGCTCTAATTAGTTGACCTAGCATTTTAACTCCAAAAATTCCACAAAATTAGGCTTAAGTATCTGGACACTTGTACTTTGACGCCACCTATTTAGTTTTTGATTTTACTTTATTTTTATATTTATTAAAAATCAAAAACATCCTTTTTGTGCACTGTCTAGCTTAGAAAATACCAAAAAAATATTAAAATACCTCCAAAAATTCCAAAAAAATCACCTAGTGTCTATTTTAGTCTATTTTAGTGTCAGTCCAAAAATCACTAAAAATCTCAAAAGAAAAACACTAAAAATTTAAAAACACTCAAAAACTTCAAAAAAATATATAAAATAGTAGAAAACTCCAAAAATCAAAATCTCAGTTCCTGTTTGTTCCTTATTTTGTCCTTTTTATGTGAAAAATAGTGTGAAAATTTTGAGTTACTGTTTGGTATTTTTAATTCCCATATTTATCACAACCAGCCCAATTCCCACTGTTTTGCCCTAATTCAGTATTTAAAAATATCAAAAACACCTTGAAAAACCCCCAAAAATCACAAAAACAGTAGAAAATTGTAAAAATACCAAAAACATTTTATTTCTGAATTTTTGAGTATTTTTGCACATTTTTATAAATATTTTAGCTTGTCTTTTATTATATTGTCTTTATTCTCCAATATTGAAAAAGAAATAAAAAATATAAAATTATAAAATATAAAAATCAGAAAATCAAAAATCAAAATACAAAATTAAAAATTAAATAAAAAAAATTTTTAAAAATTAAAAACCCACAAAAATTCATTTGCTTGTTTGCTTAGTGTAGACACTCCACACATCACACACACACTTTAGCATTTTTGCTTGAACTACCCTGCTTGTTCCCTGTGTTCAAACTCTCTGCATACTTGTCACTATACACCATTTGTGCAGAGTTAAAAATAAATTTTAACTCCACATTATTTCTAATTTGTTGATCTTTAGTGTGGGTTAATTGTTGATTAAATGCGGATTTTGATTGGTCGACACTTCGACTGAGTTCACGCTTTGTGTTGAACTTAAGACCATCGATTTCCGCGTTTATCAAATGGCGCCGTTGCCGGGGAGCAACAACGAGTAGTTCATATTTTGTTTGGTTGATTGTGTGATTGTCATCATAGCATTTTTCATCTCTTACATTTTGATATATTTTGTTGAGCTATCTGACCACTCTTCTTTGTCTTCTTGCGAGGGACCGCGGAGCGAGGCGGATCGCCTAGGTGACCCGACGCATCCTTGGGAAGCGGAGCCGGCTGTTCTTTAGCCAAGCCGGCAGGAGAGAGCAAGGAGTGAGAGAGAGAGTGATTAGATTAGTTTTCATTTATTTTTGGTAAGAGAGTGATTCATTTAATTTGTAATAATACAGGTACACTTGGACTTGGACACTTAGACATTCGGGCCTAATTTCCGGGTGTTGGTTCACCCGGGGGCTCACCGCGGATTTTTATCGCGTTTTTATCGCTGTCATTTTCCGGTTTTGTTTTCATTTTTCACTTTCTTTTGTGGATTGAGCTCTTAGTTCTAGGTCGGCTTGACTCGATTAGAATAGGTCCAAACACCTAATTATATTTGCATGCTCCTATAGATTCGTATTTGGACTTAGACTAATTAAACAGTTAGCTAGTAGCTTCCAAATCCACGTGCCGCGAGCTCACACCCAAACAAGCGCTTTCTCCTACCCCAAATGTGTTGGGCAGAGGAGGGGTGAGCCTAGACCGGACACTCGGATTAGGAGTTATTAGTTAGCTTGTGGTTCTTCACGCTAGCAGCTGCCTGTTCTAGGACGATTTCCGCTTGCATTTCGCCATATAGCATAGGTTTAAAAATTCTGCTTTGCATCCCGCATGGAGAGAGCTGGGATTCGCTGTAAGTCCTCTTACTTTGCACGCATCATCTAGGCACAAAGGTGAGATTTCCGCCTTGGTGTCGACTTGCACGGCTTTTCCAACTCTATTCTCCCTCTGTTCTTGGAACAAAGTAGGATAAAGGAAAAAATACAAAAACCGTTAGGCGCTTGTTTGAATTGACTCAAAAGAAGCGATAACACCAAAAAAATTAAAAAAGGGACTGCTAAAGAAAACTTGACCAAAAATAAAATTGGTAATTGGATTCATTGCTTGGTGAGAGTAACACCCTCACTTGTCTTCAGGTTGCATGGGAAGGTCTCCTTCCAAGTGAGGTGAGCGCTTCGTAAGGATTAAAGCCCAAAACCCAACTTGTGGCTGCCTTGTGTATCGCCTGGATTTCCGAAGTATTGGCGCTACTATCGTACGTAGTCGAGTAGAACTTGGTCGCCATTGGTGACTCACTATTGTGTGAGCACCGACCTTGTCCGAAGTACCGAGCCTAGGCCACGCCTTCACGGGTGTGTCTGTCTCACCGGCTGCGTCCGAGTAGGACCTTGTACGCTCACGGGTGATTCCGTTGCGAGCGAGGTCCGAAGTATCGGTTTCGCCTATCGGCTTCCTCCCTCTATTTCTTTGGCTGAGTAGGGATCCAGGAAGGGTTACAAGGACCTCAAAAAGCGCAAGTTACAGGTTACACAGGAGGAGGACAAGTACGGGGACACTTTCCTGGCAGTACTCTCGCTCCTATAGGCGTAGCGCTCTAAGGACTCGTGAAAAGATAAATACCTGAAAACAAGCTAAAACTAACAAGATAAAAGCCGATCCTTCACGGCTTCACGAGTTGAGTTGGTAAACTTACCCTTGCTTTGCGTTTGATTGTTAGATTTATTTAGGTCAAGATCAAAAACACCGCACAATTGTGCACAATTTTGTTGCATCTCATCTTCTTCTTTTCTTGCACTTATCCTGCTCTTCCCAAATAATCAAGATGATGGGACGGAGATCTCTTAGGCCGACCTTGTCGGCACCGCTATCTAGCACTCCTCCTTACTCATCTAGGAATGCCTCGGAGAGTCCGCTCTCCGAGCCCGAGTTTACATCCACCCTGTTCCCCCTCGACCACCCTTCCCATTCTCCGTCCCTCAGTCCAATCATTTCAGAGTTCAGTGAATCACAGAATTCCGCTCATTCAACAGCACCTGAAATGGCCTCTTTTGCATTTTCAGAGAATCAAGCAATGGCAGACAGAGGCGAGCACCCAGATGACCACGACCATCCTCCGTTCATTATTGACCAAGTGGCCATCAACAATTCCTTGCTAGCGTCCCTGGAGACTATGCAGAGGCAGATCCGAGACCAGGGCACTTTCATGGGTGACCTTATGAGAGAGATCGCACAGCTGAGAGAGAACCGACCTGGAGGAGGCGGTGGCGGAGAAGGAGGAGGACCTGATGCAGGAGGAGGCGATCCAGACGGTGAGCGACCGCCACAGACCATCATGAGGGAACTGCACAACCCAGCTTCGTCCCTCACTCACCGGTGGATCAGACTCCCGCCAATCCATGGAGACTTCGAGCTTCGGCACCACACGATCCAGCTTCTTCCCAAGTTCCATGGGCTGCCGACCGAAGAGCCGCACCTCCATCTCCAAGAGTTCGAAATGATATGCAGCACTATCCACGATCGGTTGTTGACCGAGGACACTATCAGGATGATCGCCTTCCCGTTCTCATTGGTTGATCGAGCCGCATATTGGCTCAAGCATCTAGGGCGATTCGTCGATACTTGGGCAGATCTCCGGTCCGTATATTTGAAGAAATACTATCCCCTCGGCCGGACCAACGCAACTCGAGCCATGATCAGCAATTTCGTCATGATCCCAAATGAACAGTTCCATGAAGCATGGGATCGATTCAGAGAGCTCATAGACCGGTGTCCACATCACGATATCTCCAAGCCCCACCTGGTGCAGAGTTTCTTCTGTGGGCTGACACTGGAGCTGCAGGGGCTTGTGAACGCCTCTTGCGGTGGATCATATTTCTCCAAGGGAGAAGACGACGTCTGGGCCATCTACGAAGGTATGGCAGAGAACTCCACAGTGATGACCCAGGCCAGAGTCTACAATCAGCAGAAGCCCCCGCAAGGAGCGGGATCATTTCAGAGGATCGCCCGCATCGATGTCGGTCCCAGCACAACGTCGGTAGCCGCAGCACAAGCCGAGTCAGCAGCAGCCGACATGGGAATTATCAGTGAAAAGCTGGACCGCATGGAGATCCTCGAAAAGAAACAGAACCAAGGTCTAGCCCAGATGGACCTTCTCACCAAAACAATGAGTGACCTGAAGACTCAAATTCTCTGTATTCAGGAGGCACAAGCCCATTCCCAACAGCCTCCCAGGTCACAGGTTGCGTCCAGCAGCAGCAATCCCATCCAGGCCTCTACCTCATACCGCCAGGTGAACCATATCCAGGCGGAGCCGGTTCCATTGCTGCAGTACCATCCAGAGCAACCGCCATCTCAGGAGACGCAGATGGTGGTGTATCAGCCGGAGCAGCCACTGGCAGTTCTTCCTCCACCTTCCTTCGAGCAGGAACCGTTGATGGAAGTCAACGGGATTTGGTATGACCGATACCCTCAGCCCGCAATTCGTAGGGATCATCCCGGATTCCGTTGGGGTAATGGTGGTTCCTCATCCCAACAGCATTCCCCTGCTCAAGGACAGCAGAACAGCCAGCCACATCAGTACAACCAGCAGCCCCATTATGCCCAGCCACAACAATACCAGAGTGGTCCTCGTCCCGCCTATCAGGGACAACAGTGGAGGCAGCGTCAGCCGCCTCAGCAGTCTTATCACCAGCCTTCCCCCCAGTTTCAGCAACAACACCAGCAGCAGCATCCCCATTTCCAGCAGGGACAGACGTCCGGTTCTCAGGGTCCAGCCTTCGAGAACCCTGCTCTTGATGATCTTGCCCGCTTGCTATCTGAACAGCGAGCATCTTTCAGGCAAGAAATGGATGAGTTCCGGCAGGAGATGCGGGATTTCATCAAAGGCAAGGTCGCCATACCCGCTCAGATCGAACCTAATCCTAATAATTTAAAAAGAAAATCTGAGCAGGTAGAGTTCATAGAGGATGCCTCTCCTAGTGACAATTTGAATGATATGTCTTCTTTTGTGAATGATGCTGATTTTGTGACTACTAGGAGCGGTAGGATGCCAGCCGGCGGCGCCTCTTCTGAGCGACAACCAGATGCCGAACCAGGAGCGCCAGAGGAGAAGAGGAGCGGTGCTGATGCCGCTACAGATGATGTTGAAGACGGTGGTGCTGATGCCACCAATGATGGAGTCCAGGACAACGGTGCTGATGCCGTTGTGATACCAGATGCAGACGGTGGTGCTGATGCCACCATTTTGGATGCTGAACCAGAGCGCGGTGCTGATGCCGCGAAGACAGGTGCTAGTGGTGGTACTGATGCCACCACATCCACTTTTGTTGAGCCATCTGTGATGTTGCCACATTTTGTATCTAGAGACTGTGGGAACAAAAACAAAAACAGAAATATGAATAAAGGAAAGGTTTCTGTTCAAATTGCGGATCCATATGTGTTGAATGATGATTATTGTATGGATTCTCCGTCTTCACAGGCACAGGGACCGATTCCTAGTCCTCCATCTGAGGAGGCCCCTACAATCCCCTTCCCTGAGGCACTCCGCCGAGCGAAGGGGAGTAAAAAAGAAAATCCAAAAAAGAGCCAACAGGTAGAGTTCAGCAACGAGATGATTGACAGATTTCATATTCAGCTGACTCTACGAGAAGCATTTGAGCATATCCCCTTCTTCAAGAAGAATTTGAAAGAAACAACTACTGTCAGAAGGAAGAAGAGGCACAGAGATCAAATCCATATGCTCACTCATGACACTTGCTGCGCCATTCAGAAAACATTGCCAGCCAAGCGACCAGACGCAGGAGCTCCCTATGTCAGATGCGAGATTCAAGAGCAACAGTTTGATCGTACTCTATTAGACAGCGGCTCTTCAATTAACCTCCTTCCGGCAGCCTTACTCAAGCAGTTCGAGTTTCGCCCTCTTCTTCGAAGCAGAACCGTCCTTCAGTTTGCTGATAGGCCGATTAAGAGGCCGAAGGGGTTATTGAAAGACGTGGTTGTTACCATTCAGGGCCTGAAATTCCCCGTGGACTTCGTTGTGTTGGACATGGAGATCCCTGAGTCGGTAACCGATGCCCCCATCATCCTCGGACGTCCATTCTTGGCCACAGCCAAGGCGGTGACCGACCATGATAGTGGGAAGGTATGTTTTCGCGTAGAGGGCGAAACCATACAAATAGAGACGATCGAAGAGATCAGAGCCAGAGAGGCAGAATGCTCAGAACAGTTCAGCGAAGCCGAGCAGATGACAGAGGAGGAGCTAGACATCCACCAGGTTTGTGATTTCGAGATGACTGATGATGAATCCAACTGGAAAGACCCCGTAGCACCGACCCTCGCCTTGCCTACAGATTCACTGTATCTCAAGCTCATGGCAGTCGAGAGCCGGGAGAGCACATCCCTGGATGAGGATATCTCTGAGGCTGACAGTGTTGTGATGAGTGGTGCTGAGGAATTCCAATCTTGCTCATCGTCTTCTGATCCCTCGGATTCAGACATAGACTGGGATGACTTTGAGGACTACTTACCTTGTCTGATTCCTACTGAGCCAACAACCATGACAGAATGCGAGCCAGTGCAGTTTATTGATGATACATCAGGCCGCCCTTCGTCAGCAATTCATGCAGAGCGAGAGTTCTCCCATGCAGACCTGGTAGCATTTACACAGACATATCAGAAACCAGATCTGCCACCTCCCAGTTGTCCAGAACGAAAACCTCTGCCGCAGTCAATGAAGTACAGATTCCTTGCTGGAGAGCCAGAAATGCACCCAGTCATTATCTCAGCAGATTTGACTGGAGAACAAGAATCTCGTCTGATGGAGGTTCTTGAAAGAAACCGCAAGGCAATCGGTTGGAGTATAGCTGATCTCCAAGGGCTGAGCCCTAATCTTTGCTCCCACCATATCTATCTTGAAGATAACGCTAAGCCGTCGCGTGAGTTCCAACGACGACTGAACCCGAATCTTCGAGATGTAGTCATGAAAGAAATTTCCAAGTGGTGGAGCGCCGATTTCATCTATCCCATCTCCGACTCCAAATGGGTAAGTCTGTTACATGTGGTACCCAAGAAGACGGGTATCACTACAGTTGTCAATGAGTCTGGAGAGGAGATCGCTACCAGAGTACCAACTTCTTGGAGGGTCTGTGTGGACTACAGATGATTGAATGAGGCCACCAAGAAGGATCACTTCCCGCTACATTTTATTGATCAGATTATCGAACGGCTAGCTGGGAAGAGTCATTATTGCTTTCTTGATGGGTACTCTAGATACAACCAAGTGGCCATTGCGCCCGAAGACCAGGAGAAAACGACATTCACCTATCCGTTTGGGACTTATGCTTTCAGACGGATGCCCTTTGGTCTATGTAACGCTCCGGCGACATTCCAAAGGTGCATGTTGTCCATCTTCTCGGACATGGTGGGTGACTGTTTAGAGGTCTTCATGGATGACTTCTCGGTCTATGGCGACGGGTTCGACGCTTGTCTTGACTGCCTAGACCGTGTGCTGAAGCGCTGCATTGAGGTCAATCTTGTTTTATCCTGGGAGAAGAGTCATTTCATGATGACTCAGGGGACGGTCCTTGGTCATATCGTCTCCAACAGGGGCATGGAGGTCGATCCGGCTAAGGTGGATATCATCAGAAAACTCAATCCGCCGTCCAATTTGCGTCAGTTACGGTCTTTTCTGGGGCATGTCGGTTTCTACCGACGGTTCATTCAGGACTTCAGTCGAATTGCCCGACCGCTTACTGACTTGCTCACCAAAGACACCGAGTTTATTGTTAATGATAAGTGTCTTGAATCATTTGAGACTCTCAAGAATATGGTTGTCTCAGCTCCTGTCCTTCAGCCACCTGATTGGTCTCTCCCATTCGAGATCATGACGGATGCTTCAGATTTTGCCGTTGGGGCTGTGCTTGGACAGAGGAGGGATGGATTACCTTTTGCCATTCACTACGCCAGCCGGACTTTGGATGCCGCACAGCGGAATTACACAGTGACTGAGAAAGAGATGCTGGCTGTAGTCTTTGCTCTTGATAAGTATAGATCATATATTCTCGGATCTAGAGTGACCATTTACACAGATCATACCGCCATCCGGTACTTAATGGCTAAGAAGGATGCCAAAGCACGTCTCACCAGATGGATCCTTCTACTCCAGGAATTTGATATTGAGATTAAGGACAAGCCTGGAGTCAAGAATGTGGTGGCGGATCATCTCTCCAGATTGGAGAATCTTGAGGAATCTGAGCCCAGCGCACCTATCACTGAGACATTTCCAGATGAGGCGATCTTGGCTGTCACCTCACTCTCGTGGTATGCTGACTTTGTAAACTATCTTGTTGCCAAGACAGTCCCTCAGGGTTGGCCCAGGCAGAAACTTGAGACCTTCCTAGCTAAGGCCAAGTTTTACCACTGGGAGGATCCCGTCCTTTATCATGAAGGAGGGGATAGTATCTGGAGGAGGTGCATTCCTCAAGAAGAGCAGCATAGCGTCCTCACATACTGCCACAAGCTTGAGGCAGGAGGACATCATTCTGGAAAAAGAACAGCACAAAAGGTGCTTCAGTCCGGTCTATGGTGGCCTACTCTCTTCAAGGATTCCGATGAGTTCGTGAAGAGATGTACTGACTGTCAGAAAATGGGAACCTGCGGACAGAGAGACATGATGCCCATGCAACCCATTCACTTCTGTGAGGTTTTTGATGCATGGGGGATTGATTTCATGGGCCCATTTCCTAAAAGTCAGGGATTCGAGCATATTTTGCTCGCTGTGGATTATGTCAGCCGATGGGTTGAGGCCATCCCCGCCCGAGCCGCAGATGCTAAAACCGTTTGCAAATTTTTGAGGAAAAATATCATTTCACGGTTCGGAGTACCTAGAGTCTTGATTTCAGACGGGGGGTCTCACTTCATCAATGACAAAGTCAGGGCCCTTGCAGACGAGTTCGGCATTGACCATCGGGTTGCCACTCCTTATCACCCTCAGACTAATGGTCTTGCCGAAGTATCGAACAGGGAGATAAAGACTATCTTGCAGAAAGTTGTCCGCCCAGACCGAAAGGATTGGTCACAGCTTTTGGACTCGGTCTTGTGGGCTTATCGGACCTCTTTCAAGAATCCATTGGGAACATCTCCCTTTCGTCTCGTCTATGGCAAGCCGTGCCATTTGCCAGTGGAGATCAAGCATAAATCTTTTTGGGCAGTTACTGAGTTGCTTCTAGATCCCGAGAGTATAGGAGACCAGAGAAGAACAGAATTGGCAGCCCTGGAAGAATTGAGAGACACAGCCTTCTCCAACAGCCTACAGTACAAAGAAAAAGTAAAGACATGGCATGATTCGCATATCAGCCATAAACAATTTGAGCCAGATCAGAGAGTATGGTTGTTTGATTCCAGGCTGAAATTATTCCCAGGAAAGTTGCAGAGCAAGTGGAAAGGACCGTATGTGGTCAGGAAGGTACATGACAATGGCAGCATCGACATATCCGAACCGTCATCTTCCTCTACCTTCCGCGTCAATGGTCAACGCTTGAAGCTATATCTTGATCATGATCCACCGACCATTGACGTTGCCCCCATTCTTCTGGTATGAGATGTGTCTTTTGACTCGCATCATCTGCATCTCATACATGGTGATCAATTCCATCTTCCGTTGTACAAATCCATTTGTTCATATCACTCTGTTTCTGTTAATTTATTTTCTTCTTTTCTTCTTTTCTTCTTTTCCTTTTCTATTTTCTGTATCTATCAAAAAAAAAAAAGATGCCGCCCTTGTAGACAGTTTTCCATACTTAGGACGTACCTTGTCCTAAGTATAGGGGGGTGTGCACCCCGAGTTTTTCTATTCTTTTTGATCCTCTCCATTGTCTCCTCTTCTTGTCTATACTTAGGGATATCTTACCCTAAGTATAGGGGGAGACAATCTGAGTACGATCTGTTCATTCCCACCCTTGACCCTCCCTACTTTGTGTACAGTCTGCTATACTTAGGATTATTTGATCCTAAGTATAGGGGGGACGGTCAACTTCTCATTGATTCATTCCTTTATTCTTTAGACTTGTCTATACTTAGTACGAGTTATGTCTTCTCTTTTTTCTCCGATCTATGAGGACATAGCTCAAGCTAAGTATAGGGGGGTCGTATATACTGTGTATATACTTTAGCCATAACTCGTACTTTCGTATTTTCTTAATAATATGGCTAAGAATTCTTTAAAATTCATTAAAAATCCTTAATAAAAAGATGTGATTATTCCTCAAATTCTTTTTGTATTTACTGATTAATAAATCAGGTGAAAATGTTTTTTGCAAAATGTTTGAAAAATAGTTTGAAAAACTTTGTGAACATCTATTGAAAACTATTTTGAAAATATTTTGTTTCATGTTTTCAACCCGTGTGAAAAATGTGTGTTTTGTAAAACTTCTTTTCTTTGTGTGAAATAAAAATGTTTGAAAAATGATTTGCAAAATGGTTTGAAAAATGGTTGCAAAAATGATTTGAAAAACCTATATATACTGTTTTGAAAGCCTTTGCAAAATGTTTTCAAATGTGTGTAAAATGTTTGTAAAAAGTATTTTGGACTATAGTTTTCAAAAATTGTGTGTAAAATTGTTTTCAAATAAGTTTGAGGAATATACACATCACACCAAAATCCATCTTATGTATATATGTATAAAATTGACCTCTTACCCTGTAAATTCTTAAAATCCACTTCTTGTAAATATATTAGAAGCACTCCCGTGTACATATTTTCACCTAGTTTTTAGCCAAAGCTTTTTGTTTTCAAAAATTCCCAAAAACATTTGCAAAATTAAAATCCAAAAACATTTGAAAAATCTTTTTCAAAAATAAAAAAATGCATCTGCATATGCATGCATCATATTTTCAAAAACCCATAAAAAGTTCAAAATCTTTGAAAATTGCATCACAAAAATATTTTCTGCATTGCATTGCATAGCATTCGCATTTTTCGGATTGAGTTTGATAGTTGAACAAGTCTAAGTAAAATACGAAGATTGGAGCTTGATTGGACCCTAAAATCTACCTAATAACAGGAACCTTATAGGAACTGGGTTTGAGGTACTTCAGGTCTAGTTGACTTAATTCTTTGAGGATCACGGGACTTGGTTCAATGGATTCTTGACTGTCTAAGTAGAGTATTTCGGAGCACACGCACGACTCTTGTTGATAATGACCTAACTTGGACACCTGCACCTTTCACATGGCTCAACTCAGTTGGAGTGGTGAGGGGATTGGATTTGCCGGTATGAGACGCACACAAGTGGAAACACTTGTCCTCCTCTAGGGAGGGAAGTGCACCCCAACCCGTCCAGTGATTAGGAAGTCTAAAGACAGGAGGCTGTGGGTTGCGATAAAGCTTCAAAAGAGGGATAGTCTACTGGCTCAAGAGGAAAAACTCCTTATGTAAATGATGCTGTGAATAGTATTTCAAAAAAAAAAAAGAAAGAGAAGTCAGGCATGTACAAAAATAAAAAGCCTGCAAAGTATGTACATGTGTTGTAAAGTCAATAAGCAAGCTTGAGTTCCAAAGTCATATCATGTGAGCCTGCAGCAGGATGACTTGACTACACTGGTCTTGCATCCCGGGATAGGTAGCTACACTGGCTACCGTCCATTCATCTCTTCACCCCCTCCTCTTGAGCTGGTTGCCACTTGAACTTAGAAGGGAATACCCCGCTCCTCGAGGATGGAGTTGCTGGATTGGGGAATCACTGGGTTGTCGTACTGGAGAAGTCAGTTTCTTTGTCATTGTAGTTGGGGAGAGCCACCATCACTCACACTGTACAAGTCAGATTCATAGTCGTAAGAGTTTGCGTATGAGTTGAAGTATTTCTGACCTGGCTATTGAGGAGACTTGGACAGAGTTTTGGGATTCTCAAGGACTGTTAGATTTCAAACACGGTTCTCACTAAGGTTCCGCCCGCACTAAAAATCCAAAGGTCCGACTTAAGCTCCAAACTTTGATTTTGTGAAGACAAGTTTGATGATCAAATAAAATCCATCTTTCTTCTTTTTCTTTTCTTTATTTTTCTTTTTCTGCACTTATTGCATAAGTGTTTGCTAGGGACTAGCAAAGGTAAAGTATAGGGGGATGATGAATCCACATTTCATCATCTTTATTCTATCATTTTGGCACCAAAAACCCTAGCAAATACCTGTAAATACCCTTAAATAGAGCATCTTAGCATTCATGCATGTGCATCTAAACAGTGTATAAATTACTGTAATTAAGGCCAAAATTATAGAATAAATAAAGAAAAGAAAAAGAATAAAATATTGTAAATATTTTATGACCCAAAACCCCCGAGACCTAGGCATCTTGATGAATAGGTCGACAAGGAATAAAGTAGGGGGAGATAAGGTCAGAAATACAATATAATACCTATACCTCCTGTTCATTCTTTATTCATTTTGGGACCTATTTTTGGTTCCACTTTTTGTACATCAAATAAAGAAACTTTGTACATGAAAGTTGTAGATAATTTTATAAAGAAAAATACCAAATTGATTACACATAAAAATCATGTACCGACAAAAAGATATGGTCTGAATAAGAATCCAAAATCCCAACTTTCCAGACCCGTATCTCACAACTGACAACTCCAAATGTAGCAAACTCACCTTTAATTGTATATAGAATACAATAATCTATCCAATGGCGGTGGTTTCGCATTTGGCGGAGCTACGGTTTGAAAGTTGAGTTTTGGACCCCTGTTGTATACTTGTACTGAATAAAATATTCAATTTATTCTTTATTCATTATTTATTCATTTTTTATATTTTTCTAATTTTGTGAATATTACTTATAATACATATGTGCATTAAAATTGAAATAAAATGCAAAGAAAAATAAAAATAAGAATACCTATATAAAGAATACATAGGCATACTGCACATACTTATACCTGTATAGAATACACTTGTATTTTATTAAATATACAAAACATAACAGAAAAATACAATAAAAATATATTTATGTATATAAAAGTATGTTACAATTTTATAAAATACTAAATAAAAATAATGAAAATAAAGTACCTAAATAAAAATAAAATATCAAAATACATAGGTATTATACCTATATAGGGTTAAAAAGGCAACTTGTAAAAATATAAGTCATAAAAATAAATAAAAATCAGAATAAAATACTACATAAAATTTTGAACATTTTTTATTTTATAACTTTTATCTAATTCGGCCATTTAGTATTTTAAATAGAATTATTAAAACATTTTTTCAGGGTTTTTCCTGGTTGGTCCACGTGGACCAACCAGGAGGCCAGGACTGTTGACCTAGGTCAACAGTCTGACCTACCCCCTGTAGCTCCTTACAACCTCGGTTTCGACCCAATTTCATGGATTTTTCGTGGCCGAGACTTTCATCTTTTTGTGTTGCAACCTTCTGCAACATTATTCCTCGATCCTCCCTCTAGCTCGCCCATGCTTAACCTTGGTCGTCGGACCCAAGATTCGCAAGATAGGCCTTGATCTTTGGACCCCTGTCACCTCGGGTCAAACCACATATAACCGACCCCCTTCTTTCCTTTTGAATTCGAGTCCCCTTGGTCCACCCTTCAGCGCCACCATCGTGCTCCTGAGCTCCGTGGAGGTGACAGCTCCACCGCCAGCCCTTCAGCCCAGGCGTGCGAAGTCGAGGGAAGCTCCACCACCTCCCGCGAAGTCGCCGGTCGAGGTACCTATTTTCCCTCTGGCTCCGGCCATCGAGGGCTCGCCCCGCTTAGTTATTTCTTGCATTTAACTCCTGCTAGCCTTAGGATCAATATCCCCCAAAAAAATCGAAGTACCATCATCTGAATCGCTCGATCACCCACTTTGGCCGGAGCGCACCTCCGGCCCTTCGCAACCACCTCGTCGCACACGTCCCTACGTCTCCGCGAGGCCCAGGCAATTTGCCCTGGGCCTTTTCACCACTTTTTGCAGGTCAAAGACCCCAGAACGCACCTGGAGGCCCATTTTGATTCCTCGCCGGAGATACCTGGAGCGCAAAGCTCCGCCGCCTCCGCGCCAGCACCTTGACGCTCCTCCGGCGAATCCGAGCCATCCAGTCCACAGAGGGACCTTCCAGGAGTCTGCAGCTCCATTTTGGAGCCCATCCATCGCCTGAGGAGCGAGATCGGAGTCGGGGAAGTACGCCTTCGCCGGCCTTCTTCCCTGTTCTTCCTCCTCGCGTCTCCACCGTCCGATCTTGAAGACCCAGCCACCGTCGATCTCAGCCGAGATCTGATCCCAGACGTCCACGAGCGAAGCGACATCGGCCGTCCATCAAGCGCCACGTGTATAAGTGGCTTGCCATCAGCCGTTGGATCACGCGCATAGGGTATTTTGCACATGACCCCTTGCGCTTTTTGTATTTATTTATTAGTATTTAAACTTGTGTCTGTAGTGTAAAAATTTTGTAATATTTGCAGAGAGACCCCCGAACTTTGCTTATTTGCACTTAGGTCCTTCGCCACGTCACCTCACGTGACCAGTTCACGTGAGGGGTTGGGCATTTTGCAAGGACACCCTCGGACGTTTGTTTATTTTGTTTTAGCCCTAAAACTATTGCAGCACGTGTAAACTTTTTGGTCATTTTGCAAGTAGGCCCTCAGGGTTTCGAAAAATTACATTTCAGTCCTTCCCAGGCGCGTGCAAGTCACGCGTCCTGGTGGAAAAATTTCTAGGAAGCCCAGGCGATTTTTGTAATTAATGTTTAGTGCTATAAATTAAATATTCAGTGCAATATTTTGTGGAAAATTGCGTGAATGCCCCTGGATGTTTTGTAAATTGCATTATACCCCTGCCAGGACTGTTTAATGTTTGGATGTTTGCTCTAATTATTTGACCTAGCATTTTAACTCCAAAAATTCCACAAAATTAGGCTTAAGTATCTGGACACGTGTACTTTGACGCCACCTATTTAGTTTTTGATTTTACTTTATTTTTATATTTATTAAAAATCAAAAACATCCTTTTTGTGCACTGTCTAGCTTAGAAAATACCAAAAAAATATTAAAATACCTCCAAAAATTCCAAAAAAATCACCTAGTGTCTATTTTAGTCTATTTTAGTGTCAGTCCAAAAATCACTAAAAATCTCAAAAGAAAAACACTAAAAATTTAAAAACACTCAAAAACTTCAAAAAAATATATAAAATAGTAGAAAACTCCAAAAATCAAAATCTCAGTTCCTGTTTGTTCCTTATTTTGTCCTTTTTATGTGAAAAATAGTGTGAAAATTTTGAGTTACTGGTTGGTATTTTTAATTCCCATATTTATCACAGCCAGCCCAATTCCCACTGTTTTGCCCTAATTCAGTATTTAAAAATATCAAAAACACCTTGAAAAACCCCCAAAAATCACAAAAACAGTAGAAAATTATAAAAATACCAAAAAAATTTTATTTCTGAATTTTTGAGTATTTTTGCACATTTTTATAAATATTTTAGCTTGTCTTTTATTATATTGTCTTTATTCTCCAATATTGAAAAAGAAATAAAAAATATAAAATTATAAAATATAAAAATCAGAAAATCAAAAATCAAAATACAAAATTAAAAATTAAATAAAAAAAATTTAAAAATTAAAAACCCACAAAAATTCATTTGCTTGTTTGCTTAGTGTAGACACTCCACACATCACACACACACTTTAGCATTTTTGCTTGAACTACCCTGCTTGTTCCCTGTGTTCGAACTCTCTGCATACTTGTCACTATACACCATTTGTGCAGAGTTAAAAATAAATTTTAACTCCACATTATTTCTAATTTGTTGATCTTTAGTGTGGGTTAATTGTTGATTAAATGCGGATTTTGATTGGTCGACACTTCGACTGAGTTCACGCTTTGTGTTGAACTTAAGACCATCGATTTCCGCGTTTATCAGTAGACCATGTACATTCTAACCTTCAAGTTTCCCATTGTGTACAGACTTCTATATTTAGGATTACCTGATCCCAAGTGTAGCGGGATCACAGACCTCTATTCATTGCATTCTTTCATTCGTCGTTGTAGTATAGCCTTCTTTTCACTTCCCAATACTCGGCATGAGTTATGTCTTCCTTTCATCGCTCTTGGATCACTTTGTGTGAGTGTGTTAATAGATAAAATGACTAAAAACACAAATCAAAAATCACAAAAAATTTAATAATTTTCTTGTATACAAAATTCTTTCTTGTACATACATGTTTGTAAATAGTTCTTTTTGTAAAAACTATTTTGTACAAATGTTTGTAAAAATATTTTATGTGTAAACTTTTGTAAATGTTTTTGTATCAAAATTATGTACATAGTACACAATTTTGGAAAATGTTTGAAAAAGAAAAGTTTGCAAAAATCTATTTGTAAATATTTGTAAATATTTTGCAAAAATTTACCCTTCTTCTCTTCATTCAAACATTTTTCATAAAATTTTGCATATTTTAAAAATTGCACAAAAAAGGGTTTTGTACATGTTTGTTTGTATATTCTTCTTAATCATAGTTGGTATTTAAACTAGTCTGGAATTAAATTGGAAAATGGAGCTTGGTTAAAACCTTAATACACCTTACTTCAGAGGAACCTTATAGGATTTGGGGTCAAGACTTTTCAGGTCCACTAGTGACTTAATTCTCACGCACGACTCTCAGAGACAATGGCTTTACTTGGACCAGCACTTTACACATAACTCCACAAGGATGAGGTGGAAAGGAGGCGGAATCCTTTGGCTTGGGGTAGCATACAAGGGTAGTACTTCTAGGAGGAACCTCTCATCTTCCTTTAGGGAGGGATGTGCATCTCAACTTGGTCTTGTAGCAATGAGGTCTAAAGACAGGAGTCGTGGGTTGCAATAATGCTTCAAAAGAGGGATAGTATACTGACTCGAGAAGAAAAATTCGTTATGTATATGCTACACCATGTAGATATGTTGTACATATGCACATCAAAAAAATGTGTGCAAAATAAAGAAAAACTCCAAAAAAGTGGACAGACCTGATTGAAAATAAAATGCCTGCCGGAGTGTATATAGTCAATGAAGCAAAGTTTATGTATCCCACCTTCTCATCTCATGAAGCCTGCAGCGGGAGACTCTACACTGGTTAGGCTCCTAAGGATACGTGACTACTCTGGTCACGGTCCATTCTCTTCCTTCCCCTCTTCTTGAGCTGGTTGAACTTGAACTTAGAAGGGAATACCCCGCTCCTCAAGGAAAGAGCTGCTAGACGAGGGAATTAGAGTTACCTTGTTGAGGGAGGTTATTACCTTGTCATTTCTGAGGTGGGGAGCTACACATCACTTACACCGTCATTAGAGTTTGCGTATGTAGACTTGTTCTAATCTGGTTTATTGAGGAGTCTTGACCATAGAATGGTGGAAATTGGAGGTTGTTGAGTCGTAAACCTATTTCCCAATAAGATTCTGACAAACTAATTATCCAAAGGTCTGACCGAGCTCCATACTTCAATTAATGAAGCTAAGTTTAATAATCAACTTTGACTCTCTTTCTTTTTCTTTTCTCTTTATTTTCACTTCTTTTTCAAATAAATGTTTGCTAAGGGACTAGCAAAGGTAAATTATAGGGGTGATGAATCCCTGATTCTCGCTCTTTATTCTTTTATTTTAGCTCTTTTTCTTAGCAAAAAATCATCTAAATGCTTGTAAATATAATAACTTAGGAAATTGCATGCTTGTGTTAATATTGCATAATTAGCATATTTTTGTACAAAAAGAAAAGAATAAAGGAAAAGAAAAAGGAACGATGTATTTAGAATAAATACAGAGTGACCCAACCCCTAAGAGAAGGTCAACCATGGCCTGATCGCAAAATAATATAAGTAGAGAGAAATAGGGCTCACTGTGTATTGTAGATATTACCTATACTTATTTATATAATTATTTTGACAAAATAAAATTAAAATGTTATTTTGGAAACCTTGTATATATTCCTAGAAAGAATATAAAAATAAAATAACAATCAGAAAATAAATAAAAATAAAAATAAAATCCTCCATAAAATACATGTATACATATACATATATATATATATATCAATACTCTATTTATTATGTAACCTTAAATAATTAGTAAAAATAAAATAAAAATTATGTTATACTTCTATAATTATGTTGTAAATAAATAAAATATAAAATAATGTTATTTATGTAACAATAATAAAATAAAAATACTTGTACATAATATATAGGTATATTTTACCTGTATATAATACTATATAGTGTATATACATTAATTTTTTTCCCATAAAAATAATTAAAAATCACAGGAAAAATACCTTAAAAATTAATGAACATTTTTTATTTTATATACTTTTTAATTTAAATTCATTTATTATTTTAATTTAATTATTTTATTTTTCTCCCTATTTTGTCCTCTAGCCTATTTTGTCTGCATTCTCGCCCACTTGATTGGTCCACACCAGCTTTGTTGACCTTGGTCAACTGGTCCCCCTCCTTTCTTCCTCTCTGAATTGATCCTGCTCCACTTTGTCAAATTTTCGCGCCCCAATCCAGTTGAGTTTGCCTCCGATTAAGAGCTCCTATTACCGGGCGTGGATCCCTAATACATGCCTGACCTTCATCCTCTTGATCCGCGCCTCGGTTCGCGGGTTTCCCTCTCATCTTTTCAGACTTAACACACCTATAAAACCTCTGCACCCTCCCCTTTTTGAGCATCTTCGGCTGCTCTACCACCTCCGTTGCACCAGACTTCCCTTTTCAGAGTGACAACCAAGAGAGGGAGTGGTTCTGGGTATCTTTTGGAGCATTGCACCCCCAGGTCTGGCAACGTATCGTCAGACATCCACCGTGAAGAGCTTCAGCCTCTGGTCGCGCTGCCCATCGAGGCCATCACCGCCGTGGACTCCGTCCACCAGCCCAGGCATCCTCCTTCATCCCTAGGTATACCATTCAGCTCTATTTCATGTTCTTTTGATCTATCAGCTCGCATTCACCTCACTCCAACGATCACATCATGTCCCATGTTCGCTACATCGCTCTGACGCTCGCACACCTCCAGACGACGCTCATCCATTTTTGCGTTACGCTCTGCAACCTTCCCTTCGATTCCAACCATCAAGTTGGAGTTGAGCAGCAGGTCAAATCCTCCACCCATCGGAGACCTGACCCATCTACCCTCCCTTGTTTTCGATGACATCTGTGCCCTAATCCTTTGTAGGAGCTTCACCTCTGAGCACACATATTCTCCTGCTGGTTAGAGCACTAGAGGACCTCACCTGGAGGTCGACTCGTCGGGGTACAACAACTCAAGGGCACCATGGCTCTCCAGGACCTTCTCCTTGGTCATGGACCCTTCTGAGCATTCCAGCAGCTGCGGGCAGAATTCAACAATGTTTTCCCCATCAAAGCAGCTCCAGAGGTCGCCCACGTCGCGCACATTTGCTGATCGAAACTCGTCGGAGACGAGTTCTTCGCCGATTCATCCAAGTGACCTCTTGACTGTTGGATCAGGACTCCTGCCAGTTCTAATCACCACCGTCCAACATTGAGGAGCTCGGATCGTTGGATCCATCTGAGGATCTCGTCTACAGTCGTCCCTCGCCACAGGGGTATCCTCTTATCCGGACCGTCCATCCATAAGTGGAGATCCCTCGACCATTGGATAACACCTTAATAAGGGGTAAATTTCACTTAGCCCCCTCTCTATTTTGTGTTTGTTTTTTAGTTCTGTAAATATTTATCTTAGTTTAAATTATTTGAATATTGCAGTTAGACCCTTGTAGTTTCTGATATTTGCATTTTAGTCCGGTTTATTTGAACTCACGTGTAGTCCCACGTGCCTTTATGGGTTATTTGCACTACATGCCCTATACTTTCTGGATGTTATGAATTGAATGACAAGTTTTTGAGATTTGCTTTTATACCCCTATGAGGCTAATTTACGTGTTGTGCACGTGATTGCTTGGACTATTTGAAACTTAGGCCCTATACTTTCTACATGCATTATTGTTTGGCGCTTAAGTTTACTTTAATTACATACATGTCCCTAAAAGCTGTATGTCTTTTAGTTAACTTAATAATTAGCAAATCAATTCCAAAAATTACTTAAAAATTACTCTCAACCCCTGTTGTAGTGTAGTATTTAGTGTAATTTAATGGGTTCATTCGTTTGCATTTATTATTTTTTGAAAAATAAAAAACCAATAAAAAGTGTCCTATCTATTTTTGAAAATCTATAAAAATTCAAAAAGTGTCTCAAAATTCCAAAAAATACTAATAGTGTGTTTTGTGCGTTTTATCTACTGTAGAAATTTTGTCTCAAAATCCCTTATAAAAACACTAAAAATTGCAAAAGACCTAAAATCTTATAAAAATCATTTAAAATCCAAGAAAAATAAAAAATCTCATTTCAGTTCCTGTTTGTAGGTTTTTCTTTATTTTTCTCATAAAATTACTTCCCAATATTTTTAGGTGTTTTAATTATATATAATTTGTAATATTATCCTGGTTGTGCACTGTTTGAACTTTTAGTCAATGTTTGATTTTTATAAAATTATAAAACATTAACAAAACCTCAGAAAATTACCAAAAACACTTCAAAACCTCCTGACCCGTCATCAGAATGGCGCTGTTACCGGAGAGCACGACTCAGTAGTCATTTTTTTATTTCTCTTTTCTTATATTTTTGTCTCTATTTGATATAATTGTTTTCTGATGCATTTCTGCTTTGTTTATTGTGCGAGGAACTATCCGAGGATGCTTCATCTTTCTGTTGGAGTACCCGCATCTAAGGAGGAGCATGAGAGCATGAGAAGGTAGTTATAGTAGATAGAGTAGTTTTATTTTCTACAGACTTATTATTGTAATAATTTTTGGACTTGGACACTCTCTTTGCACTTAGACTTATCGGGGTTTGTTTCACCGAGCACGGATGTGCTTGGGGGACCTCACCAGGTTTTTTGCGGTTTTTGTTTTGATCGCCTTTATTTTCAGTTGATTCACGAGGATTTAGCCCCTAGATTTATGACTTTTATTGATTATGACGTAATTAGACAAGATCCCACATCTAATTGCTCATTCTGTTCCTATAGAACGTAATTGGACCTAGCTAATAACTAATAAGAAAAAGTTAACTTAATCGTTTGAGAGGCCACGCACCGCTAGAGGCCGTATACAGCGTGTGCAGGATCCATTGTGGCGGACACCGATCGACCTCTGATACCGGACTCAGACCTCTCTCTCTAATTAGTTAGCTACAGTTCTTCACGATCAATAGAAGTTTCTCATCTAAGGCCGATTTCTTTGTTGCATCATTTAGTTAGTTTATTTTCTACCTTTTAATTTATGTGCAGATCACACTGCATGTAGAGTGCTGGAGTCAGGTATGCATTTCTATCTCTTCATGCATCATAGTGTTTGATCACACGTCGGCTTTTTCGACTTCCTCCCTCTTTTTTATTGGACTCAAAATAACCAAGGAAATCAAAAAATTCGTTAAGCGTTGTTTTTATCAGAAAAATACATAAAAAGTGAAAACAAATAAAATTAGGGTTGCTAATGCAAACTGGACCCTAAAATCCACCTCATCTAAAAATCCTTGTTTTGGGGAGAGTCACCCCCTCATTGGTTGAGTTATCTGCAACGAGAGAGTGACCCGCACACTAGGTAGAGCCATACCTGAACTCCTTTCAGACTACTGGTCTTGCGGTTGGTTGTTCTCCAGTGAGGATTTCACCGGGTAGCCGGTAATCGATGCGGGACTTCCTTAGCAGATTGAGCAGATTGGGTAGCCAGTAAATGGTCTGCACCCATACTGGCTGGGAAAAACAAACTGTAGGATCTGGGAGCATCGGGTTCCCAACAGCTCGCTTAGTCGCTCTGATATCTTGATTTTTCACCTAAATAAAAACAGACAAGATTAACGACCGATCTTTCACGGTCATCAGCTCCAGTGTTGAGTAGGTGAATTAGGGGTTTGATTTCTGATCCTGTTTGCATTCCAGATCTCATCGTCATAAATCCCTACATCATGATGATGGGAAGGAGGTCCCTTAGGCTGCCTTTGATAGCACCACTCTCGAGTACTCTTTCCATTCATCTAGGACAGTTTCAGAGAACCCCAACCAACTCTCTGAACTTGAGTTCGCTACCACCCTGTTCCCCCTCGACCACCCTTCTTCTACCGGTCCTGGGGAGCCAGAACAGAGGCCAACATAGATTTATATACATTTCACGGTACTTAAGTTGGGGTCTTTTGCCTTTGTAGAGACCCAAGAGATGGCCAGCAGTGAGGAACACACTGATGGGCAACCTCAGGGGTCGTCTTATGTACTTGATCAGGGTGCCATCAACAACACACTTCTTGCCCCCTAGAGACCATGCAACGACAGATCAGAGATCAGGGAGTATTCATGGCAGAGGTGTGACAGCTTACGGAGATGAGAGCTACAGAGACCAGCTGGTGGAGAGATACCCGCATCTGGAGGAGGAGACGGATGCCCAGACGCTGAGCCAGAGCCAAGGCTACCACACATGATGAGGTAGTTGCACAACCTTGGTGCGACTCTTACTCACCGTTGGATTCAGCTCCCGGAGATCTTGGGCAATTTCGAGCTTCTCCCCCAGACCATTCAGCTTCTGCCCAAGTTCCATGGGCTTGCCACCGAGGAGTCACACCTCCATCTTCAGGATTTTGAGATGATCTGCAGTAGTATCCACGACAGATTCATGGACGAAGACGCGAACAAGATGATCTCCTTCCCTTTCTCATTAGTTGATAGAGCAGCCTAATTGCTGAAGCATTTGGGGAGGTATGTTACCACCTGGGAGAAACTTCGAACCGAGTACTTGAATAAGTACTATCCACTCGATTGGACCACCACAACTAGAGCTATGATCAACAACTTCACCATGATCCTGAACGAGCAGTTCCATTAGGTTTGGGATCATTTTAGAGAGCTCATCGACCGGTGTCCCCATCATGAGATATCAAAGCCCAACTTAGTCCAGAGCTTCTTTTGTGGGCTGACACCAGAGCTGCATGGGCTTGTTAATGCCTTGTGTAGAGGGTCCTATTTCGCCAAGGATGAGGACCAAGTCTGGGCCATCTACAAGGAGATGGCATAAAATTACACGATGATGTCCCAGACTAGGGTCTACACTCAGGGGAAGCCCCTCCTACAGGCTGTATCCTACCAGAGGATAGCATGGGTCGATGCAGGTCCATCTACTTCATCAGTAGCAGCACATGCAGACTCATCGGCAGCTGACATGGGGATTATCAGCGAGAAGCTGGACTGCATTGAGATCATTGAGAAGAAGCAGTGCCAGGGCATTAACCAGATAAATCAGTTGGCACAGACGCTTAGTGACCTGAAGACCCAGATCATGTGTCTCCAGGAGGCACAGACGGCTCCACAGCCCCGTCTCAGGTCACGGGCTGATTCCAGCAGCAGCAGCTCCACCCAGCCTTCTACCACTTACCGCCAGGTACATCACATTCAGGCAGAGCTGGTCCAGCCGCAGCAGCACTACTCCCAGCCACCACCCTCTCAGGACACTTAGATGGTGGTGTATCAGCCGGATCAACCCCTGGTAGTTCTCCCCCCTTCACATTATGAGCAGGAGTCGTTGATGGAAGTCAATGGGATTTTGTACGACCGGTACCAGAAGTAACTCAGGATCTGTCACGATCATTTCAGATTCAGATGGTCTAACGGAGGCACCTCGTCCCAACAGCAGCCTCCAGCTTAGGGTGGTTAGAGCAGCCAGCAGCAGCCCCATCACTCCCAACCATCCCATTAATACTAGCAGAGTCCTCGTCCCTACCACGAGGGACAACAGTGGAGGCAGCAACAGTCTCAGCAATTCTCTCAGCCTACCCCTCACTACTAGTAGCCTCATTTCCAGCGAGGCAACCCATCCGGTTCTCATGGATCCGTCCATGAGAAACCAGCCCTTGACGACCTCGCCCGCCTCCTTTCAGATCAGCAAACATCCTTCCGGCGAGAGATGGACGAGTTCCAGCAGGAGATGAGGGACATCATCAAGGGCAAGGCCACCATACTAGCTCAGATCGAACCATACATGAACAACCTCAAGAGGAAGTCTGAGCAGGTACAGTTCACAGAAACTACTACTCCTAATGATTCCTTGGGCGATATTTCTTCCTACATATTTGATGTTGATTTTGTGACACTTAGGAGCGATAGGATGCCAGCCGACGGTGCCTCGTCTGAGAGACAACCACATGAAGATTCAGGAGCACCAGGCAAGGAGGATAGCGGTGCTGATGCCTCTTGTGATGACTACGGTGGCGTTGAAGCCACCAAGGATGTAGATCCAGCCGACGATACTAAGGCCGTCGAGACTCCAGATGCAGTTGGTAGTACTAAGGCCACCATTTTTATTCCAGATGTTGAGCCAGAGCGTGGTGCTGATGTCATGAATACAGATGCCATGGGTGGTGTTGATGCCACCATTTCTACTTCAGTTGTGTTACCTTCTGATGTATTTCAGGACAACCTTAAAAAACCAAAAAAAATGGAAAAGTAGAAAAGACCAAAAATATGAATAAAGAAAAGGTTCTTGCATCTTCTTCGAGTCCATATGTTTTGCATACTGATGATTGTATGGATTCTATCCCTTCACATACAAAGGAGCCTATTCCTGACCTGCATCTCTCTGGAGAGGGTCCTGCCATCCCCTTCCCTCAGGCACTCCACTTAGCGAAGGGGAATAAAATAGAAAATCCAAAAAAGAGACACCGGTTAGAATTCAGCCAACAGATGATCGATAGATTCCAGATTCAACTGACTCTACATGAGACACTAGAGCACATCCCTCTCTTCCAGAAGAATTTAAGAGAGAAGACCACCATTCGCGGGAAGAGAAGGAACCACAATGCAGAGATCTATGTGCTCACTCGTACCACTTGCTTTGCCATCCAGAACTGATTGCCAGCCAAGAGGCCAGATGTAGGAGCTCCATATGTCAGATGCCACATCCGTGAGCAGCAGTTCGATCAGACTCTACTAGACAACGACTCTTCCATCAACCTTTTTCTGGCATCCCTACTCGAGTGATTCGAGTTTTACCCTCTTTGACAGAGAAGGACAATCTTTTAGTTTGATGATAGATCTGTCAAGAGGCTGAAGGGGTTTTTGAAGGACGTGGTCGTCACAATTCAGGGCCTGAAATTCCCCATGGACTTTGTTGTACTGGACATGAAATTCATCTTGGTTGTCACAATTGACGGGTTTCCCTCTCATCTTTTCGGACCTAGCACACCTATAAAACATCCGCACCCCTCCCCTTTTCGAGCACCTTTGGCTGCTCCACCACCTCCGTTTCACCAACCTTCCCTTTTCAGAGTGACGTCCAAAAGAGGGAGTGGTTGTGGGTATCTTTTGGATCATTGCACCCCCAGGTCCGGTGACATATCGTCTAAGCTCCGCCGTGAAGAGCTTCAGCCTCTGGTCGTGCCGCCCATCGAGGACATCATCGCCGTGGACTCTGTCCACCAGCCCAGGCGTCCCCCTTCATCCCTAGGTATACCATTCAGCTCTATTTCATGTTCTTTTGATCTATCAGCTCGCATTCACCTCTCCGATGATCACATCACGTCCCTCGTTCGCTACATCGCTTCGATGCTCGCACACCCCCAAACGACGCTCATCCATTTCTGTGTTACACTCCCAACCTTCCCTTCGATTCCAACCATCGGGTTGGAGTTGAGCAACAGGTCGAATCCTCCACCCATCGGAGACCTGACCCATCCACCCTCCCTTGTTTTCAATGGCATCTGTACCCTAATCCTTCGTCGAAGATTCAACTTCGAGCACGTACGTTCTCCTACAGGTTAGAGCACCAGAGGACCTCACCTGGAGGTCGACTCGTCATGGTACAACAGCTCCAGGACACCACACCTCTCCAGGACCTTCTCCTTGGTCCTGGACCCTTCTGAGCATTCCAGCAGCTGCAGACAGACTTTAGCAACATTTCCCCATCAGAGTAGCTCCGGAGGTCGCCCACATCGCGCGCATTTGCTGGTCAAAACTCGTTAGAGGCGAGTTCTTTGCTGATTCATCCAGGTGACCTTTCGATCGTTGGATCGGGACTCCTAGCACTTCTAATCGCCACCGTCCAACCTTGAGGAGCCTGGATTGTTGGATCCATATGAGGATCTCGTCCAGAGCCGTCCATCGCTGAAGGGGTATCCCTCAATCCAGACCGTCCATCCGTAAGTGGAGATCCCTCGACCGTTGGATAGCACCTTAATAAGGGGTAAATTTCACTTTAGATAATTTGCAATTAGACCTTGTAGTTTTTGATATATGCATTTTAGTCCAGTTTGTTTGAACTCATGTGCAGTCCCACATGCCTTTCTGGGTTATTTGCACTATATACCATGTACTTTCTGGATGTTATGAATCGAATGACAAGTTTTTGATATTTGCATTTATACCCTTATGAGGATAATTCACGTGTTGCGCGTGTGATTGCTTGGACTATTTGCAACTTAGGCCCTATACATTCTGTATGTGTTATTGTTTGGCCCTTAAGTTTATTTTAATTACATACAGGTCCCTACAAGCTGTGTGTCTTTTATTTAACTTAATAATTAGCAAATCAATTCCAAAAATTACCTAAAAATTACCCTCAACCCCTGTTGTAGTGTAGTATTTAGTGTAATTTTTGTGGGTTCATTCATACATTTATTATTTTTGAAAAATTAAAAACCTATCAAAAGTGTCCTGTCTATTTTTGAAATTCTATAAAAATTTGAAAGTGTCTCAAAAATTCCAAAAAAATTGCTGATAGTGTATCTTTGTGTGTTTTATCCAAAGTTTTAAAAATCGAACCAGACATCAAATCAGGCATATATCGGTTTTTGGTTTTTATGGTTGGACCATTGGAACTGACAAATCGAATTAGTGATGACGTATGTAGTTCAAAAAAATCAAAAAGACCAAACCGTTCTATTTTTTATTTGGTTCGTACAGTTGAACCGAGTTAAACCGGTATATTATACAAATAAATACGAAAAATACTACATCATATCTTTCGAGGATTTGTTTACTCTTGTCCTTCCAAGTTTTTCCAATAACACTTATACCCCTATTTTTAATACAAATGCATGTGTCCCCTATATTTTTACGAAATCAATAGCAATGGCATTTTATTAGTATACTTGTGCTCCCATTTTATACCAACATAAGGATGATATTGTGAATTTTTTAAGAAAATATTGGAGCATGAATGATATTGCTTAAAAGTTAGAGGAATAAATGTTCTTACAAAAACTCGAAAGGGCATAATAATCATATTTCATAAAATTTATATAAATACATATATGTGATGTAAAAAGTTAATAATTTTAAAAGTAATTATACTCTAATTAACGATGAGTGTCTTTAATTTATTGCTTCTCATAGTATGATTATGACAATATCTTCTTCACTTATTATTGTTATAAGTGGACAACCTCATACACAATATGGGAAGAGAGGCAATGCTCATATGGTAGGAAGGAACAATCGATAATGAGTCATTGATACATGTGAAGGAAAAGAGATTAAAGAGTACTATATTGTGGGTTAGAATGAGACTAGATTATGAATTTTTCTGAAAAAGTTTGTATTTTATTAATTTATTTGAAATTATTTTTTTATCAAAAAATGGATTGTTGAACTGGTGGTTTGGTTCAATTGGTTCAATCGGATTTAAGCGGTCCAACCGGGTTTTGACTACTTTTTATTTTTTTGAATAAAAACCGGATAGTTGGACCATTTTTCCTTCGGTTCTTGGTTTAACCGATTCAACCGGCTGGTTTGGTTCGATTTTTAAAACCTTGGTTTTATCTACTGTAGCAATTTTGTCTCAAAATCCTTTATAAAAACCCTAAAAATTGTAAAAGACCTAAAATCTTATAAAAATCATTTAAAATCCAAGAAAAATAAAAAATCTCATTTCACTTCCTGTTTATAGTTTTTTATTTATATTTTGTCATAAAATTGCTCCCCAAGATTTTAGGGCATCTTAGTTATATTTAATTTGCAATATTATCCTGATTGTCCACTGTTTGAACTTTTAGCCAATGTTTAATTTTTATAAAATTATAAAAAATTTGCAGAACTCCAAAAAATTACCAAAATATTTCAAAACCTTAAAAACCCAAAAATATTTTTATCTTAATTTTCTGAGCATTTTTAACCTTAAAGAAAAATCCAAAAAGACTTGAGTGTTGTCTTGTTTCCATTATGTGTTGATTTTGTTCCTTTATTAAAAATTAAAAATTTGCAAAAAATAAAAAAACCACTAAAAATAAGTTCTTTTATTTCTGAGATTTGACTACTTCATAGGTTTACTCGTGCTCCTTGTGCTCGACCCCGGTTGCTATACCATGTAAAAATTAATAGCGAGACCGCTTACATTTGTGTTTGATTGTTTTGATTTACTTTGAGTGATTTATTTCTTCTTGTTGACTAACGGTTGGTGATTCGGGTAGTAACGACCTTGATATTACTTAACCCGAGTTGCCTGGCCCGTCATCAATGCCCATCGACCGTCCCCTATGGAAATGTTCGGGGACAGTCTACTTAATATGGTCCCTTCTAATCTCCGAAATTACGTAAATTCACGTCAGCAAAAAAAGTATGGCACGGTAGGGGATGGTCGCGACTGTCCCCTTCGGTTGAACTGATGGAGACGTTCACAGAGAGCGAGAGATCACGGTCTTAACCACCCCATTTATGACTCAGAGGGTACGGTCACATAACCATCTCTTATACTATCAATAGGGACGGTCAATTACTTGATCGTCTCCTCTAAAATTGGTGAATTGGGACGGTTGATTTTGAACGTCCCCCGTGGTCATCAAGAGGGACAGGCGTTGTGCAATCGTCCCTATTCGTATTTTCGAAGACGGTCGTTGATAGACCGTCCCCTAACATCGTCCCCAAAGACGGGTCTGTTTGTAGTGATGGGCTAGAGGAGGAGGATTGGTGGGGAGATGTTTGGACAATTATGCCCCCTCTTAACCTCACCATGGTTTGAAAAGATCATGGTTAGGTTCAAGTTATTGATGGCTAAACTAACAGAGGGGTATTCATGATAGAACGACAAGAAGATAGGGGCACAACTGATATTCCGAAAAAAGAAAGGGATACCTGATATTGCAATGTCTCAAAAGGGCACATGATAAAAATCCTAATTTAAGGGGACTTTTTAAGTCGTGCCCTATTGAGATCTTGACAGTTTTGCCTCTTCTTTTTTTAAAATAACATGTGCGTCTCCGTATTCTTACAAATTTTACATTATTGCATATGCCTCTATTTTAGTGTGAATTTTGTAAGAATGCAAGGATACACATGTCATTCAAAAAGGTAAAGGCATAATTGTAATTGTAAAATCATGAAAGGACACAAGTGTGCAAAATCCTAATTTAAAACACAGGAAGATATCATATAATCATATTATTGAATCTCACTCTTGCCCATAAAAAAGTCTCTGTCCAGAGACTTTTTCTAAGAGTACCCAATCAACTGAACTTTCCTTCCTTATATTGGACAAATATTACCCGTCATGTAATGCATGATCTGCCAACCAATATAAAACGATCAATTTGACCTTGCAAAGAATAAAAATATATATAAATTGATAGCATACAACTCATGCATCATAATCCTTCTTAATAATTAAACACAATTTATTCGAGAATGTGATCGCAACATTCGTGCCACAACTCACTTAGTTTTGACCACGAACGAAGTCAGAATATTTGTGAAAAGGGACACGAACTTAATTAAAGTAGATATGTATATATCGATTGCAATACTTTCAACTAAAATAGATCGATGTACTCGTAAGACGAATTACAATTAAATAAAATAGGAGGTATTTAAGATTGATCGAGATTATCAAATACATCAATCGTCAGGTGTCGATTGCACTTGCAGAAAAAAAATACTTTCTTTTTCAAAATAAAGAAGAGTTGTGTTACTAAACAAAGATTTGACAGATTTATACTTAAATTATTACTTCAAAATAGAAAATGCTCTTTTTTTAAGGTAGATCTGCATATTGAGTACGTCTCTGTACGATTGTTGTTGATGATACTACGATCGAAATTTTGCACTTGTGCCCTTTATGAGTTTTCGATAGCACTTATGTCCTTAGCTTTTAATTATACTTGCGCACTTATATTCCGTACAAAATTTGCAGTAGAGTCTTCCCGTGAATGCACTTGCTCCCTTTTATTACATTAATAGAAGGGTAATATTGTAAATTTTGTAAAAATATCGATCACATGTGTAATTGCAAAAAAGTATGTCGCGAGTGTTACTGCAAAAATTCTGAAGGCCACACGTGTAAAAATTCATTGGTTCATGTTATTATTGTAAACATCTTAGAGGACATTTGGTTCGGGAATAAGCAGAAATAAGGATGAGGAATAAGAAGAAAAAGGATTTATTCTCTATTCGGTTGGAAAGATATGAATAATGAGAATAAGGCGAAATAAAGGTAGGTAAGGTGGAATAAAGATAAGAATAAGGATGGAATAAGGTGAAATGATGGGATGTGGATGGGAATAAGAGTACTCTTGAGAAACACGCCGAAAGGAGAATTGAAAACTTATTTCAGTGCTTATTCTTCGAACAAACATGACCTAAGAGTTTTTACCCATAAATTTATAGATCACTCACCACTCAATTTTTCTATATAAAAAAGCAAGAACATGATGTGTTTCTAACTAAAGTAGGATAGTTTTTAGTTGCTAAAATGTTTATTATGTACATTTATATAAAATGGAAAAAAAATGGGGTTGTCCCAAGGGGCAGCCAACATGGTTGCCTCCGTCCTATTTTTTCTTATTTTTTTGCAAATATCATCATATATATTTATCTATATATCCATCATATATGTCAATTGAATTTCGTCACAGAGACTCCTATGCCTTCCATCTAGAACACGTAATTTTAACGGTCTAAACATTGTTGTAATCGACCTGTTCTAGATGGAGGGCATATGAGTCTTTGTTTCTGATGAAATTCGAATGACATATAGGAGGGATATATAAATGAATATACATGATGATATTTTTAAAAAAATAAAGGAAACACTCGAAAATAAGGCATAGGCAGCCATGGCTGCCCCCTCAAGAAAACCCCATTTAACCTTTATAAAATAGTATGAATGATAAATTATGTACTATAATATGTAAACTGAAAAGACGATAAGCAACAAACTACTTAATGCAATTTTAACCATTCATATTAAATCAAAAATTTATGAGATATGGTCCATGCGTGAATGGAGGTACAACGACAAAAAAAATATGGCTAATGGTTTTAGAATGCTAAAATTTATGTTTATTGCCGCTAATTTCAGCAGCAATTAAGATTTTTTTTGGATGTTTACATCTATAACTCCCTATACTTTCATTATTACGTATATAATACCCCATAATCGTGAATTACATCTAAATCCTTGAATAATGACTCTGTTGTACGCACATGTCCCACTGTTAGTTTTGTCAACCCATCCATACTATTTAGGTAATCTAACCTATGTTGAATCCTACAGCGTGACCTTCAACTTGAGCAGATGAGCACCATTTGGATTCACGTGGAAGAGGGAAGGGGAAGAGTTGGAAGGAGGAGTGGCATCATTTGTAATTCTTGCAAACTTAAAGGGTGGAAGTTGTAAATATTTGATGGACTCTCCAAAGTTACCGAGGACTTTTTAACGAAGTTGTAAATATTTGACGTACTATTTAACAAAAAAAAATAGTTAACCACTATTTAAGATTCTTGGTGTAATTCGCTATTATAGAGGTATGTACATAATAATGAAAGTATACAAGATTATGCGTATAAAAAATCCAAACTTTTTTGAGACAATTCAAGTGATAATCGTTACAATACAATCCATTGCTAGCAACATAGCAATAAATATAGCATTCATTACAAATTTCGAGAGCAAAAAATAATGCACAAAATTTAACATCGAAAAAATACCTGTGCAGAAATAGATGCTACGTAAGAATGGTGAAGGGACATTCTTAGTTTTATTATACGTGGACCATAACATCAAATAACCACGTGTTGAATAATATGAAACGTGTAGACAACTACTATATATCTTTTCCTCGTACATCAAAAAATCCGTACGTTATACATTTGTATTTAACCAGGTGTTGTAAGGTGTGTATTAAAGAACAATTAGGTAAAAGTCGTTGAACTATACACTTTCAACACCCAATTTGAATGTTGTATCTTAAAAAGTAATAATAATTTTTTGTCTGAAGTACATGCTTCAATAAGCTTCTGTTAAACTCTAAAGTTAAGGGCACGTTCGGTACAGGAATAAGCAGGAATAACGATGGGGAATAAGGAGAACAAGGGTCTATTCTGTGTTCGGCTGGAGGATAGGAATAAAGAGAATAAGGTGAAATAAAGGTAGGTAAGATGGGATAAAGATAGGAATAAGAGTGAAATAAGATGAAATAATGAAGAATAGTCGTACCACTGAGAACCTTGTCGGGAGGAGAATTGACCCCTTATTTCATGACTTATTCTCCTACCAAACAAGGCCTAAAAGTTTACTGCTCTTAATGTTACATTCAAAAAATGAGTACCCTAATTTGGAATTAAGACAAGTTGGGATCTTTTCTGTAATTTACCCATGTCCACTAAATTCTTGTTCATTTACATCGTAACCTCTATATTTTTTTATTTTTTATTTAACTTCCTTTTTTTGTTAATCTCATTATTTTGATATCCAAATAGAAAATTAAACGTTTTTTCATAGAGATTGATGGGAGACAGGCAACAAGCTGTATCGAAAATCCCTTTTAGATGGTAAATCTAATTCTTCGAAACACAACATCCGTAGATTTGGGAATCATAACATTGCTATACGTAATTTATTGGACCTCTTAAGGAGCTCTACCGCTTCAGTTGTCAAGAACCCAAAAGGTATCAAAATTAAAAGGGATGAAAACATGTTAATTGTCAATACAATCATTCTCATATTTGGCAAATTTACTGAGGCAGCTTTCTATGCAGCACATCCCGTAACAAAATCACCTTTTATCGGACCAACCAATGGAGGAACTTCAGTCAAATCAGCACATGCATGTTTTCCTCCAACCCATCCAAAAATTAAAACATACGTTGGTCTGAGTGTGGATCTTCCCTCCTGTGGATCAGTAAAAAAAATTTACAGGTGCTTCTTTCTTTGAAGAAACAACAGCTTGTCTGAGTACATCATGAAGGACATCCCTGACAAGATCATGTTTATATTTAAAATTGGGGAGTTCACGACAATGAACTGCATGCTCCCCCAAGGCATCCAAACAAGATTTGTAGCATACTGGACATGCCTCATAAATTGAGAAAAGAGGAATCATAAGGCGATATCTGAGAACAGTACGATACTCAATAGGTGACATGCATTCCAAATGCATCAATAGGAATGACTAGAAGGAAAATTTGAGCATGGTCTGATTGCAAATATTGAAAAATTGCCTTTTGTTTAGCAGTCATGTCGAACTCAACTTCAATTTCTTTAACAATTTTAATAAAAAGAGAACTTGCCTAAACAGTATGAGCTTTAAGGGGATATATGTAATCTTTGTAACTCGTACGTCACAACCCTTGGACATGGACGTATGTGATCAACAGGGTAAATTTAGTGGGTGTGGTGTAACTAAACAAGATTTTTAGGGGATCACGGTGTAAAAATCCCTTAAAGAATTACATCGAACGTAATTTGGGTGCTTAGTTTTTTTGCCAATAAAGTTCTCCCTGTCATTTGTTATATAAACAGTTTTTATATCGAGTATAAATTAATAAAAACTATATTGCCCGGCCATCATCTAACTCTTTATATAGTCAAAACCTCATACATATAGCACGGGTCGCCAGATACATATAGAGACAGAGACAGAGAGAAACACATCAAGAGAGAAAATGTCAACGTCCTCCATAAGCTTCTTTGGCCTTAATTTCGGCTCCGGCGGACGGCGGCCGCATCGCAATACGAACGAAGGTTTCGTAATCAGGATCCTTCCTTCTTCCCGACTACCAACACTACTCGCCGCCGTCGTAGGAGCCTCCTTCAATCTATCATCTCCGGCTACTGCTACGGCTACTGCTGTTGCTACTACTCCTCCTTTGATCATCTGTAACCCGGATATCGAGGTACGGGCAATTAAAATTTCCCTAGGAAATTTTGTAAATTTTGTAAATTCAAAAATTTCCGAGGGTGATTGTGCAAACACCTATTTGGTTAAAAATTGAGTTGAGAAAAAAACAAAAAATTAAGAAAACCATCAACTAAACACAGTTGTAACTAACACTATCAAATTATTCGTGTAAAATTTTATTTTCAAGGAAATTTTGCATAAACGTCTCTGTAAAGTTGCAATTTCGACGAATACCTCTGCAAACTTCTTCTTTTACGAACACCTCCTGTAAATTTCTTTCTTATCTAACAGGAGAACATGAAAGCCTGCAGTTGCTTGAGCACATTGGCATGTCCAGTATGCTATGAACCATTTAAAACCGCAATCGATTCGACGTCGACAAAGTAAGTAAATCATCAACGATGATCTCGATCGATCCATCCTCGTAGATGGTCTAACTTTACTCGTCATGATCTCCAGCCTCGAATGCGAAACGTGTGGGAAAGCATACCCAGGCAACGAAGCATATCTCGATCTAACGATCCGCACTGCTGTCGCAAAGGACTACGCGCAGATCACATCAAGAAGAACTGAGCTTTTCAGGTACAAGACCCCTCTGTTTTCAGCAATCAGTTTGGTTGGTTTGAAATTTGAATTACCGTTAAAGTAGGTAATGGTGCTCGTCTCAACAGGATCCCTTTGGTTTCATATCTGTACGAAAGAGGCTGGCGTCAAAGGTTCGTGTGGGGCGGCTTTCCAGGCGCAGAGAAAGAAGTATGTTCTTAATCCTTGAATGCGCAATCAAATCGTAGAAAGCTGCAAATAGTTAAGAAATCATCGAAGGAAAATTGGTAATTGAGAGTAGCTTGATTTGCAGTTTGAAATGGCAAAAGGGTACCTCAAGCCGACGTTCGGAGGGACGATAATCGACGCCAGCTGCGGCAGCGGGCTTTTCTCTCGGATGTTCTCCAAGAGCGGGCTGTACAAGGCCGTCGTCGCGCTCGATTTCTCGGAAACCATGCTGAAGCAGTGTTCCGATTACATCAAGAAGGAGGGAATCTCAAGAGAGTATATATGAGATTTATGTTAATCTTTTCAGGAGCTGATTGGAAGATCATAGCTGAACTGACCATAATGTCTGGCTTTTGTAGCAATCTGGTGGTGGTTCGCGCTGACATCGCGAGGCTCCCGTTTGAATCTGCATCCATCGACGCCGTTCATGCTGGCGCTGCGATGCACTGTTGGCCATCTCCATCTAGTGCTGTGAGCAGTTCTTAAATTTTTCTTTTTCAGTGGCATCAATTACACAGGTCTTTAGAATGTTAGTAATTATATCGTACTGTGCTTGCAGGTCGCTGAAATAAATCGGGTTTTGAGGCCAGGAGGCAAATTCGTGGCGACGACTTTCCTGACGGAGGGCATCTACAACCGGTTTCCTCGATCGTTGGTCCGACAGGTACCCAGTTGGTTTAATTGACTAGCTTAATTCAATGCCTTGAACTTGCCTGTATCTGTGTCCAGGTATTTGTTGGTGTTACTGGTCATTACATATCTACTTCCCAAGAAGAGTTGGAAGATCTGCTCAAAGCAAACGGATTCGACGGTTTCACGTGCGTTCGGAACAGATGGTTCGTGATGATGTCCGCCACTAAACCCGGCTAATCACGCTGTCTGTCGGATTGGCATGCATATGTAGGGAGAAGCCGAAGATCAAGCTTGCCCAGATTGCGCAGTAGAATGGAGCTACTGCAAGAATTCATCAGCATTGATTATGTAGTAGTTGAAGAGGATTTGAATCCCCGTTTTTGCTGTTTAAGTATTTTCTTCTGCACTATGATGTTAATTATGGAATAGTCTAGCGTCTCATCCCAGTCCAGCCCTTGAGTTCCTTCAACAAGAGATGAGATTTAGAATAGTGAAGCTTAGTTCTTTCCAATAAAAAAAGATGAAGTGTTGATGGCATATGCATTGAAAGAGGAACTTGGGTTATTATGACATTGCTAGATAAGTAGTTGGACCAAGGGAAAGGGTCCTCTGCAATACTGCAGAGTCTGCTGCAGATCGAACGGTTCACACGAATTTCCATGGTATGGCCCACAAAAATAGAGAATTTGTGTGAACCGCTCAATCAAGATCCACTGTATGGCCCACAAAAACACCATTGCAGCTTGATCGAGCGGTTCACATGAATTTCCACTGTATGGTCCACAAAAACATCGTTGTCGCCTGATCGAGCGGTTCAAGCGATTGCAACAGATTCCGCAGTACTGCAGAGGATCCACTCTAGTAGGACCGGCACGGTCCAAGTCCGACCCATGAATTTCGGACCGGGCTTAGGCATGATATGGAATTTGATAGATTTTTTGAGCCTTGAATGTTTAGTTAACTTTGTAATTTAACCCTCGGAATTGGTCGAATCCTTACAAGAGAGCGGGTTGCGCAAAGAGTAGGATCGACATGATTTTCTCCTCCCAAATCATTATTCGAATCCAAGCATCCTTACATTAACTTGATGATATGTCAGGAACGAATATGATCAACAACACAGAAGCAAAAATCGATAAAAAAACAAGCACAATAACAAAAGACAAGGATTTTTACTTGTTCAACAATCGATCAACAACACACAAGCCATGTTTGAGATGAAGGTTACAAGAGGGTATAATAAGTTGAGGCACAGATCATCTGTTGTAACAACGGAATATACTGTAGCAGTAGGACCGCTCGAACGAAAGGACCCACCCAAACCCAGAATCAGTGTGCACTGTTCGATCGTGATCAAGCAGTGTGCACTGTTCGATCGTGATCAAGCAGTTCCGCTGCTACAGCAGATCAGCTGCCATAGAAGAAGACCCGTACCCCTTAAGTTGAATCGACGCAATTGAATCATCCTATACCAATCAATCTTTAAAGGAGAAAACCTAACATGATCAACTATTTGAGGAAGCGCGCTTGATAATCAACGGCCACGGAACTCCTACATGATTTCCCATTCTTTTGAGGTCTTCAACTGATTGACATGCAAGAGTAATTGGAGTGTGAATCTTTGCAGAACATCCAAAACATTTAACAATTGCTTGCATTCCTTTCCTAGCTTTATAAAAGAATTGTCATAATTAGGCGATAAGATGTTGTAGCAGTACACCTCACTAGTAAGTCCCACTTACAAAGCCACCAATAGATCAAATCAGACAAATGTAGTGGATTCTTCTACACAAAAGACTAATTTTTCTACACAATCCTCCGGGTTTTTTCCACAACAGCCTGTGTTCAACATAAACATTAGGGCATTTTTTCCGAGGGTGATTTTACCCGAGAAAAACATCTACAGATGATAAACGGAGGGAAAAGTGTCTTTAAAGCATGGTATCAAATTTCACCAAAATTTGGTCAACTTTCAGTTTCGAAAAATTCGACCGAAATGGCATATTTCAGCTAGTCAGATACCGATACGGTGACTGAAATTGATATTTAGGGCCATGCTTTAAAATATCCATCCCGTCCAGCCGACAATCGTCACTCACCTTCATAAGCACTATCTGCTGCCCTAAACAAATACAGATCCACATCCCACCAAAGTAAAACAAGACGCAATGTAATATTTGTCAGGGGCGATAAGCAGGCAGCGTGCATGTAAACATGGATTAATCAACGGATGGATCAGCATGAAAACCATCCCAACAATCACAAAGTTTGTACCAGAACATCCAAGCCTCCTAAAGGAGATCAAATCCACATAACAAGTAGTTGCAAAAACAGCTGTTTATGAAAAGCCCCATTAGACAGCAATATGACGATACTTATTTGTTCCCAAAGCTTTGATCATAGCCTTCTTTCAAGCAGACTAGTTGGAGGGCCACTATAAGCTTGACAGTCATGGTCTGCGTCTGCCTATTCCTCCTCCTCAGCCTCCTCCAGCCACTTCACAAACGGCTCCAATGCTTTCACAAAAGTTTGCCTGCATTAGTTTCAACTGCATGTTAAAATGGGGGGACATCGTGATGCAATTAACATAAACAAAATACAGCATTAAAACAGAATGTATAATCTTCAATTAGCATGCAGCATATTTGAATTGGTGAATTGAATAAAGATCCAGAAGTAACTGCCCATCGAACATTAAGCAATGAACTCCTAAAATAAAATAGTGTCACGATCCTTAGGATAATCAGTATGCATATTTAAAAATCAAAGATAATCATGTCATCTACTAATTCATCACAGCAAGCATAGAGTTTATGGTTGAATTGTCCAAATTCACAGAACTACGACGAAAACCAAGCCTTGACATGGTACACCTGATGGAAATACCATGAAAAAATTTGCATATTTAATCCCCAATGACAAGATAATCATGTCATCTACTAATTCATTATTGCTGGCAAATGTGCGGGAAGAATGCCAAGGTTTCTTTAGAATTGTTCCATATATCCATGTCGAATGTAAAATCGTTCACAAAAGGAGCAACAAAAACATCAAGTGGACAAGAACCGTATCAATAGACGAGTACTGCGTACCGGCCCTTTGGGTTGGTCCCTTTTCGGAACCAGAGGAGAATGGTATCCTCCGCGAGCACATCTTGGTCATAGAGCGACCTCACGATCTCAGGGAATAACTTCATCAGTTTGGCATCCTCGTAGCACTGGATTTGAACTTTATATATAAGTTCGAGTTCCAGTTTCCCACTTGTACAGAAAGCATTCAAAAGTTTAGCCCATGTTTTGACCTGAAAATAATTACATACATGAGAACTACAATCAATGAATGAGATCTCATTCCAGGAAGGAATGGGTCATTCAGCAGCTTCAATTTCAAATTTAAGCCAGAATTCAGCCGTCAGCACAGACAGAAGCAACCAAATGATAAGAGCGTGTTTTTATGATTACCAGACAGAAGCAACCAAATGATATTCAGGTTTAAGACAAAGTTGGACTCCATATTTGGACCACAAATCAGAAAAAGCAGCATGTTAAGATAAGTCTCATAAAAAAGATAAAGCTAAAAGGCTAAAACTAACGGTAAATATTGCCATTTAACTTATAGATAGCATCTAAGAACTATTGCAGCTCAACATTTAATACCACAAATACTTCAAAAGTGATCTACTAAAAGAAACCAAATTGTACTCTTTTGACAAAATAAGAACCCAATAAAAACTCTTCATGAATTCTAGAACAAACTCTTTGACATTTAAAAAAATATTTGCCGGCTACCCACACTCATATAACAGAAAATTTACGTACAAGATTCCAGCCTTGACTGCATTTCTTGCAAGATGGCACCGTCAAATACCCTTAAAAGTTAGAGTACTGCCGATCAATATAACTACAAGTCTACAAGTCAGAGATAGGTGACCTGTAGTACACCTGCTAAATATCTTGCCACGCATAAAGAGAATGTACTATTCACATGGGCGCTGTAACATGCAGTAAATCTGAGGCAGTGAGAGGAATACTGGTGGGAAAATCAAAGTAGAGAGAAGACCGGTGACTGATGCGGGAAGCAAATGGACACGAGTTTTAACGGGTGTTACTCTAAGAATAACCATAGACGCCTGACATCACAGGACCATTTCATGGTTTTTGAAAACATTCACCCTTCTCTGCTGAACCAAATGATTGACGCAAATATGGCCCATGCTCGAGAATCACCTAACAATATAATACGAGTAATGGACAAGAAAATTATGACAATATGCAGGTGCTCAAATCAAATCAAACTTCTCAAAACAGATCAAACAAGTCATCAGCAATTAACTGATGTTCTCTCTCGTAGGAGTGTTCCCAACCTCGCTAACATAAACATAAGTCATCAGCAATTAACTGATGTTGCCTCGTGGGAGTGTTCCCAACCTAGCTAACATAAACATAAGTAATCGATGGGTCACTGGGTTGTTGAACTGAACCAAATCTAAACACCGTAAATAAAATATGAACACAATTTGCTTTCCGAAGGATATCATCAAATGTAAAGCCTCTTAAAAAAATGTGCTAAGCCTTCTCCCACTATAAGTAGGGTCGGCTACATGGATTCTTGCTCAAATCCATGTTGAAAGATTCGACTATTTTTTAAGCTGGCCGTCGACTACCTAACGCAACCCCTGCAAGAGTGGGATTTGAACCCTGGTATATTGATACTAGTTTAATGTTTAAAATCGAGTTAAGTATATTGATACTAGTTTTTAATGATCACAATTGTGAGACAACATTCTAACACAGTGTGCAACCCATATTGATTGAAATTAAATAAGCTTATATAATAAGAAACAAATGCCAAACAACACACTTTTTTTACTCAAATACCCAAATAGAGCAGCAAAATAACACACTTACTTGACGAAGAGCCGAGTTGGCATTTTGCTGCTGATTTTTGCCCGACCACTGAACAGCATCCATAAGAACATCCCACAGAATACGAACAACTTCGATATCAGGCAATTTGGTGTCCTTAATCCTCTGTTTCACAGTGTCTATGACTTCGGATATATCTGCCTCCTCAGCTATTTGTGTTGTCAAAGCTGTTTTCATCTCCTTTATCTTGACGTCAAGTATTTTTTTCTCATTGTACTCAGCAAGTGCAACGAGCCCTTCCTTCCTGGTGTAAACAAAAATAATTTATAAGAGAGCAAGATAAATCAGAGAACTATCATCAAAACATGCTACTAAATAAAGTAATATAAATGCAACAAACAACCTCGATAATTTTTATTTAAGTGCCAAAGCTTCTCCCACTTTAAGTAAGGTCGGCTACATGGATTCTTGCTCAAATCCATGTTAAAAGATTCAACTAGTTGTTATGCTGGATGTCGGCTACCTACACAACCTCCACAAGGAGGGATTTGAACACAAGCTTTTGGGTGGTAGGTGCACTGCACTTTAACCCGATTTGAATTTTTATTTCCTTTTTTCACATTTGTAATTCCATTTCATTCGTACATAAAGGGTTAGGGTATTGTTTAGAAGAAAGTTACAAAGTAGTGAATTTGGTGAACTTTTGGAGTTCATCATTATCGTTTTTCTTCATTTTCTATGTGATTCTACCTCTCATCCATGTTCCTCTCTCAATCGTGAGTTGAGTTATTCATATTCTCTCTTCCCATCCTTCTTCAATTTTCCATATGCATGAAAGTAATATGCATATTCTCTCTTCTATCCTTCTTTAATTTTCTGTATGCGTCGAAGTAATAGCCCAAGCAAAAGTTTTTTAAAGGACCTTTAAAACGTAATAAAAAGATGTCTTGTCTGCTTTTACACCACTTAAAAGAGTATCTACTGGACCATTGAAAAAAAAGGAATATCTGCAAATAAACAGCATCTCACAATGCCATTTTACCCAAGAAAATCCTAAAACCAATCTCCAAACACTTTAGAGTATTGACCATGCACGCTTTTTCTTGCCCATTAATCTTTCCCAACTATATCTATATATAGCAAAAAATATATTGAAATCGATAAATCAATTGCATTATATTTTTATGTATTTATTACAACAAGATTTAATTCACTTCATAATAATAAATTGATCTGATCATAATCATGTACTTGTATGCTATAATTAAAATTATTATCTTTAATGACATCAAGTTATTGAAATAATATCCACAATGGATACTTTGATTACTGTATAGCGCAAGCTGCGCAACAACTTTGTCCACATTATTGATGGAGGAGGAACTTAGAAATTCCTGTCCTATACCAAGGTGGAAAGGTAACAAAATGCCAGATGATACCAGCATTTTCTTTGGCAGAGCGGTGGGAACAAAATTTAATAGTTCTGGAGGCAAGGATGGCATGATACCCCACTTTTAACGTGTCTTTCTCGCTTAACTCACACCTCATTCTCTCATAAAGCTTTCGGGTTGCAGACTGATAAATGGTCTACCTTCCCCACCGAGTCGATGTGGTGTGTAGAGACATTTCAGTTTTCAGTGTGTAGAGAGCTTTCACTACATGATCCATATTGAGAAGAAGTGTTGAGAATAGTATAAGGTTAGATAATAGGTCAACTATATCTTACGTGATGTCCACCTATTGTGGGTAGGGATGCAAATAGTCGGATACATATATCAATATAGGTGTTGCCATATCCTTATCTATTTTTAACAACGAATTCGGATGCGGATACAGATATTGAAATATATGAAAATTATGTTACCATAACCTTTAAAAAATGGATACCGATGTAGAACATATATGGATTGGATATAAATAATATAAGAAATACTCTATTAGCTTACTATGCATGTATTGAATGAATTGCACATAATATAAATATACTAATAATACTTCTTCCATAATAATTAACAATTGCATCAAATATAGCGAAAGAAGTTATAAAATTATATCGCATATGGTTAAAAATAAATATACAACTACATTTATATATGAAAACCAATATATAGATATGAGTACATGTATATGCGGATATCAAAGTGCTATCCATACCCGTATTCATTTTCAAGGGATATGCATACATATGTCAAAATCTATTTAGAATGGGATATGGTGGCAGATTGGATATATATATATATCCGTTTGCCTCATTAATTGTTGAACACGTGAGTGTTGGTGGGCAATATTAAAACCCTCACTCCTATTGTATTCCTTGAGAAGTCTAATTAGTATAAGACCGAAATCATAGCATATCTTCTCCTATAGATTAGGACATTCTTGTCAAGGACTACCTAAAACATGTTTTTTTCTTGTTCTTAATATTAATATCTATATTATAGTCCAACAATATATATATATCCGTTTGCCTCATTAATTGTGGAACACGTGAGTGTTGGTAGGCGATATTAAAACCCTCACTCCTATTATATTCCTTGAGAAGTCTAATTAGTATAAGACCAAAACCATAGCATATCTTCTCCTATAGATTATGACATTCTTGTCAAGGACGACCTAAAACATGTTTTTTTCTTGTTCTTAATATTACTATCTATTTTATAGTCCAACAACAACTTAGTATAATCTCAAGGCATTAACTTTTGATAAACTTGGTTTAACATCAAAATATTGAAGGTATGCCTCATTAATTGTGAAACTTGGGAATGTTGATGGGGCAATATGAAAACCCTCGCACCTCATGTATTCCTTGAGAAGTCTAATTAGTAATAAAGATGAGATCCATAGCATCTCTTCTCCGACAGATTAGGACATTCATGACAAGGAGTACCTATAGCATGTTTGTTTTTTCTTGTTCTTAATATTAGGACCTATTTTATAGTCCAACAACAACTTAGTATTATCTCTATATTAAGGCATTAAATTTCGATAAACTCGGTTTAACATCAAAATGTTGAAGGTATAGCATGTTAACTAAAGAACCATAAATCCAGATAATTAAGAGATATGCATACGTGAAATGCTCAGATAAGGCTTCTGCAGTGCGCTTCGCAGATGGGAATAAATCCAGAAGATTCTCTTCCATCTTGCCCCTTTTCAGAAGTGATATGAGATCGTCCAAACTATTATCAACCAAATAGTCTTTGAAAAAATCTGTCATAAATGTAAGCACTATCCCTTTGGCAATAAGGTTATCCTTGAGTAGTGGTTGAAAGACGGTCTCAGGAGGAAGTCCTGAGAGCTTCTGTGAGAACGTAAGTGCTGTGAAAATAGCAAGCTTTTTCCTCTCATTCTCCTCAAAAAGCTCCAATGATTGCAGGAACCTTCGCATAACATTTTCAAGATTTTTGATCAAAAACGGCCTTCGGCGCAATAACTTCTGTATGTAAAGGACCGAAGGCAGGATGGTTTCACGCTTTGGTTCACAGTCTAAAATGGAATAGGGGTGCTTGTCTCCCTCATCAGACTTTATAGTACCAGGTTGTGTACGCCCTCCAGTGAAGATAACCTGAAAAGCATATATCAGCCGCAAAAGTCAACTCGTGAAAAAAAATACAATGTTTTTGGGCGCTTAAAATGAATATATACCTCAAAAAAGGTATCACCGTAACGTGAGAAATTAAGATCTGAAGAGTCTAGGCTTTTGGCAACAAGTTCCTGGGAAAAAATATTCATGAGGAAAACAAAATAAAAAGATAATTAATTTAAAATTTCAAAAGCATGTATCAATAGTGATTATATGATGCTGCTTTTCAATACAGTAACGTGTGCATTAATTACAGGTCAGATAACTTACAGATGATGCCAAAAAAGACAGTTCCTTCTAAAAAAGATAGTAAAAAATTGGACAAACTAAAACAAGATCTAAGTTCTTATGAAGCGTAACAAACAGAATATCACATTTCAAGACTACATGCTGGCCTGGATTATTTTCAAATACTTTACAAAACTCACCAAATCACCAGCATTATCCAGGTATATCTGGACCACTGCATCAGCAAATGTTGCAGGGTCCAAAGGAGCAGTTATATTCCGTTTGCGGGTCTTAATCCGCGTGCCACTGTAACAAAAAAACAGAAATGGACATGCATCAGAAGCATTAGTAGATATCTTTTAGACACAGATGACAGAAATTATCCCTAAATATTTGGGAGCAGCAAAAAGGTTACACTTTTTTATAAAAAAAATAGGCCCCACTATTGAACCCCAATAGCAAATGTTTTCCTTACGATTCTGGTTTCTTCCTAGTCAACTTTAACGAGACACTTTATCCTGGGATTGAAACATGAGACAATTAGCATTGCAGGTGGGTGATACCAAGTGGACTACAGTGGTGCAAGCACCAATGTGAAGAAAGAAGATGGTGAAGGGTAAAGGGAAAGGAAAGGAAGGCAAGAGGCATGCAGTTTGAAGTTTTTATTTCTTTCTGCATAGTATTGCAATGCATATTATCCCTAAATATTTGAGAGCAACAAAAAGGGTCCCACTTTTTACAAAGAACTAGACCCCACTATTGAACCCCAATAGAAATGTTTTCCTTACGATTCTGGTTTCTTCCTAGTTGATGAGAAACTTTATCCTGGGATTGAAACATGAGTCAATTGGCACTGCAGGAGGGTGCAAACAAGTGCACTACAGTGGTGGAAGCGCCAATGTGAAGAAAGAAGATTGATGGTGAAGGGTAAAGGGAAAGAAAAGGAAGGCAAGAAGCCTGCAGTTTGAATTTTTTATTGATTTCTGGCATAGTATTGCAATGCAAGCTCTCATTGGTTCTTCAAATAGCATGTTTCATTCAATAGATAACAATCAGCCAATTTGAAAAAGACGAGAAAATTCCAGACTATATGAGAGAAATCAAATAGATTGCACCCAAGTCGAGTTAGTTATTAGAGCAAGATAGCACACAGCAAGAGGGGCACATCACTAAGAAATGATGGATGTTATACCATGCAGAAATACATGTTGGATCTTTTGCATTTATTTGTATACACGTAGATGATGTGTTGTGCAATATGCATGAATATACATGTATGTATATATCTACACATTCCTTGTATATATGCATATACATATACACGTATGTAAAATAAAGATTATAGCGAGTGAATGTATATAATGTAATTAGTATATCTTCAGATGTATGCATACACGTCTATGTGCATTTGATTTAACCCTATTCAATCAAGTGATTTGGCAACTTCTCTATAGGATCAGTTCCATCTGACCGAAATTTAATGGTGCAAAACATCCAGCATAACTAGACCAATCCAATCAAACCCATCCTTTCGAATCGTTGCACTTATTGGAAATCACAGCTTCCCCTGGAGCAAAGATTCTTTCACTTTCACCAAACAGACAGAAATGCAACTGATGATAAGTGTCACAACAGATTATCGAGAGGGAAAAATATATTTTCCATCTGGTTGACAGACAGAATTAATATTAAGACAACCAAAAGTTATTCCTATGGGATATTCCTATGAGAGCAAATGGATCATTCCTGCGAAACATGAGTTTATTGGAAGGTCAAATTCTATTCGTCAATGGCACCTCATAACTAACGGGAAAAATATACCTAGATACTGAACAAGAAAGACAATATTCCTACAAGATATATGGCCTAGAGAGCTATATCCTAGATTTCAATAAATTTGGAGTACCACAATAAATAAATTAAAGCTTGTGAAGTAGAAGTACGAATTGGTTCAAACATGACAGTAATAACATACCCGAGAGTGGGCTTCTCCTTCGAGCTGCAATCACAACACAAAAGATTGGCACATCAAAGTTTGTTGAAACAATTAAAAGTACATAAATAGATACATACCCCCCCCCCCGCAAAATCGCATCAGATGATCTAGCTCCAAAAGGTAAATGATCCATTTTCATACTATACATACCCCCTAAATCAAACACATCTGGGAAGCGACGAAAACGCCAAGCATCCAAACAAAGATCCGATCTTTCCCTCGACCCAACAATCATCTCCCCAACCGAAACCCTAATCCCACACCAACTACCCGTCCCCACACTGGAAATACCCGAAAAGGTTTATCAACCACACACCCCAAAAAACGCATCTTTCTCGATCAAAACGACATGAACAGCCTCCAATCGCAAAACCAACAGATCAAAATCCAAAAAAAAATCAAGGGAACCAGGCAGCGACGAACCTCATAAACCAAAACCGAGAGAGATCAAGAACGAGCGGAGGCGCGGTTGTGACTACTGGTGGGCACCAACAGGTCAGGGGGTCAGATCGGAGAAGGCAAAAGGATGGGGATCGCGCGGTGGGGGAAGCGAACTCTAATCGCCCCTCTCTCTTCTTCTCTCCTCTCCTCTCTCTCTCCCCGAGATGATGCGCACGAAGCGGATTCGGTGCCGCGTGGGATAAGGAAAGAGATGGGTGTCCTCTTGCTGATCTCCCGGTTTTACCCCTGGATGGCTTTGTGCGAAGCGACGGTAACAACGGAAAATGCGGCGTTCTTGACGGGGTTGTTTTAGGAATTTAAGGGGAACATAATGGTGGAGTCGATGGGGAGCAGTGTTTCCAATAGATTTGCGTTCGGGGAGGATTGTGATTTGCTCACCTATGTTTCGGGGGATTTATTTTTTTCCTTTTATAATCAATCACGCCATGATAACTCATACATTACATTTTGATTATATTCTTTAAAGCAAATTACAAAGAATATCCCCATCGATTTCAAATTACGAGCTTCACTTTTGAAACGTAACAAAAAGTAATTTGAACTTATTTCTTTGCCTCAAATGTGTGCTTTTGTTAGCTTCCGCAACCCTTCTATTATATTTTATGCCCATATTTAAAAAACTAAAGTTGAAAATCTAATATCTATAACTAAGAATCAAAGTATGTAGTCGAGAGACAAATTCTTCAGTGGTGCTATGAGATTACAAAAATCCATGGGTACTCTTTAATCTTTATTTTTTACTTTAGCACTATAAGAATATCGCATGTTGTGAATATGACACTAGATGTCGCATGCCAAACATGTGTCATGAATATATCCCATGTTGAACATGCGATATACGATACATTATCGCATGCCAGAAATTTGCGACATCTGCAAAAGTTTATAGTAAGAAGAAATCGCCTAGCCTATGCTTACGTCGTATTTAATTGATACAATATTCACTAGAAAGCCTGGAAAACTCCATTCCAATTCTTCCATTGCTTGAATTTAAATCGCTTGAAACCAAATTTTCTACTGAAAATTGTGTGACAAGTTTAAATATTATTAATCCGCAAATACATAAACATATGTCCTAATTGAAATAAAAGTCCAACAAGAGACAAAGAAACAAAGCATTGTATAGTTTGAAATTACAACCTATGTTCGACACTCAATATGTGTTACAACCCATAAAACTTTACATTACATATGTTCCCTCTCTCTATCTCCTCCTCCATTGGAATGTTCTCAAAACCTCTAGTTGGTCAAAAGGTATTAATGACTGTCTTCATCAATCATTGATATTTGAGAAGTCCATGCGATGTCGTCCTTGAAAATCATAACCGGTGGCGAAGCGTGCAGTAAGTGAGTTGAGTATCCTCTATGTTCCATCCCATCAAGTTTCTCATAGGTGCATGAGGTGTTTGCATTTCTTTAGTAGGTGCCTCGATAGTGAGGGTGGCGGATTGGATCTCCAATATAAATTCTGACAGCTCTTGATGATCCAAATCCAGGGATGGAACACGTTCCACGTCTGGAAATCTGCTTCTTTTTTAACCTCTGGTGCGACAACTTGATAACCATGTTTGCATCCATGTCCACATCCCAATCCACATGCTCGAGTGCGACCTCTTCCTCTTCTTCGTACTCTCTCTACCTTTTTGCATTAGCCTGGTCAGCATGCTCCTCGTGTATGGTCACTACATCAGCAAATTGGAATGCAAACCACTACTCCATTTCCGTCTTTGCATGAATAGTTATCTCTTGACACTCCAAGTGTCTTGTCTCATAGATGAGGTCCCGCTTGGACATATGCATGATAAAAAATTCAATAAATAAATATGTCCACATAAAAGTTTAAGATATTAAATAAGAGTTATTCTTACATTACTTGCCAATAAAGCACCCAGTCTATCCATAATCCACCTTGTAGTTTTTAGGTTCCAATTCATGTAGTCATGAGTTACACGTATCCCGTTGGATTGGTTTACATAGACAATTAGTTCGTGACATGCGCCCACTCACGAATTTTCAAATCATGCCGAAGCCTCCAATCAATGTCTATCTCTCCCTCAAAGTCAAGGGCACGAAGCTCCTCATATGTATTGCATGTTGTATGAAAATGCAGCCTGAAAATAATATTAGAAAATAATATTATAGAACGTCGAAGTAAATAAGTGGTACCCATGACCTCCAAATGTTCTTCCCATCAACAGAATACTCCGGAAGGGAAGTGCCCACATCATCGTCGTATAGCATCCACAACACCTGCATGAAAAATTCATATATTATTAAAAGATAAGTATTCAAAGAAAATAGATTGAATGCATTGCAGTGTATGTAGCTGATCAGTTGACTACTTATTGGATGTGTCACAGTACGACCTAACAACGTGTATCGACTGTCTACTGTGCGTGAATGCAACAGCCACCTACCACACTCCTAATAGCCTACCATGTCAATGCGATCTCTCTTTGATAATTGGAGCAATGTATGAAAAGTGCTCCCATGCCTATAATTGGAGTAATAGTAATGATCCACCAATCTCATCTATCGTCATATCAGCTGCAAAACGCAAATGCTTGTATATATTATCTAGAATTGTTGATCCTCAGCTCAACATTCCAAAGTACTCCAAGTCATGCAAATGTGGCAGTGTACCTAGACTTGTCGATAAAGAAAACACTGCTCAGAAGCTACAAAATGTAATCATGTGCATGTCTCTTTAAAATCTACTTATCAACACCTGGTGGCAACTCTACAAAATCTACATATAGACAAGTCATCAGAACCTTGTTGGCGACTATCTCAGATGGTAAGGGACGTACACCTAGAAGTTGCTCGCATGTGTCTACCCACGTCACTCCAAGTGTGGTCCCTCGTATCAACATTGATCCATCAATCAGTAGTCCCATGCTGATCGCCACATTCTGGAGGGTAATGCTCATCTCTCCACTGGCCATGTGGAACGTCCGTGTCTCGGGCTGCCAATGCTCAACTAGTGTTGTAATCAGAATGCCAGATCAAGACGATAAACTCTAACACTGTAACCCCTCCAACATGGCCTGCATTACGTAGGATGTGTGCGCTCGTCTAGAGGAATACGATGCACATGTGTCTCACGTCGACGACAATGTAACCATGAGGAGGGCTACATTTATAAAAGGGTCCATACATGAGTCAAAAATGATATTATTAATGAAGAATGCTTAAATCACTTACATCATCTGCCTAGACATGGCATGAATGGTGTCGCTCATGCTGTGTTAATACTGATGTGTCATGAGGTCCGAGATCCATCTGCAATGAACATCCATGAAATTAGAAAGCAAAAGAGATAGGGAAAATAGTAAACTATTTGTATTAAGTAAACAATGTAATGCACAAAATTGTACCCAACATAAGACTTCTATAAAAAAATCACCAAACTTACTCAAAATAAGACATTTTCTTTTTTTTTGTGACCTTCACCTCCACATGTGCCACCTTTATTTTTGATCCTTACAGAAGGTTGCACATTAGATGTAGAAGCATGTGAGGGATGCCCACGTGTTTTTATTAGAACAACATCGATTGCTATGACCCAGGACTCCACTCAACTATCATGTATTTTACCGCAGGACATCCCTAACATCCATTTCATTATAAATCTTAGTTGACCATGGGCAACCCTTGCTACGCTTACGTAGTTTATTGGGACCCAATTCAGGGTACTCTAATGAAGGTCATGTATACCGATTGCTAATAGGAAAAAACCTCCCTTCATACACCTTGAGTTGATTCTCCCCGTGTACCATTCACCAACATATGTATCTAACTCTGAGCACCTTTGGGAAATGACAACGATAGCATGAGAGCATAGAATACGACAAATCTTCCATTTATTACATGTACATGTCTGCTGCCCTAGGTTTACCATATACCTTTTGCGGCCTCGAACCCCCAACTATGTGTATCAGGCACTGGTTAAAATCTCAAAAATCAAGTTTAATGGTTGTTGTATGTGGGTTACTCTCTGTCCATTTGCAATTTCACTCTATTTGTGTAGGTCAGCTGCTGCAGTTTTCGTGAATTTTTGACCGGCAACGAGTGCAGCGGTAGCCTCATCTGCTCGCTCGTTGAATTATAAGACGTAGTTATAGAAAGTCTTCTTGATTAGTGCAACACTGACAAACATTTTGCATCCTTGAGTACCACATTATCAGTTAGATTTGTCATCATTTTCCCAATCTATACCCACAATCGTAAGCTAAAGTCCTCTGCTCCATGTGGCAGTCGTTAGCGGAAAACCACCTACTTGCACCCAGATTCCATTCCTGCAATTTCTCTCATGAAATAAGAAAACTTCCAGGTAGAGTTTGTAGAGTTGTAGCATGTACCGACAACTTCATAGAGCTGTTCTTGAATGCACTATTGAAAATGCATGTGACATGCCTAGAACAAAATCGTTAGTATGCAAAAGGTGGTAAGAAACCAACATCAATATCATTCATTGAGGATTTTATACCAGGATGATGGTCTGAAATGAGACATATAGGCCCGTCACGTATTCCAACTACTTTGATGCGAACCAATGAAAGGAACTATTTCCAACTAGGGTTGGATTCCTCGTCAACTATCCCGAATGCAAGAGGTATGACGTGGTTATCTCTATCCACTCCACATGCAATCAACAATTTCTGCTTGTACTTGCCATACAAATGAATTATATCGACGCTTATCAATGACCTACAATGTTTGAAAGCCTCTATGCAAGGGCCGAACATTCAAAAGCAACTCTAAAATCTATGACAATGGGATTTCTGCAGGTTGAAGTGTTTCGTATGGTAGATGTCTTTTTCAATCCTCGAAATGGCAACCTTCATTGCATGCAGATGATATGTCATATCGGCATAGTACTTCTTCCAATCACCAAATATAATTACAATTGCTTTTCTACTAACACCCCACATCCTTTTTTCGTACCCAGTAATGGCACAACTCGTGAATGTGAGCTCTGCAGCTCGACACCCGAATAGTGGCGTCATCCTTCACCAAGGTTAGCATTAATCTAACCATGAAATTATAGTCTGATTGAGGATGATCTTGATTAATGGTTGGGTTTATACAAGTGTGTGGACATTCGATCAGAGATCACCCACATACCATCGAATCTCTTGAAATGATCACGAAGAAACTAATGACAACCCTTCGATTGCATGGTGCAGAGAATAGACCAGAACAAGGTGGTGTATTTTTTAATCATGAAGTTCTAGTGGGAAAGGATGTGATGTTTCTTCACAATATAAATCAAATTATCCTTACTCTTAAACATTCTTCCCTTTCGAAGTTCAAAAATCAAAACCGTCGATCCTAGACTTCTTTCGAAAATCATCCTCAAAATGTTGCACGAGTGTAGCATCCTCTAATCCTAGAAAATGGTACAAGGGGAATTTTTTTTGGGGAATGGGTTCATCAACTCCCGTTTGGTCATTTACAACAACATTATCATCAAGAACATGATCACTATTCTCGTGCAACTCCCGTCCGTTACCCTAGGGATGACATCATCCAGGCCCAAACAACTCATCCGTGCACGATTAACTTCTTTCAAGAGAGCATCTCTCATGAATTCGTGAACTGGTGTTGGTTGCAATATAGAGTCATGAAGGATATGGGGAGATACTTAAGCGCATCATGGAAGCATGAGAATCGCATCGTATGCGATCGGGAGCAACTAGTCGCACTAGTTGCTCGATGCAACAGAATTTAAAAAAATTAATGTGATGAAACCACATGATCCAAGAACCTTTCTCAAATCATTTCATCTAAACCACAATAGGTATTAAGGTTACCTCTTGAAGCATGGTTGCGATCGAGTCTCTAAACAAAGAGACCTCCTGTCTCAAGTCCGATCCGACGGAGGAGACGCTTGCGAGCGCATTGATGAGACGCGTGCTCATCGCAATCCATGTTGATGATCCATGCGGCGAGTCTCCTGATCTCGTCACACGAGATCCGACGTCTTCTTCACGAGCGAGGCACAGCGAAGGAGACGGAGATCCACGAGCAGATAATCGGGTAGCATAACGACGATGCTACGACGATGGTGACTCTCTCTATAGCTCCATGGTGGACGGTCACAATGAGAAAGAGGGAGAGAGATGATGTGCAGAGAGAGAGGTAGAGAGAGAATCACTTGATGTTGTAAACGTGTAACTGAAGAGCAAGGGGTGCCTCTTCTTATATAGGATTTTGGGATCCATGGATCGCAATACATGGACAACACAAATCAATGGTTGAGATTGATTTGTATTTCTTTCAATGGCCATGATGTTGTTGTAACAAAACACAACAATTGATTTAATTTACATAAATTTATATTGATAAATCAATATAATTAATTTCAAATTTAAATCATTTGACTGGTCTTGGAGATAGTGCTAAGATTGACCACATTCCCTAAAGAAAAGGGGATGACTACCTTTTTTGAGATAGAATGGGTCTATCTCCTCATAATCTCATGAGATCTCATTATCTCATGATATAGCTAGGATTTACAACAACATTTGTTGTAAATTATTTCATAAAAATAATTCATAATTATCTTGTAAACATTGCAATCATGCCATTGGAAAAATGTGAATCACATTAACATCTGAAAACAAGATGTAAATCATATTTTCAATTAATCATCCAATGTGAATGCAATTCACATCAATAATTAATTAACAAGTATAAATCACAATATGCTCTCTTTAATATGTTATAAATCACATTTATAATATACATGAATAATATGGATAGTGTTATCCACATTATTCGTATCCATGATAATTAAATCACATAATCATCTTGGATCTCTTATTCTCATGTGCCCAAATAATATGATTCACATTCACATTATTCACATCTTTGATAACTAAATCACATTTAGTTATCTCAAATAACTCTCCTTATAATATGAATCAAATTCATATTATTCATGATAATCAAATCACATTTAATTATCCATTTCTTAATGCTCGGATACATATATCAACAATAAATTATCCGTGAACTCTTTCAAGGATAATGCGCTTTCTCCGCGGATACTTAGAGATAAGGATAGGGTGAAGTGACTTGGATATTGAGATCACATCTCCCATAGGTGCTTGATTAAATCAAGACCGCAAATCTAATCTTCTCATTACATCTGAATCACATTCAGATCAATGTCCATCAGTTAGATTAAGATTAGATTACTTCTCTATGAGAGGAGTCACTAAAATCCAGACCTGTTTCATCACTCCCTCGGAATGGAAGTGTCATGGTTATACAATCATTTATGATCACATCACCCTCATGCATTCCTAATACATGTACATCCTGCATACTGGAAGACCCAGAATAAATCCGAAGTTTTAGATCTCTTTTTAGACTGTCTCCTTCAGGATTTTATCATTAAGGTTCTCATTCGGTCATTGGGAGTTGGTATCAATCATATACTTTCCAAAAGCATATATCATACCTAGGTGTTGATCATATACTTTCCAAAAAGCATATATCAAACCTTACAAATTCAGTCAAGCTTCCAAAGCGAGACGATCGCACGCGAAATTTGATACTTCCTAATATCTCACAAGTGAGCTCATGTCTTCAAGTTCAATAATGAACCTGTATGATCCCTTTGAGTGATCGTATTACTCATATGCCCTTGCATGCACACCAGCGTACAGGTGTATAGACATTGGCTAGGTCATCAACCTATTGGTCTGCCAAATGTACATACTGATGAATCTCGTATTCATCATGCTAAAATATCCTTATTAAAATCCCTGCTTAAACAAACCAATAAAAATCACCTCTAATTCTCTATTTTTACCATGTACAATATTGTGTATAATTAACCCTTAATTATTTTGTTTTTAATTGTCCTTATTTTTATGTAATTATTTTATAACTCAAAAACCCCTAAAAATTAGGTAGATAAGTTGTCTATAATTCACTGACCTTCAAAACCACTAAAAAATGCAAAAACAACTCAAAACCACAAAATCGGTGTTTTTATCCCCTTAAAAATACCCCCAAAAATAGCTTTTGTACAGATGACCTCTTTTGGCTTTTTGCCCAACATGAAAGTTGTAGATCTCATCGAGACGAACAACTTTCATGTTTTGACTTTTTCCAAATTCGGCCTCTAACTATTTCTTTTATATTTTTCTTTGTATTTATTTTTAAATTGCTCTGATTGGGCCACGTGGCGCCCTCTGGGCCGCCCACGTGGCCCGCTCTCCTTCCCGCCACCTGGCGCCCCTCCTGGGCCGTTGGATCTGCTCTGCCCAGCCTCCATCCTCGCCGTTCACTCCGCTCCAATCCTCAGTCGTTGGATCCGACCTTCAGATCAGATCTCAACCGCTTCCTTGCGCCGCGTCTCCAGCCGTTAGATCGATCTCCCATCCAATGACCAACCACCGGCCACGTCTCCCCTCACCACAACCCTTCGATCCCATCCTCATCTAACGCTCCTCCATCTGCCACGTCACATCTCAATCAACCACCGTCAGATCTTCTCCAACTCTCCATCACAACCACCCGTTAGCGCCTAATCCTCCACTATCGGATCAGATCTTTTGATCTGATCCTAACCCTCCCTTCGCTTCATTATCCCAGCCGTTGGATCGTCAGATCCAACGGTCCTCCGTCGTCTCCTTCCTCCGGTCGAGTTCCTCTCCAGGCGTTTCGGCTTGTAACGCCTCCGCCCCTTCCTTTTTTGGCCGTCACTCCGACCACTCCCTCAAGCTCCTAACGCCCCTCCACGTAGCCCTTTCTTCCGTCTCCCTCGCGTAACCTCCATCTCCACCCACCATCACTCCCATCGCCATCATTCCCCACTTGAAACCGCCTCGCTAACACCGTAACTCCCAAACTCCTCCACCTATAAAACCGCCCTCCCCGCAACCACCACCCCTGGTCCACCAATTTGGGCTCTAGCCCAGTCTCCCCCTCCCCTCCGGTGACAGCGGAGAGGGCGGGGCGTCGAGGCAAAGACGGCTAAAGCTCGGTGTCGACCCACGGCCGATGTGGCCGTGTCGCGGTGTTCTTGAGCACCTCCGAGCTCGCTGGAGATGGCTGACCAGCTGGGCGACGACCGGAGTATCCTCAGGGTGCTCATCCCAAGCCAAAACCTCCGCCAACTCCTCGCTTCGGCGAGGAGACTTTTTCTTATAATTTTGTTGAATTATTCCGCCACCTCAGGTCACCTCCCCCTCCATCTGACCACCTTCAGACCTTCGCCCGACCACTCCGATCCTCGCCAACACCCTCCGACTCCACCTTCCCTTCTTCACAACCATGTCGACCTTCCGCCACCTCCTCCTCTGCTCCGCCAGGGGATGAGACCCTGGTCCTTCACTCCGATCACCTCGCCAGGACCCCATTCCACTCACGACACTCGCACGAGCTTCAGCCTGACTAACAAGTGCAGGAATCCCGTCAATGGCTGAAGTTCACGTCGGAGCTACTTCAAGCCTCGATCCTCCGGCGAAGCTCCATCGACAGCCCACGCCAATCACCTCTGGAGCATCGCTGCACCTCCAGCTCCTTCGCGAGAACCTCAACATTTTTCCCCGATCTTCGGAGGGACTCGCGGAGCCTGGCGGAGCACTAGGGGGCACACCGGAGCCCCGCCTTCTCCGGTGGCCCGCGGCGGAGGACGAAGAACAGTTACCGTCCGATCATCTGGATCGGACGGTTCTGATGCTGACACGTGGCGGTCCAGACCTCCAAACGAAGCTATAGGCTCGGGTCATCCGAGCCTCCTGACAGACCTCCAGACAGCTGCCACGTGGCCCGAGCCAAAGGAGTCGTCCCGAGCCTGAGTCCTCACGTGCCCCGCACGTGAGGGCTTGGGTAAATTACATGAAAGACCCTGGGAGAGCTGGAATTTGCAGATTGGTCCCCAGGCACGTGCCTCACGTGCGTGCCTGGGTATTTTACAGGGACGCCCTCGAGCTTTTGAAGAATTGCAAATACACCCCTGCGCGTAAATGGACAAATTACAATTGGGCCCAGGCGGTTTT